>JAWQUT010000077.1:834830-864830 GCA_033807755.1 Ellobium chinense | reverse complement strand
CACCACTAGCACCACCACCTCACCACTGCCATGACCATCAGCACTATCACCAGCAGCAATAACAACAACAACAACAACAACAACAACAACAACAACAACAACAAACTCCAAACAATGGCACTATGTACAATGGAGCTTACTTGTATTGTTCGTCTCTGTTGCTGTCCTCACATCTGTGGAGTATACTGGAGATGAGGGATTCTTGAATGGGAATGCGATGTTGGAAGCAGATATTCTTGATCTGATAAAAATAAAGGAACTTGTCTGCATGTTTGCACATCTTCATTACGTTGATCAACGTGAATACAGCAGAAACAATTCTCTCGCCCTTACAGTTGTTTTCATAGCCCGTGGAGCCCCTTGAATTTGGACACTGCAACATCCGTGTTCACCAGCTGTTCTCTCATTTGGTTTGGTCAGTAGCTCGATGTTTTTGTGTTTTTCGCTTTGGCTGTAGGTGAAACCTAAACGGACAAAGTCCGTGCAAAACTAGGAATTACATTTAAAGAAAGATATCAGTTCATTTTGTAAAATAAATTTTATAGATAGAGTTTGTTAAAAACATGTTTTTTCTATTTTCTTAGTTTAAATCAGTTTATTACAGTGTCTTAGAGACGGATGGTAGCAAGGCTCTGTTGGCTCCACTGACGCTACGCCTCTGCACTTTTTAACACTGAAGGCAATAGCACGTTTAAGGCTTTAAAATCCCGGCACTTAAAACCAATTAGACAGTCTTCCCCGCCTAATCGCAACATTTTCATGTAACATCATAACTAGATTTTCACTTCATATAAAATTCACTGGATGAGTCTTATCTTATAACTTGCAACAGTTCCATATTCTTGAAGAGTTGCTAGTACGCGGAACGGACTATTCTGGGCCCGATTAATACAGAAGAACCTCAGTGTAAAGTATACCCTTGGAGCATGGGACAAATATACTTATTACTGACATGCACTTAATAGCAACGTCCATCTGAATAATGAAATGATAAAAATACAGTATAATGAATCCGTGCATGTGAAATTCATAACAATGTACAACCACACATATTAACTCTCGAAGCTTCAGACTGCTTGGATCCAGACACCCGCTGGCTGCATGGCTACTGGTACGGATAATGACTGTTGCACGTTCTGCCGGCCGGTCAAGTGACACTGGGGTGCAAAATTGTACCATCGCGCTCAGAGCTTGACGGAAAGATGCGTAATATTCTATTGCCGCATTTAAGCGAAGCGAACGGACGCTAGAATAAATTCTATCACCGCATCACGAGGGTTAAACGAGTCTTTATGAAGGTTCCACTGCATCTTCGCTCACCCACCTGATCCGCTGAGAGCGTGCCTCGCATTTCCCTATCATCCATCTGGAAAGAGTTGATTAACCTCTCAAAGTTGATGACAAACTCATTCTCGTTCAGCTGTTCCTCCACCATCCTCAACAACTTGGCCTCACCTCCGTCGTTGAAGAATGGGCTACCAGGTCGATGTCTGGGAAAGGGAAAAAAAAAAAAGAGTGTGGTTATTTCCCTTGCCAGTCTCTAGGTCTTTGACACCTATTGTTTTTTCTTCTTTTGGCCCTATTAACATTTTGTGTTATTCTACATATACCACTGTGATCTGGGGAAATTTCTTCCATGGAGGTTAACGTACTTCTTTTGCCCGATCTTTTAACGGGAAGAAAAAGGGGGGTCAACGCCCAAAATTTTTCACATGTCTTTCGAAAAAGATCACCTCAGATTCTGATTTGGTCCCCAATTTTTCATTTGGCTGGTTTTAACCGCATGCGAATACATAGGCCTACACATTTTATTTTTTTATCTAGAGGGCTCAAATTGTATCTGAAACTTTAAAATTGAATGCTTTATTTAGATCACAGGTAATTTTACGCATTTCTACACCCTAACACTGGTTGGCAGGGCCCCCCAAAAGGGGGATTTTATATATTAGCGGCTTAATTAGCTTGTACACAATCAGTGATTTGCCCTTCTAATAGGTGTCACAAACCTTAAACTTCTGGTTTGGGGCACCTATTAGAAGGCCAAATCACTCATTTTGTACACCCAAATAATCCGCAAATATATAAACTTCCTATTCCTCTTTTTTGGGTCCCTGCCAGCCAGTGCCAGTGTCAGGCTGTAGAAATATGTAAATGACTGTGATCTAAATAAAGGATCCAATTTTAAAGTTTCAGGTACAATTTGAGTCTTCTAGATATAAAAATAAAGTGTATTAAGCTTATGTATTAGAACGCGGTCAAAACCAGCCTAATGAAAAATTGGGGACCAAATCAGAATTCGATGTGACTGTTTCTGAAAGAGATTTGTGAAAAATTTTGGGGTTGACCCCCCCCCCCNCCCCCCCCCCCCCCCAAACCCCCTCCTGTTTTTTTTTTCTCTTTCCTTTTGAAAGATCGGGCAAAAGAAGTACTTTAATCTCCATAGGAGAAATATCTCGAAATCACAGTGGTATTTGTAGAATAAGACATTTTATTTATAAGGCTGAAAGAAGGAAAAACAACAGGTGGCAGTAACCTTAATTCTCATGGGTCAGTCCGGGTGGATAATACGTACAGGCTTTCGTCTTATAACATGACAAGACGAACACCCCATTTTACAAATGGGCAGGTAGGCAACGCATCAGCGGCGAAAGAATACCTAGCGCACCGAAAGGCATCATGGACGAATGCATTAGACTCCGTGAAAAAGTTGGACGATTGGCGAATCGGGCGGATTAAAAAGATCTGTCGGAGATTGTATTTCGTTGCTATACACATTCTTTTTTTTAAAAAAGGGTTAAAAAAAACAATGAGGACTGATGTGTATAGTTATCCTTTGTGTATTTTTCTACGAATTTAGGTGAAAACCGTATGTTTTTACGTTACGTAGTTCTCAAGAAATCTGTGACACAAATTTGGCTGAAGCGTTTGATTATAGATTAATGAGATCTTGTCACATAAACAATGGCACACCACCAAAGCCACAGTACCACTAATACANGATTAATGAGATCTTGTCACATAAACAATGGCACACCACCAAAGCCACAGTACCACTAATACATCGTCTCTGCAGCAGCAGCAGCAGCAGCAGCAGCAGCAGCAGCAGCAGCAGCACCACCACCACCACCACCACCACCACCACCACGCATTCACAAAGCAACAGAAACAGCAGCAGCAACTGCAGCTCACCACAACACCACGCATTTATAAGCACAGCAACAGACCATTTAAGCCGTATAACAAAGTATAGAATCATACCAAGTGATCTATTGGGAATTGCACGCTTATTAAGAAGACCTTTTATACGAAGCAAAGCTCTATCCCGATACCTTATGAAAGTTCTTAAGTAGTGGGAAGCTAAATATCTATGCTATACACAAAAAGTTTACGGTGTCATCTGGTGGTTCGTAATAGACATATTCTAATGTACAGTCTCCCTATAACAACAACTATCTGTAAAGACCCCTATAAACGACCCCTGAAATGTCAGCAGGGTTTGCGATAGGGAACCCGAGATACGGGAAAGTACGGTCTCTTGTTGTGTGACATAAGATTTCCTATTTTGACCAGTCTGACTTTTATAGCCGTGTCTCACCTGCAGCCTATGAATTATTTAAGAATTCAGCAGTGATCCCTGGGGCCCCACACACCACATGGACTGGCTTTTGTACTTTTATTGTTCCATTAATCAACATCTATCGTCAAACATACATGCATTCAGAATACTTTATTGGTCTAGGTAAAAAGAAAAAGGAAACGGAAGTGGTTGGAATCAACACAACCAGACACCTAAGAAACAGTGGCGCCCCCGTGTGGAAGAATGGTCTTGCGAGACGAGCTGCCTGCCCACCCACAAACTGACCAACACGTGTTTATTCGATACAATCATCTCTCACGTGCGGACCACAATTGACAGTTGAATGGTGGGTCCCAAAAAACAAGCTCATCTTATTGCTGCAAGTGAAGATCTTGGATATTTTACGACACAGTTTGCCTTCTCCAAACGCCCTCCATTGTTTAAAACTCAAAATTTCGATGGTTTGTTTCGTTGAGTGCGAGTCATAGTAAGTAATTTACTGTATGAATTAGAGTGCACGATTGCGACTGGGAAGTCACTTTGACATATTCTTCGCTGAAAAGGTCACTGGAATGATGGCTGATCCATTAGACCTCATTTTCAGAACGGTAAGTAGACCAAGTACTGCTCTCTTAAATTCTATATCAATGAATGATTTGTCATTTTCACACACAGCTCTCTCTCTCTCTCTCTCTCTCTCTCTCTCTCTCTCTCTCTCTGTGTGTGTGTGTGTGTGTGTGTGTGTGTGTGTGTGTGTGTGTGTGTGTGTGTGTGTACACACACTTGTGTGCGTGAGTGCGCATATACATATGATGTCGAAATTGAATCTTCCAAAGTTCCAGAATCATTAGATAAACATTTTCTCTACGTTAAATTGGACACGTCAATGACTGTTACATCTGACACTTTACATGTCATTTGAAATAATCTAGTCTAATGGTGTGTGCACTGAGGCCTGCTATCTTATCATAATAAGTCATGATATAGAAATATAACTGTCATAATAGACGGAACCCTTATCTGTTCATCTCAACATNTGTGTGTGTGTGTGTGTGTGTGTGTGTGTGTGTGTGTGTGTGTGTGTGTGTGTGTGTGTGTGTGTGTGTGTGTGCGCACACCTGCGTGCGTGCGTGCGCATATACATATGATGTCGAAATTGAATCTTCCAAAGTTCCAAAATCATTAGATAAACATTTTCTCTACGTTAAATTGGACATGTCAATGACTGTTACATCTGACACTTTACATGTCATCTGAAATAGTCAAGTCTAATGGTGTGTGCACAGATGCCTGCTATCTTATCATAATAAGTCATGATATAGAATATTACTGTCATAATAGACGGAACCCTTATCTGTTCATCTCAACATTGCGACTGAATTTATTACAGTTTATTACACAAATAATTGTGGAAAGTAATGAAACTGTGATATGGCTATATAAATCTAGATAATACATGTCTTCAGAGACCCTGCCAGAATAACGATGATAGTCTAGACTGTAAACCGCACACAAAGGTTCTAGAAATCTATCCTCGAAACACCAACTTCCATCATAGCCATCTTTTGAATTCTATTAGATTTAAATAAAAAATAATAAAAATATGCAGCAGTGGCCGTATGCATTGTCCATACGTTAGTTAACGCACTGCGTTAACTGCAGTGAAAACTGCTAATGTTTTTGAACCTTTCCGTGGTTACTGCAGAGCGTTAACTGATGTAATAATTATGCTTACGGCCCATGGAGCTATGTTCTTTATAGCTCCATGTTACTGCCACAGAGGCGGTATACACAATGCCATCTAACTTTGCGCACTGGGTGCTGCGGTAATAAGGGAAAGATCACTGTTGTTTTCGGGGTTTCCCGTAGTGACCGTCAGTGCGCAAAGTTAGACACCATTGTCCTTGTTCTTACGGTCCCACAAAACCAGCATACCGAGCTTACCCAGACAACGCCAGCGATATCTAAGCAAAGAACGCCAACTTTCACATTGCACAGATATTTGTCGATGTGCTCTCTTTTCAGCGCCTAACTATAACTGTCAATGCTAATAAATTACACTGCACCACTGGGAGAGAAAAACTATACATCTGTCCAGTAAAAATTAGGCAGTGAATGCTAGAACGGAATAAACAGTTAAAAGTGAAAGCAGTAAAATTTGATAGTTCAGCTATAAACATTCTCGTCCAAACCTCGTCTACTGCCAGAACAAGAGGCATTTTATCAATTTCCACAAGTATGCCAGGGCCTCCGCGTGCAATTGTCGGGTTTTTAACCAGTGACGTGCAAGAGTCCCTCACTCGAATTTTGAACGGCATCCTACAGTTGGGAATAGATGCATTTGGTATAATGACCAACATTGTTAACATTCTAATCTTTGCCAGACTCGGTCTCACAGACACCGTCACAGTCTCCTTCCTGGCTCTGGCCATCTCAGATCTGGGATATTTGTTCTTCAGTTTTTTCGCCCGCGTGCTCGACTTGCTCCATACCGTGATGGCCCTCAGGCCGTACATACGCCTTGATGTCGTGGGTTATCAGCTGGAAATGTATTCTCGTGTATTTTACGACATCTCCATTAGTATCACCGTTCTCACGGCTGTGCAAAAATGCGCATGCGTGATCATACCTTTGATGTTCTCAAGTATCTGTACCCGACGTCTGGCTATTGTGGTCACAGGATCCATCTACACTGCCCTAATTGTTTACTACATGCCTCTACTAGTCGGCTGGGAGATGAAGCCATATTTTGACGCCGTCTACAACCGCACTAGGCTGAAGAGTTTCTATCAGCCATACCAAACAAGGATGAGTCAAGGAGCCTACACTGTTCTCAACCGCATGCTTCTGCCTCTCTTCTCGCAAGTCCTTGTGATGCTGTGTGTGGTTATTCTCACCATTAAACTCACTCAAATGTCTAAAACGAGACAGGAAATGACTCACCTGATACATATGACAGCGAAGGATGACAACACTAGGCCCATCAGCAGCCCGAAAGAACTTCGATTGATTCAAGCCGTTACTTTGGTGTGCGTCATCTTTGTAGTGTGTAACGTTCAGGACATCTTCATTTATTTTTTCATAATGTACTTTCCAGAATTCAGTTACGGGGGAAGATACAGGAACACGTACTTCCTAGTCCATGCTGTTCAGGACATTTTCTCGGTGACGGGTGCGGCCATTAACACTGTGGTGTATTACAACTTCAATACAAAATACCGCGAGAAGTTACAGGAAATGTTAAGGCTAAGTAATGTGTCTTTCAAGTCCTGTAGATAAACAAGCAATGACACCCAGCAACGAGTTTCCTCCTCTGAAAGAACTCCGACGTCAAGACTAGACTTGTCTACATCAGAAATCCTTCGTTATCATGGTTATGTGTGAGACCGACAAACATATTATAATCTACAGTGAATGCAACTATGAGTTACATTCTGATATCTCTGGACTAGCCTAACTTACCATAAGTACTCACGTGAAATAATTCTTTGCTCTATCGAAGATTTAGAAAATTATTAATTTCCTTTCTCTGCTATTGTTTGCAATGAGTATGCGTGCAGGGGCGAAGGCTGGCTTTCTCAACAGGGTAATCATAGTTGAACATGATTGCCACTTATAATCACGTATGCGGTATTAGTCGAATGCGGTATTAGTCGAAAGTGCTATTATATCCGTTCGTAGAGTCACATTTAATGTTCACAGTATGATATTGTAACACAGAGTATGGACTTAAAAAATCCGTAGGATTCATCACAATTCCTGAAAAGCTACAACAAAAGTTTGAGTAGTTAGAAACAGGTTGGCTAAAAAGGCACCAAAAAGTACAGATCAGTTACAGGGCCAGGATCGCACAAAAATACATGTATATTATCACTCACCAAGGTGTAATGGCTCCAAAATTGTAGAATTTAGGTCCAATTAGGCTAGACCTTGCAGGCCTAGGCTAATAAACAAAACATTGGGAACACGACCTTGCAGGAAAAACCCATCCAGACCGTAGGGGAGTGACAATCCGTCAAGCTTTAAAAAGAATGACCTTTGGTTGCTTGGGTAGCAGACTGACTAACATCTTTGGACAAACCGCTCTATGCTCAGCGACTCCCTCCCTCTCCCCCGTTTCCACCTCTAGCCAAATATCCAGACCTAAAACAAGAAGATACTAATTTTATTGAAAACGTAATTTTCGGCCCAGTCTACACCATGAAGCCGAGCCCACCTTTTTGCAAATGGGTAGGCCTATGTGAGTATTGCCACCGTCAAACCTTGCCGATTTTGAGAACAGGGGGGGCCAACTGAATTACTTTTCCAAGACGTTTTGTCATTCATGTTATTTCCCAAGAAGAATTTATGTTTATTTAATAAGTTTGTTTGTATGTTTCATAAAGTCAGAAATCTCCTTCATAAAAAAAGGAAATGTACCCCAAGGTGCTTTCCCCAACCAAAGATTTTGGGATTCAGCTACATTGCACTATAAAATAGGCAACGTGGCAACACCAGCACTGGGCTTGTGAATGGAGATATGTGTGGTGAGACTGTTCATGTGGCTTTCTGCAAGTGTGGATTCATTTCTAAACTGAGCGAAAAATAAAAGTGGTCGTAAACTTGTGACTGAAGGCATGTCACTTGTCAGCAACAGTGTTAATTATTGTCGAATAAAGAGGCCCTTGATAATAATGAATTTCACTAAATGCTATAGAATAGTGTCTCGTTTTACCAATATGTTATTTTTGTTCCGCATCACATTAAACCGCAATAGGTGAAAGCTGTACCACAAATCAAGCGGAGACCTTGATTAGCAGCTCTTCTTTACTAGCCGGTGAAATTTCCTTGCTTTCATTGAGTTTTTTTGTGAGGCCACTCCACATTTGGCTATAGGGGTGTCCAGGTTCTTCTTTATCCCTATTAATCAGTGAATAGAGCAGAGAAAATTTGAGGGGTATCAGGTTCTGAACGAAGGTCAAAGTAAGAATAGGCCTGACAAAGAGCAAATAAATAGGATTCGGCGGTATTCTTGTCTAACTTGCCACGAAGGCCAAGGTCGACCAACGGCATTTTCGGCTGGTAATCAGTGATTATTTGATTACATGGACCCTTCGCCCCTGTATGCGTGTACATTTAGGATTTTTGGAAGCATTTGATCTATTGTAGAGGACAGTCTAGCAGTTTCTGTGGATACATTGATGATACAAAAACAACCGGATTCATCACCAGACCTTGCCTAGAAGCAGCAAACACCTTTCTCACCACTGCACCGAGGACGTGGCCCTCTTTAATCCCTTATTTCTCTAAATAAGCTGTGCTTACCTAATTGGGCTATGCCTCCGTTGTTGATTTGAGTTGCTGAAATACTGACTTCCCGCATTTGGATTGGGCGGTTTTCTGAGAAAATAATCAAACAGATGTCACGGAGCAACAGCCTATTAAATTCTGGAACACGAAAGACAAGATGTGAAAAAAAAAAACTCGTTTCTTGCTGTGGAAATTTCTACCATAATCTAGCCTAGTATTTTTCCTTTGAAGTTGATATTGTCTATGTCTGAAACAGTAACAGATGTATTTAAAAAAAAATAAACGCACATCATAACAATACGATCAGCCTCTGTTTTGGAGTTAAAACAGTTTCACTGTTATGAATGAGATGTACAACATGAAATGTATAACATTGTATAACATTATAAATCAAATTCCCTACGGAGTGAATAAAATAAAAGTCGTATTTTCATTTTTTTTTTTTCATTTTCCCTGTCTTTCAAATATTATAAGAACTGAAATGAGAGTTTGTCCGCAAAATCAAAGTTTATTAAATGCATAAGCCTTAAGTGCCCTTTTATTCTCGATTTGTTCTCTCCCTCATACCTCATGACGTCACTTACATTTTGTCTTTGTTCTTGAGTGCCACACCAACAAAAGACAGAAACTTCTCATAGTTGACATCTCTCTGTTGTCTGTGGTCGGACACGAACATCGCTGACACCAACTGAAGGAGGTCCGGGGGAAATTTAAACTGCAATGAAAGTGATGTCATGTGTTAAAGATGATGCTGGAATGAAAACGCGAGGTAATGGTGCTGTTGATGATGGTGGTGTGATGGGTTGCAGCTGCTGCTGCTACTGCTGCTGTTTTGTGAATGCAAGGCGGTGGTGATGGTGGTGGTGGTGCTGATGATGGTGCTGCTGCTGCTGCTGTAGATGCGATGAGCGGGTGGTACTGTGGCTGGGATGGTTTACCAGTGTTCTGACATTTACAGCAGGCCAGTAATTTTAAGAGAGAGGTAGATCTGAATGGGATTGTCTGATCACGTCAACGGAGGCCCAACCATGAAAAGTTGGGACCTCTAACTATAATCTTTCATTGCTTCAGTGGAAGGCAGCTCTCATTTTCTTACTTTTTTATTCTGAAATGGCAGTGTACACATAATATACACGAGTTTGGTAATTGTGTGTGAAATTCTAAGCATCGTGACAGAATTTTAGACATTTGGGTTAAATCAGCAGATTGAGGCCTTTACCTTAATTGTAGCACGTATTTCTGCATCATTTAGAAGTCACTCTCGGCGAGTTTGTATCAGAATAATAGCAGTGAATATAACATCCTTCACAAGCAACTTTATTTTTCTCTGAAGTGGGACAATGAACCATAGATCTGTCATCAACCATCCATGCCAATGCCAGGTTAGTAAACAATCACAACAATCAATCTAAATCAATAATAACGTCATGTATATCACTTACCGTCATCATCAACACAGAACACACAAAGCAGTGCACAGCAACACTTTCAATCATACAGTCACCGCATATTAAACAACGATTGCGTTACATAAATACTTCGTATCAGCCGTCAATAAACACAACATTACTAAATAAACAGAGACAACAAGACAACGATTGGACACTTCAAACTCACGTTCATCCTGGATAAAGTGTGGAACAGCTCCTGGTACTGACAATATCCGGAGAGCTGTTTGTCTACAGTGTTGGAAATATCGAGGTAAACGTCCCTCAGCTTGAGCGGGTCTGCGTAATAGAGTTCAGAGGTCAGAATGTTGAGCAGCCTCATCTCATCCTTCTGATTGAGTACGATGGGCGTGTCCGGAAGGAAGACACCCCGAGGAATCATGGCCAGCAGCCTCGCTTTAAAGTCTTCATCTGTTGTCGTCTGGGAGCTTCCGCCTGTGCTGGGGGGCTACATTTGGAAAAAAAAAAGGTCAAGAAACAGTATCATTCTCCGGTCGCACTTGTTGAAGAATTCTGCACAATTTACCTTGAACATATCAGTGCTCCAGTTAAATTGCATCAAATTATTTCTTTCTTTTCATTAGAAAGCTATTCTGAAAACGAACTGGTCAAACGGAATGTCTGAGGAAGAATAAGTACCTTATGAACAAGTGCTTTATTTTCTTCAACGTGGGCATTAGCAGCTGGAGAACATTGACAACAGAGGAACATACGATTTGAGAAGGACATCAAAGCAGCCTGTTCTGGAACTTAATATTATTTTAAATAAACAGCCATAACAATTTTCACTCACTTTTCTTATCTCCACTAATCTCCAGTCCCGACAATAGTCTCACCACCACCACCACTACCATCACAACAACAACACCAACATCACCAACAACATCAACATCACCACCACCACCATCACCACCACCACCAACAACATCAACACCACCACCACCACCATCATCACCACCACCACCATCACCAACATAACCACCATCACCACCACCACCATCACCACCACCACCACCACCATCATCACCACCACCACCATCACCAACACCATCACCACCACCACCACCATCACCACCACCACCATCAACAACAACAACAACAACTGCAACAACAACAACAACAACAACAAGAACAACAACAACAACAACTGCAACAGCGACGATATGAATAATCATACCATATAATTATGCATGACAGGACTGGCTGAGTATCCGTTCTGTAGGCCATTGCCGGACTTTCCTCCAAACAGCGGGATCTCGTCTTTGTAATACCGCTGCGTCCAGACCTCGGGCTCAAAGACAGTGGACATCTGGTCATTGCAGTTGAAAGAATACAATATGCATTTAAAGCATGTTTTGGAACATCTTTAACAAACATTCTACTGCTTTTGGTAGAGTAAATCTGGGGAGCGAAAAGCTTTCATTACAGGGTATAACATCTCATAGTCAATCAATCATCCAGTGTCGAAAAGCTATAGCCGTCGTCAATAAGATATGGGCATATCCGTAGAAATAATAGGAGAGTAAACAGCTCTCTCTCTCTCTCTCTCTCTCTCTCTCTCTCTCTCTCTCTCTCTCCCTCTCATGATGTATGCAACCAATTATACGATAAATACTCAATATTAGTTGTGCAAAGAAATATTTTGATCGTATATTCCTTCTAAAAAATGATCTGCATAGTATTTACGATACTGTCGAGACAATTTAATTTTAACACACTTTACACTGTAGTACATTGATATCACAGTAGTATACTGTGCAAGCCTAATTTAAATAATCTGTACAAGTGTCTAGTTTATGAAAAAAAGAACAGTAAAGAAGTCTTAGAAAGTGCAAGACTTTATGATATAACCTGATGATTTTTAATTCTGTTGCCGTCGATGGGTGCCAGGGTCGGGTAGCGGGAGGAGATATCTTTGGAATCTGGACGTTTGGTGATGTACGCTGGCTTGACGCCATTCGTCTTCTTGTGGAAAGGATCCTACAGACAGAAAGAAACCACCTCACAGAATAGTTTTATAAAGGTTACACACGCGCATTAATTTTGAAATCACCTGAGTTGGACTTCCTAGTACGGGTGATCTGTTTATCACATCATTTTTTTGGTCTCCCTCTCAGCAGCCCGGCGACCTTAGTTGTGGCCTGTTCTCATGCATTTGCTACTTTCCTGGCCAGTTTGGGTTAAATTAAAGCAGCACTATTTCGGGTAAGAGGTTTAAAAATAATTAGGGGCTGCCAGTGAGCATATTTTCCATATCCTGTTGTCTTGAAATAGCCTGAGGCCTCTACTGGCTTTTCATGGAGGTGGGGCAAACGAAGAGACGCAGCAAAAGAACTTTACTTGTTATGGGCTATTAAAAGTAATTTTTTTTAGATCATGAACTTTATCTCCATTATTGGTGAGTGGGAATAGCCAACGAAAATTAGGACTGGGATGACTGTAGGCGACAGTACATGGTACTATACAGCAAAAAGATTTGGATGTGTGTAACTATAAACGACTTGCTTGCTGCATTAATTTGTCTATGACTAGCAAGGTTGACATGCAATATGATGAACATCATTTAAATATGGGACTGTTGTGACAAAGTACCAAGAAATTTGCTAGAACAAACGTTGAATTGCTGAGATAAGTCTAGAAATAAATGATGCAGGTGACCGACATTGACTACGAGGTTTATTAGCCGTCCATCGCCCAGCCAGGACTCATAGTGAGAAACTTCAGATTGAATTCATTACTAATATACCTCGTAGTGGTTGAATAGTTCAATCGATTGCGCTGACAGTATAAAAAACAGAAGAATCTTCGTCTCTAATAACAAACGGACTTCTCAGTATAAATATATACATAGTCTATGTCTTAACAATTTTTTAAAGTACTATTCATATTTTTTCAAGGACAGTTTCAAAACAAAACCCAAAATTAGATAATGGACAGACAGTTGAGAGTTGAAGAGTAAGTTTCAATACATTTCTTATTAGCCTGTTATTTACTTGAAAAAAAAAATACCCCTCTTACTGTAATTCATCTACTCAACTTCAGTTTGACATTGAACCGAACGATCTGTCCAAAAGTATGGCAGTCTGAGAGAAGGCAACTGTTCTTAGGCAAAGCAGTAATTATCCCTCAAACATAAACTTCCTTTAAAATCAAACGAGATGGCAAAAACTGACTGAGTTCCGAATGGACGCTTTTCTGCATGAAATGGTAAATGGTGCAGGATATAAACACAGTGAGTGAAGAAAAAGTCCCTTCAAGAAAACCACCGCCCAATAAAGGATTACAGTATACACATTTAGTATACAATGCACATCAAAGGAACAAGAACAATTAGTTATAGTCGACTCCGCTTAAGAGCATTCCGATTAAATAGAACTCATTCTTGACTGCAAAATGTTTCCAGAAAAAAAACAACATTGTATCATATGACGATGAAAGTCACTGGATAATGTCAACGTCTTATGGTCCGACGAAATTGCAGTTAAGCGGAGTCGGCTGCATTATAAAACACCACACAACTGTTAGGGTGGTATCATCCGTGTCACCAGAAGGATGCTGTTTTCCCGGTGTATATCATGCGCTGTAAGAGAGGTGATACTAGAGGAGTCGATGACAATAATCATGACTGAAATAGAGTAGCCTTTGTCAATTTATAAAACAAACCCGTGTTTACGCAGTTTAATGAACGTTTGACCTTTTGAAGTTCGACATTAATGAAGAACAAAACACAAAGAAGATGTGTCAATATCCAGTTTTACATATTAGTTTTGGCATTGATCTTGTTGACGTCTGAAGATTCTACAGACAAATGGGATATTGCCCTTCCTGATAACATATAACAACGAATTCCAAAATGATCGGTCCCTGGTAGTAATAACTTAAAGAGGAAGAGTCATGGAATCTCCATCTCTCTCCTGGTCTCACGCCTAAATGTTGTGCAGTTTTAGAAATATGAAGATTAAAAAGTGACACAAGGTGACAGGCACTCAACACAACCTTACAACACCCGTGAATCCCATACTGTGTGAGGAGAAAGAAAGGGTTTGATAATATGAAGGCAATTCCATTATTGGTGTAACATTTGCAATATATCCGGAAAAGCTCAAAAAGCTGGAAATTTCTGAGGCAAACATCAAAATATCTGTTAGCTTGTTCTTCGGCCGCGATAACCATAATGTCTTTATTACATAAGCCTATGCAGAGAAATGTCCTCAGATCGAATTTCAATAACCTGCCCCATAACATTTTTTTGTACTTTTGTTAAGCATTCGTGTTCTTGCATAAACTTTGATGTTAAAAACTTTGAGTGTAGATTCGAGTTTGTAAGATTCTGTTCCATTAGGAAACTGTAAGGAATCGTAGACACTGTTCATGGTATTGCCCACTAGAATGTGCTGGTTAGTAAGAGTCAGGGTTAGGGTAAAAGTCAGGTCTCTGGCACTACCTCCTGTGATCGCAGAACTGGCTCTGACTTCGCTCTGTCGTTCTCCTAGGGAAGTGCAACAAGGTTAGGGATTGGTTCTTATATGAGATAGACACAAACATTATATCATGATCAGTGCCGTAACCACCATCTCGGAGACCCCCTCCGAGAATATCAAGGAACTATTTCGTTGTGTTCACATATTTATATCTTCAAGTCAGTTCACGAGTATGCTATATCCCTCTGGTATGGTCCAAGAACTCTCTGAAAGTACACTTAGCATTAGGATCAAAGTTGGGGAAGAAAAGTACTCACGGAAGAGGCCCGGGACAACATCTAGGGACTCTCTCTTTCTCTCTCTGTCTCTCTCTCTCTTCCCTAACCTCGCTTTAATCGTAACCTAAGTACACTTAAGGAAAGTCGCAGAATTATTTCAGATGGGCACTCGACACCCGTGAACTGAAGTCGTGATAATTATGAAGTAGTGATATGAAGTAGTGATATGAAGTAGTGTGTCAAAACATTTAATGGATCTACGTAATATCTAATTATATTCTTTGAAAATAAACAGCAGTAGCAGCAACAGCAGCAATGAGAGCGCAAGAATATCCTAAGCAAATACGAGGGGCAAATCATGACTATGTCGTCTTAACAATATGGACGACATATTTCCCCGTGGACTTGATCATAATCCTCCTCTGGAATTCTTCTAAGACTGCAAGAATCAATGTCTATATCCGGCGAGCTTTAATTCGATCTTTTCTTTGGTCGGGGACAATTTTCACCACAATCCAATGTCATTCATGTCTGTCTTAATACGCTTGTCCCAAGTCGGGGGGAAGAACAGTTATTCTGACTATAAATCTCTCAGTCTATACAGATGCTAATTTACATTGATCACGATCATTACCGCCGACTACCACCTGCCGTTACCGTCTCTGACAGGGATCATTTCCTGTCATTCTTGTCGCTTTCCTCTTTAAAGATAATCTGGTGTGATTTNGGGGGGGGGGGGGGGGGGGGGGGAGGAGAGGTGGAAGAGAGAAAAGGAATCGGTTGAGAATCTTGTGCTGAGAGGCCGATGAGAGAGAAGGCAAATGCTACAAATAAAAAACCATCTGTACCAAACTAGCGCTGTTCTGAGACTTTTTTCTTGCAAGTCCCAAGGCGATGGTTGGGTTAGATGATTTCTTTGGGTATTGCGAAATATACTTGATACGATACAGTTTCTAGAGCGTTGTGTTATTATTACGCAGAAACAGATTTGTTGATGAAATATGTTTGATTTTTTAAAATTTTGTTTTCATAATATCAGTCAAATCTGTGTATTCTTTTCAATTCTAATTTGAGCTGTTTATTTTCTGCCTCTGTATTCTGAACCCCTGACTATGTAAACAATGACCCTAACAAACTTACTGTCTCATGCACACTCTCTTCTCCTAAACCTTACTTTGATTTTAAATAAAAATACACAATGATCCCCGCTTGTGACCTACCTTGTTTGAACAGAAAAACAACAACAACAAAAAAGAGATTGATAATCTCGGTTAGTGACAGAGTCTGTGACGATGCACCATAATGCTGGACAGTCCTGAGTTTAGCAAAAGGTTGAAACTCTCACTGCGTCCTTTTCCAAACCCATGACAATGGTGTTGTTTTTTTTTTGTGTTCAGGTTTTGCCTTGTCAGTTACGTTAAAGGTATGGAGTACAAACAATAATTGTGTTATGATTGTGTGTAATCCTATTTCATTAACCCCCGCCCCCTACCCGGTCAACACGCACATATATTAAGAAAGGAATTCCGAGTCTGGACAATCCTCAACTTACATATTAAGTCAAAAGATCTTTCTGTGACACAATAAACCTACGACATTATTATGAAATATCATAAAATCCTACGTCAATGGCACTTTGTATTCTGTGTTAACTACAGTTTACATACTTTCTACAAAACCAGCTTAGATCATTTTTCATCTCTGTTACAAGAGATGGGAAAACGACAAAACATTTTTTGTCTTTAACCGTCTCTTTGGCATATTATCCTTTGTTAACGGTGATTCTTGAATTTGTATCCATCTCTAATCTCGATTTATCACGAGACACTAAGTACTTTTACAACATATACAATCCTCTTTCAATTCCAAAGGCTTTGCTATGACGCAGTT
The DNA here is from genome assembly GCA_033807755.1 of Ellobium chinense. Taxonomy (NCBI): domain Eukaryota; kingdom Metazoa; phylum Mollusca; class Gastropoda; order Ellobiida; family Ellobiidae; genus Ellobium; species Ellobium chinense. The sequence goes on along the minus strand of JAWQUT010000077.1, from coordinate 847,927 downwards.
GTCTAAATCTCTCTGATATCAAACTTATCATACAATCCCGAATAGCCCATTCTGGATTCTGTATTGAGGACAGTCGGTGCAGTGTACTAGGCAATCCGGGGTCATCTGTACTCTCTGCTACACTTATCAATGAGAACAGACACAAGCAGCGTATTTTCTATTGTGTGTGTATCCTGGTTAGCTCCCTTGACATGATCCAGTGTTTCCGGTGATCTAGAAACGGATTAGAATTGAGAAGATATGCCACCTCTAATTTTCTATATGATAGTACGACGCGTCCTCTCTCTTGTCCTGTTGAGTTTCCAAATGAATAAGAATAGCAGAGGCTCCCAAACTGAGAGATGGGAGAGAGGAGTCGTGGAAGTATTCAGCAAAAGAAACTGAAATACAGAGGTAGAAAAAAAGGGTAAAAAAGACGAGAAAATGAGCCAAGGAGGGGAAACAACTCCGCCAGAATAGGCCAGCAAATTATTTCATTCATTATATCATAATGCAGTGAGCCTAGGGGTAACTTTATAATCCCTCAAGGATTTTGGTCTTCTACCACTCACCACATAAAGTGCACAGCACGAAATTCCTTCCTGTAATTTTCTTGACAGAGATATGAAGACCACTCGGCTGTTTTTAGACCCATTTTCTACTGACAGACAGAGATAACTTTGTGCATGTAGCGATCAAATAAGCGGACACTTCAGAAACACTGGCATAAGAAATTTGTTTATACACCGTATGCTTTTAATGTGATCATTGACTGCGATAAACTGCATTATTGTCATTCACTCAGACATGAAGACCGACGTCTTTTCATGTCGAACTGATTTCTGCATATTCTTTATCTAAAAAAAAACCCAACATGCTTCATTACACCTTTAAGGGTAGACACTGCATATGTTCCATTGTCAAGTCCATTGGAGATTAGATCGCTCAGATGAACTGAGGATCTTTAAAAGGTGGCTGTGGGTTCTGTTTCTACCTCTCAATGTCGTAGCAAAATGGCCCTTTAGTTTGCTGGTGCCGAGGCTTCTTGGCTATCGAATACTTCTGGCGTAGCGAACCAAGCCAAATGTGGCACTGGGTCTGCCTTCTTTGTCTGATTGAAGAGTGCAAGGGAAGCAAATTGTTTGTCTATAAGAGCTCATAAGAATATAGGTCCAACCTGAATTTAGCTCTACCTAGTCTGTCTCAGCGCATGTATTCTCACTCTACATGTCTCCGGCTGTTAATGACCAACTTCCTGTGGCGGGCTTCTTTTAGTACTTACATTATAAATAACAAGATCCATATAAAGCTAGAGAGTGCTGGGCTATTTATAACTCTCTTAGTTTGATAATCTAGAAGAAAATGTTTAGTACTTGGTTAATGTCAAAACTTTCATTGTAATGTAGAGGAAGATGATCACCATCTGTGAAGATAAAAACAACTGCTATCTACTGCAATGCTTGAAAGTAAAGAAAGTTATTCAAAATAAATATGAAAATCAGAGATGAAATGTTTGAAAAAAAAACAACCAAACATAAAAAAACGGAGAAGATAAAACTGAATGAGAAAATGAAAGAGTCCTCAGTCTTATCGTACTGCCCGATTGGCTGGTGTCGTCGATCAGGCCAACTTTTTAAATGTTAGCAATCACAATCACATCAACTCTTGATGGTTGAGTGACTGTCTTTGATATTGATACCAACGGGCCGAGATTCTGACTCAGGCATAAACAGCTGATAGGAACTCATCAGCACAATCGGCTGATGTTATATAATAGAATATCATTTCAAATGTTGTTTTCGGTGATAGATCTACACAATCAGAGAATCACAAAAACCTATCAGTCCTTGCATTCGTATTATATTTCTGGTGCATTAAAACGTTTCTAGGGCTGTCAGCTGAGATTTCAGTGAAAGTTTTGGATTTAGTTTCACGTCTCAGCCTCAGTTACATAAACCATACATATCATGCTGTACTCATGCCATCTGAGCTGGCCCATAAGGTCGTATGTGTCTAATTAAGCTATAAGACAAACAGCCTTAAGACTGAGCACAGCCAACGAGCACTTACAGAGGTTTTTATGACTGCTAATTTATCTGCCAGGCTTTCTCAGCTGAAACTTGTGAGAGACACTTGAACATTTTGATTTTTTACTGATTTCTTGTAGTAAGGAATACCTCTCATGACGGCCACATCAAGTATGGGTTCAGGTGGCGATTAATTTTGGGGATCCCCTCATGACACATAACGTTATTACCAGGTGGCCGTTATAGCCTAGTTACAGGCAGTTTAAGGCAAGGCTGAGATCAACGGCTTAAACCGAATGCATCGAAGAGTTATGCCTAGTAAATGATTATCTCTCTTGTGTGTCTCTGACTTCGGTGAGTATACAAGGGTGGTCAACTCTTTGCCCTACATAGGCGAGTACACTGGAGAGTTAGGACGACATGGTCACTTTCTCGTGGGCGTTTGTAGATTCCGGTGAGAATCCAGGGGTTTTCAACTCTGTTAAGAACTTATAACATTTGAAACATGTAGTGACGGCAGGTTGCCATGGATACTAAAGCCGAAAGTAAGTTACCATGTCACAATTTACCTGATAGGGCTGGTTATATCGCCGGTTGAAGTCTGTGAGAGCTCGAGGGTCGATGTTGTTGGGCTTGTCTGAGATGAGGGATAGTTTCTCGTACCTCGGGAGGTTTGTACTGAGGAAGACAGGAGCGGATACGGAACGTTAATACTGAGTAATTGTTGTGTTGAGTGCATTGTTTAAAGGAGGTTGTTTTCTTGAGAATGGCTAATTTTGACTGTGTCACTTTCATTATCGTCAAAGCACAATCGGAATCGTTATTTTTGTCATCAATGACATCATTTTGACCACCACTATCATCAACATCTTTTTACAAAAAGCGAAAGTTTTAATTCAATGTATTTTAAAACAAAAACTCCATGGTAGAGCTAACGTAAAATCACAGTTCCAAACGTCTTGGTGGAAGTCGTCACCACTCATCGTCATCATATTTTGTTTATCATCATCACCAAGGTTATCAACTTATCATCATGTTGTACAGGACAAAACTACATAATATAAGCTATTTAATAATGTAAAACATGCACCTAAAACAAATGGTGGTGTTTTAAAAAGCCAAATCTTAGAAAAAGGAAAGGTCTTTATCAGGATTAGTGTACCGCACCATAGTGAAGACCTGAATAAAATGGCCGAAACGCTCATGTAAGAGACATAATTTGTGTCCCCATCATCATTACTATCAGTGATTTCTTCGCTGGAATGCCATGAACCGAATAGCATAACACCTTTATATCAACAAAATATAATACGTAATTGCATCTTCTTATTTGCTTGATGTTGACAGACTGCAACGAGTCATGTCAACTCATGATCACCCAATCAGAGGCTGTGTCTGTCCATCTAGACACTACGGCCAGTAATCGTGAAGGGATGTTATGGGCACTAGAGCATGCAGCTATTCAACAGAGCAACTTGGCACAGCAGGAAGCTCTTAAGGTCACCATTTCAATTATGGCGTACCGTGTCTGTGCTTTTTCTTAAGTTGGAGAAAAGTGGTTCAAACTAGGGAAATGCTTCCACATGTGAAAAAGTCTCATTACTATATTACCCCCTCCCCCCACCCCTTTTTTCCCAGTAACTATTCACTCTCCTAGAGTTTGCTGCCACTTGTGACACCATACGTCCTCCTCACATCCATACCTCCCCCTTCTCATTTTTCAGCCCCCCCCTCCCCATTCTCAGCTCCCACTTAACTAATCAGAAACCAATCCAGTTGAGAGAAACATCGATCGTAACAGCTGTTATGCTATATAGAGACCTATTTTGAGAAATGTTTAATTGATGTTGTAAATTATACGATCCCGGAAGTCTCACAAGTTTATTGTCAAATTGTCGCTTGTAGACAGGGATTGCATGAAATAAATAAATAGGCACACGGATTGTACACAGGTGTTGACCAATCAACGTCTTGCTTGTCCATCGAGACTTAGTCTAAAGCTACAAAGTATTCTGCAGATGTACAGCGGTAGTAGGCTACTCGGTTGTTTTTTTTTGGGNGGGGGGGGGGGGGGGGGGAGCTTTTTTCAAATTTGGTTTGGCTTCCCCATAACATCTGACTTAGCAACACTGTCCTTACTGTATCGCTGGCCCGCGGAACAAGACCAGTATTGACAAACTCCCACAGTGTTAACGGAATCGCACGCTTGACCGCCTGGCCGGAATCAATCAAGCGCGACCAGTCTTTGATTGTTTTGTGGCACAATCGGCGCCGCCTTATAGCAAATTCCTTTATATCGCAACTTTTTTCCCCAGATAACATAGTACACTACTTTTTAAGTCACGCTCCAGAACCGCGCGGTAAGAGTCCTAAAGGATTATTTCCCATGAATAGACACAACAGGAATTGGGCCAGATAAATCCGATCACATGGGCCTCTGTTAGTCTATGATATATTTCCTGTAAACACGAGGAAAATAAAGTATAGAAAAATATAACTTTTCTGTGTGAAAAAGCCCTGATAAAAAAATCGCATATCATATTAATCACAACTGTTTTCATGTTCCCGAGGGGTTGCCATTAACCGGATACTGTTGTAAACGGAACTTGTGGTATAAGCCAAAACGGTAACGCGAAGAATAGCCGGTCGTTGCCGTAAAGTCGGTGGCCTGCTTAAAGGTTGTAAGCAGCATTGTGTAAGATATTTTCTATGGGACGTTCCTAATCTGATAATGACATTATATCATGACAAACTGGCACAAGCAGAGCTGGCATTCTGTGTGAGGACAAATGTGTTGTCAAACACCTACAGTGCTGTAGAACCTCAGACTTCCAATCTCATCTACTCAAAAATGCCGCATGCTCATCGCAATGAAATGACCCCGAGTCTCTAAGATTTCTCTCTATATGCAGTATGTGAATGTGCCAGAAAGATACTCTTAATTTCAAAGCTTAAAACTTAAAAAGAAGAACAACAAAAAACAGACTATCAGCAGCTGAAATTTTGCAGATACTAGCAAGATGGATATTATTGCAAATGCTGCAGATTTTAAATATACAGGTGCTCTTCTCATATGAAAAAATTGAAAACACATGTCGAACTAGCTGAATGCCCTGTGTACAAACACTGGGCCCGGCACGTCATGTTTTGACATAGATAGATCTAGTCCAGGTTTGTAAGCTGTTTTCTTTTGCTGCAATAAACGTTAGCACCTACATCAATAAAAGGTGCAATAAATAAAGAGTATTTATATCTTGTTAAGGTGCTTAAAACTTTATACTGGTTTATTTTGAACTCTTGAAGTTATTGGAATTTGAATTAAGAATTTTTTGGTTGTTTGTTGGCTATATGGTATATCAAAATTCATTCACAAACTCCAACATGGACTCGAAGTCCACAAAAATTGGTCCACAAAACTTCGAGTTGTTAATGTTCCGTGTTGCAGGAAATTCCTTTCAGGCGTCTGCTCCAACAAGAAGAAGTTCGTGGTTTCTCGAAAGCAGTAAGTTACAGCACTATGTTTCTCAGCGAGGATTAATCCTGGCTTCTATGAGCTGAGAGTTCTATAGTTAGCGCCATAAGACCCCGAAACAGACACAGTATTTGCTGTTCGTTTAGTGTTAGTATCAACACGACAAGAAATATTTGATTGTCGACAACGAATACAGCAATGATCGCGTGCAAATAAATATCACTGACCATAGAGAGGAAGAAAATAGGAGACAAGGTCTAGCTGTCGTTTGATCCCACTATTTGCTCTCAGTCAGTGAATGAAGCTCATAGTGCCCTGTAATTCAGTCATTGCTTAGTGTAGTATTGATCGCTCCCTGCTGAGACTGTAAACCATCTCACAGTGTATTGGTCTGAACTTTCACGGGGGAATTCACAAATGTCACTTGAATGCCATACCCCTTGAAACACCAAAACTAAAATTTTGCACGAGAAACAAAAAAAAAACAAACAAACAAAAAACCGCCTGAATTTCTGAAAATTGCACTCAATAAATCGATTAGTGGAGGTAAGCTCCCCTGGTGAATGCTGTGTAATGCACAACAGAATTCTTTCTTTTGAGTTTAAATGTATTGAACTGCAGTTAAAAAAAAAGAAAAGAAAGGTTTTGTCACTGTCATAGCGTGGCGCGAAAATCCGAGACTGGCTCATGTCTGGTAAAGAGTATGAACTTCCTCATTATTGACATGTTGTATCTCCTCAAACAGTTGGTACAGTATTCTTACTTTGGTCATTACTGGTACATTACGTTAGTACATATTCCGAAGTTTCCTACTGTACCGTCAAACTATTGAAGCTAGAGGTATGAGATTATGATACAATATAGATGACTACATGGGCAGTCCAAAAACGTCAAAAGCGGTGTTTTAGATTGATGTTGATCCAGGTTACCGCACCAAAGCGACGTGAAGAATTTGTGATTTTTCCCCCTTGATAAGTTTAATCACCGTAATTGTTATTGACATTATTACATGTCTTGTCGTCTTCCATTCATCAGCACCATCATCATCGGTCTCTTGACTCTCAACAAAATGTACAGCAAACAGTGGTAGCAGCTACCGTATTGCCTGAACCTCGGTAATATTCATTATGATTTTTACCACTAATACTATGCACCTACTACATCATCATCATCATCATCATTGATTATGAATGATATATTAAATATATATATTGAGGAACTGTCTACCAGTCGATGTTAAACAATTTAATAATTATAACACAATATAGAGTAAGAATTTCACAAATAAAAATCACTATCTAATAAGAATCTCCAGTGGTACGGTAAAATTTGCCAAATTTTCGGTCGGTAGACCTTCATCAGGGCGAGTAAAATACTATAATGACTAAAAATGTAACATTAAAGAAAAGAAAGAGCCGACACAGTCTACCAAGCGCACTCACAAGCCAAAGCCATCATCATCATCATAATCATCTACACAACCAGTACTACCATCGCCACCACAATAATGAGAACTTACTCTGGTGGTCTTTCAATAACGTTGACCATATTTCCTCCTATAATCCGGGGCCGGTATGAGGGTGTGTCGTTAGTGCCGAAAGGGGCAGCACTCGTGGTCAGAGCCGCCACTCGCAGGTGATCCAACTCAGTGAACTCGCTCTGAGAAAGAGAAGAAAACACCTTTTTGATGGTTTGGCTGATTGGATGAGATGACAGTCTAATCCAAAGACAGGTAAGAAAAGATCTTTTGCATCATGCATCATGTCTGGGTGGTACGGGGGAATATTACTGTAAGAACATTGCTGTCACGAAGCAGTGAAGAGCGGGAAATTCGAAGCCTTAAGCAAGTCTTGGTATATCCTATACGGCTGTAAGAAAGAACGAAAAAAGCCAACGTTCTAATCAAGAGAACCCTCGTATCTAAAAATCCATCTCTGTTGTTCTTCATTTAGGAATATTATTTTGGGAATTTTGGAAGTATCTGAATTGAACAAGCAATCTAAGATCTAGGGGATTATAAATATCGTGAAATATCCCACCAACCATTCTCACAGCCTGGTGTACAGGTCACGTGTACCGGCACAGACTCTCAGAGTGTCACAGCGCGGGTTTAACCCACTAAGTGGCTACTTTTGGAGAACATAGAGAATGTTGTTGATTTAAATTACATGTATTTTTGATTATCTGATAAATCTCATACAGAAGACATAATGGTCTCTTGTTATCAGCAAACATATTGCAATTATACAGGATTCGCGGTAAACCGGAACCGTCTCCATATACACACAAAGCCCTGATGCTTCGACCACCCTCGATGGCAGCTCGTCAGGTTGCATGATCATGGTCATTAACACGACACGACCAGTGAGGGAACTGGTATAAACAGAGGAAATGCAAGGGGAATTTTTACTGTATTAACTTTGGCAGTACATGTATTTTCACACTGACATACAAATCTTTTACACTGCAGCAAAGATACTATGATGACCTGCACGACTTCAGACACCAAATAATATTTCTGAGACTGGCAGCTCCTGTGTTTATATAGTGAGATGTCTTTCCTAATGTTGGCGACATGGAAGCAGTTGGTCTATCCGAAGAGAAGAGAAAAAGAAGCGACAGGAACAGAGCACAGGACGAATAAAAAGGAGGAATGATGAAGAGGAAGAATGACTGAAGGAAAAAAAGTGAATAAATGGCGGAATGAGAGGACTGGAGAAACCAAAAAAGAGCGGAACAGGGAAGGAAACGAAGAGAGTTTGTGGAAGGGAGAGAAAGAAAGAAAGAAAGAAAGAAAGAAAGAAAGAAAGAAAGAAAGAAAGAAAGATTGTGAGATGGAATGACTAAGAGAATGTGCAAGAAAAAAAAAAAGCAGGCAAGGAAATGATCCCAGTGGATGCCATAAACGAACAGGTCTGATAACCTGTAAATTTCAACATGATCTCATAGCAGTGACAACGTAATGTTATCTAAACAAATACCTGTTCTGGTCGATACAGACTTTCACTATTCGGCAGCCAAATGTACGACATATTCCCAGATGAAAATTATATCAGAATTCACAATAGTTTTTGCCTAAACCAATTTGTAGAAAGTTTAACTGAACTGTGAGAAATAACATGTAACTGAATATGCGTTTCACCACAAACATTTAACTCTACTGATATGTATACTGGTAACAAATCGCAGAGCACAGAATGCTATCGTGTTCCCGCCTGTAGATTTGTAAAGTTAGGAATAACATTCCACTTGAGATGTGTAGAAGTACGAGGGCATTAAAAGAAAGTGTATCTCTGAGATGTCAACGACTGACTCAAGTTTACGAGACAGTGTAAGATTTATCGCATGTTACCCAACTTAAGTCCGTCTTAATACTGAAACTCGCTTTTCACGGGACTTCACTGAAGACGACGTTATGAAATATTCTGATCATGGCTTTGAAAAGACAGTGACGGATTGCACAGTTTTCAATATCTAACTCCTTAAATCATAGCGTTTTTGATATATTGATTTGAATTCTACTCTATTCTCACTACACACTATCAGCAAGCGATCATGTACAGAAGTCGAACATAAACGAGGGCACTCTAAAAGCACACCAAGGACTGAGATATTTGAAAGACAAACTCTCCGCAGAACAGAATTCCTCCACAAAGTCAAAGATCTACAAGTATTTCATACGCTTTGCGCTGTAGAACTAGATCTAGTAAGTCACGGTTACACCAACACGTCTTTCTTTGTCCCCCTTTTAACAACCAAATACGAGGGCTTGAATCTTAAGCTGTATCTTAAGTTCAATAGATGTAGAAATGGGTTCTATCTTCAAGGCGGTGCCAAATATTGACGCCATAGGTCATGACAGGTGATACAGCAAAGATATTGATATCAACTCTGAAATATTCTGGATATAAAGGCGTCGTTGCTGCAGGCTCGGGTTGTAAGACTGAGGTAGTCGGTGTAAAAAGAGGAGACCCTTGAAAAGCTGGCAGCAAACTGGCCCAGGTTCACTCATGGCACGGTCCAGGATTAAAAGTCATATTTGCAGTGGGATAATAAAGGTGTTGCAGATAGGGCTTTTTTGTCGTGAGGAATCAATTAAGGTTTTGGCAGGCAGGTTTAAGACGCGAAAAGGGTGATAGATGAGAAACGTTTGGAACAGGTCGGGAGGTTGGAGAGGGAAAGGGAGAGGACGGAAAGAGAGAGAGAGGAGAGAGAGAAAGAGAAGATAAGAGAGAGAGAGAGAGGGAGAGAGAGAAAGAGAAGAGAAGAGAGAGAGAGGGAGAAAGAGAAGAGAAGAGAGAGGGAGAAAGAGAGAGAGAGAAAGAGAAGAGAAGAGAGAGAGAGAAAGAGAAGAGAAGAGAGAGAGAAAGAGAGAGGGAGAGAGAGGAAGAGAAGAGAAGAGAGAGAGAGGGAGAAAGAGAAGAGAAGAGAGAGAGAGAAGAGAAGAGAGAGAGAGAGAGAAGAGAAGAGAGAGAGAGAAAGAGAGGGAGGGAGGGAGAGAGAGTGAGAGAGAGAGAGAGAGAGAGAGNNGAGAGAGAGAGAGAGAGAGAGAGAGGGGGGGGACAAGGTGATGGGAAGGAGAGTGAATTGATATCTTTGGAGAGATAGTCTGATAAAGAACTGAAAAGAGAAATGGGATAAAGGAGGGAGAGAGACACAGAGAGAATGTATATATATTATGTATGTGTGTGTGTTTGGTGTATGTGTGTGTGTGTGTTTGTGCGTGTGTTTGTGTGTGNGTGTGTGTGTGTGTGTGTGTGTGTGTGTGTGTGTGTGTGTGTGTGTGTGTGTGTGTGTGTGTGTGTGTGTGTGTGTGAAAGAGGGAGGGAGGGAGGGAGAGAAGGAGAGAGACTAAATCGAAATCTCTGAAGAGACAGGTCGGTGCAAAGTTCGAGAAATAGAAAAGAGAGAAAGAGAGAGTCTGGAAGAGAGAAAGAGAGAAAAAGAGAAAGGATGGAAGAGAGAGAGAAATAGAGAGAAAGAGAGAAAAAGAGAAAGGATGGAGGAGAGAGAGAAATAGAGAGAAAGAGAGAAATAGAGGGAGAGAGAGAGAGAGATAGGAGAGAAAAAATGATAATAAAATAAGACAAACCTGTACCGCATGAAACTGGAAATAATAAGTATTTGCTGTTTGTGATTCTACTGTCGCCAAAAAGTCTGGAAGGAATTTAATGCAGACCTTGGGGCTGACATATCGTGGTTTACCCGCTGTCAAACGAAAGAAATCACTCCTATTCCTATTGCACTTTCTAGTAGACATTTAGGACATACATTATAAAGGAAAGCATATTTTTATGTGAAATATTTTTAAGCCTGCCTTGTCAAGTTTTCCAGCCTAGAAATTGAAATGTCCATTCACATGATATATGCATGGCTCCGTGCCGATTACATGAAAACCATCTTAGCAAATACTGTATGAGGGCTCCATATGGTACCCATATGGGATTTCTCATAATCATAACCTGGAGATGAACTCTCCCATATGGAAATGGAATCAAAAGAGCCTTAAGATGATTAACTATGAGAGAGATGGGGCAGTTGCTCTGGGGCCCTAAACCGCTCAGACACTCTACAAGGCCCAACGAGGGACCTATGGACCGGGTACCATTTCATTTGTCCTTCCCAGAGGGGCCCCCAAAGCATTACTTGTCCAAGGGCCCTCGCCGCCCCCTCCCCCCACCATATCATTCTAGCCCTAGAACTACTGCAGGGCGGTTTCTAAGAGGCGGGTTTACAAGAGTGTTTCCCAGATGTTGCTACATATGGTCCTCATAGCATTTTCCCCAATACACCCAGTCCGTATGGGTCCTGGTTTAGCCTGCAAACAAAAAGCCTCATATCAGAGATTCGGTTGGTTGGTCCTTATCATCAAACTCCTTCTGGGGTGTCACACGTGAATTCTCTATCTTATATTTCCCTCATGGGGTAGTAAGATAAAACTCAACAAAGTCGTAAAATATCAAGCCATACAAAGACTGTCTGGGACACATGTGGATGAACCAGAGAGTGCCTAGCTGACTGCATCTGAATTTAAACTATTCAAGACTGAAAAATTTACCGCATGCTGATTTGAGACCATGACAGGAATGATTACAGGTCCACCCGGAGTATAAAAGGAAAAGAAGACGGATAAAAGGACACTTCAATTATTTGAATTCACTCGCACGATTCACTTCGGAACGCAATTTTTGTGAATTTTTAGAGTAAAATATTTCAAACCGCATAGAAACTTTGCAGATCATTAGTTTACTGTTCCTCCACACATTATGGTAATGAAAGCTGGTACAGAATTTGAAATCTGGAAACAAATCGATCTGAGTCGAGACACTCTCGACAGCCATTTTATTTTGTAGGCGGGGCTTGTCTTCTGACAGTAACGATTGGATGGCACAACATTAAGACTTATATTTTGGGCTTCGCGAATGAATGAATGAATGAATGAATGAATGAATGAATGAATGAATGAATGAATGAATGAATCCGAGCGACATCGTTAGTAAGAAATTGGAGTTCAACAGCAAATAAACGCTGGCTAGGAGAATATTGTGGCTTAACTACAGCAGATAAGACGATCATGAAGCTAATAAAAACACAAAAACTAGCATGGAACACAACATTTTAAGAGACCTCAGACTATCTGATCCTTTAATAAGGAAGGAAATGTTTCATACGGAAAGCCAGCAATGATTTCACACGTGGAGAATACGACTAATAAATATGGCGGCTGTTATCAATATCTTCGCATTCAGATTATCTTATAAGACTCAGATTATTTACATATGACAATACACGGAGTAGCCAATAAGAGGCAAGGGATTAATAAAACCAATTCTCCAGTACACACTCTGAACATTTATAGGCCTCTAGAGGAAAATAAATTGAGGGCTTTCATGGAAGTTTTCACAGACACCGCAAATGTAACTCTTGACCGTGTGTTCAGACATTTCCTATCCCTTTATACATGCATGTGGAAGCGGGGGGTTAATTCATTCTTTGGGAAGCTATAAAACTTGCACTGAATTCGAACAACAACGAAACAAATAAAAACAAAAATAACATGCACTTTACGGAGTAATCTGAAGAGATCGTTGGGACTTTTATATATTAGACGTAGAAGCTTCAAGCATTGCCCTGAATAAATTAGTTTGACGGGGGCTTGAGGATAGAAAACATGTCTGTTGCTGTACTTTCGTGACAGAATTAGACTATACTGACTACCCGAAAGTTTACTTAATTCATAGCCCCATATCTTCAAGAATTAAAAAGGAACTGGGGTATAATTTTAAGCGCATTTACAGACAGACATGATCTATCGTTGAAAATTTAATAGATGTAGGTGCTACGCTTTTGTCACAGCAAAAAAATTTAAATAACATGTCCAAAAAATGTGGCGGAACTAAAATGTTATTGTTAAATGAACACTAGGCAAGCTATTAGTAAACATGTTTGTATTTTTTGTTCCTAATTTGTAATTTCAAACTGAAATAACTGTGGCACCTGGGTATTTGAAATTCGAGGCCAAAGACGACAATATTTTGTGGTTTATGAGACCTCCTCAGAAATGAAGATGGTCAAATATACAGTTTGTGTATTCGACTATCGAGCCAGGCGGTTTACAC
>JAWQUT010000077.1:824279-834533 GCA_033807755.1 Ellobium chinense | reverse complement strand
GGGGCAAACAAAATACCTATTTTCATTTATTTTTTCTGTTACCTGCCCCTATCCACAGATTTGCCGTCCCTTACCCTGAATTGCTTCCGGTGGGCTATTTCTCCTTGTGAACGACAAAAGGACCGTGAAAGCCCACCTTACTAGGGGAATCCGAAACAGTCAAAGACGCGACCGATGACGGGTGTTTTTGTAAGTCCATAATATCTTGTAATGTGGCTGAGACGCGGTACTTAGTTTATACTTCATTGACTCGGCTGAAGGAAGCAATAACGAATGAAACATACGATAATCCGGAAAGTAAACAACACACACCCCTCTCCCAAGCGGCACAAACTTGAAACCTTTCACATCTTCTCCCCCACCACCCCCCCTCCCCCTTTTCCACTTCCTCGTTGCTGGAATCAGACGTTCAAAACCCCCTACCAACCATTCCCTCCCCTCCCCCTCNCCCCCTCCAGACACCCTCCCCCCTCTCACAAAAAAAAATAAATTACAAACCTTCTCCACTCCTTGTGCCAGTAGAAACTCACAACAACCAGTCCAGAGACAGTGACTATTACGTTTGTAGTTGGTGAGAGAACAGTGAAAACACGACCCCCCTTGACTTGTCAAATTCTTTATAACAACATTGTTCGTAGCACGGGTAGGTACACAGGGACTGGTCAACACTGGAAACACAGGCAAGGACGAGCAGAACCCATAAATTCCAGAGGCGAATCCATATTATGCGAGGATTACAAGAGGAGAGGTGCTTTGTCTATCAGAATCAATAAACCTTCAACACTCATCACTGTAGGTTGCAGGAGCCTAATTGGTCAAAAAAATTGGACTATCCGAGTCGATAGTCCTTTGGACAGATTGTGTAGAAATAATCATATAACATGAAACCACACCGCAAAAGTGGTGAAATTCAGTTTTGAATTTGTAAAAACATAATTGTTGCAGGCAGTGTTTCCCAATGGCTTCAGCAGATGCCATTAATGTGTGGACCTGTGATCTGCAAAAGAAGGCCAAATTTTTAACCCCTTTTCATGTAATTTAAAATTGTGAAAAATCTAACCAAAGAACCCCCACCGTAAACAGTATACAATTTGAGCACAGTTGTGGCACCAGACCTGCAGACTAATCTTGGCCATCTCGGAATGTTCCTGTGGTTAGAGAAGAAATTTTTATTAAATGGCTCAAAGAAGCTTTTACAATTTGGCTCCTGCAACTACAAGTTCTTCAAGGGCATGGCAGAAATTCTGGTCTTCTCTTCACTGCTTTCATAGTCGCCTAACCTTGGAACCAGTTCTCCTAGCTCGCGGAGAAGTAAAACTATTGATAAATATTTCATGCGCAGAAATAAATTAATCTTTTACTGATCGACTCTCTGTAGGCGAATAACAGTACATGTACTACTCTCTCAAAAATGACGAATTTCTTCCTGGCCTCGCCTTTGTCTCCTCATTTCCAAATGATCCTCTTCTTCTGGTCCTCGATAGTTCCCTCTCAGTTCCAGTTCCCGTTGTACTGAGCAAATAAATCTGTAAAATATCTCTCTGAGACCCAACATACTCAATTTCATGTTTCCCAGTTCAAAATTCCGGAATCACAATTATTTCATTGTTTTTGTTACATACCTTATCATTGTTTGACAATTTTGCCATGTATAAATAATTATGGATCCTGGATGCAGAAATGGCATTATCTTTCACAGGTACAAGAAAATGTTTAGAATTCGTAAGTTTGTCTAATGTGTTATTTTCTCCGTTCCTGAATATTTCATAAACCATCTGCTTCTAGAGCCCTTCGCTTGAAATGATAGTAAAAGAACAAACTCGATTATATGAAATTTATACTAAAAGACGATGTGTACTGATATATAAATATTACTGAACATCCACTGTACTGGTAGACTTTATTAACACAGTTTTCGTTGAGTTGCAATCTTTCGTCTCGAGATTTTGTTTAAAATAATAGAGAACAGCGAATTGGTAATTTTACCTGACGCACTATGTAGTACATGGGGATTATACCCGTCGTCGAAAAGTGGATTTCTGGTGGTATCTTATCTCAAAAAACAAAGGTTTAGGTAGATATCTAGAAGACTCCTGTCTTTATGTTCATTTAAGAACAAATATGACTGTGTGTCTGTGTGACTGTATGTCTGTGTGACTGTGTGTCTGTGTGCGCCTGACATGTATAAAATCTAATACAGTTGTAAAAAAAAAATGGGTCCTAACTTCCAACCCAACCTATTTTAATCCTTTCCTGGCGTCTTATTCTCCTATACCCGGTAAAAAGCATATTCAAAATAAAACCGCTTTCTGTACATGTCCCCTAGACCAAGACACCAAAAGCCAGTTCAAACATTTACTGATATCTGATAGTACATAAAAATTATAATTACACACAGACACGCGTGGTGCTAACGACGGTAACCAGGTGTCCAAGATAGAAACAGTGGCCATTTGTTGATGAAGTCTATGTCAGATGATTGAGCCTGTTACTGGAAACAGTGGTTGTGTGCATAATCCATACGTTAGTTAACGTACTGCGCTAACTACAGAGAAAACTACGAATGTTTTGCGAGTATCCCATGGTTACAGCAGCGCGTCAACTAACATAATGATTATACATACAGTCACAGAAGCCGCGTAAAGACATGAAAGTAAAGTCAAATCTCCCTTGGCTATTTCAACACGATTGCACTAAATGCCACCGCCCAGAAGAACCCTCGTAAGAAACTCTCAAAGAGTTTACTCTCCGGATGAATTTCCTCAGTATTTGCAGTTTCATTTCCATGTGTACCGTCCATACTGAAGGTTCCTCCAAATTATTAATCATGGCGCGTGTCATGGGTTGCAGGAATAGGATCAGTGGTGAAATGACGAATTCGTCAAAAGTGCCAGATATTGTTTAGTGCTCTCCATCAGATGTCATACAATATACATCGAGGCCTGCAGGTAATGGTCAGAGAAAACATTTTATAATCAGTTACTCTGTGTCCACTCGGTGATGCTCTAGGACTATAGGTAATCAGTGATCACATAGTAAGTGACTTTACTTCAGCGTGGAAAGTCTGTTGGAAAATTCCTAACCAAACCAAATCATAATTTTGCACAAATGTGGAGTATCTTGGACTGACATTCCATACAAATATATCTTGAAGGAATCAAACTCAGTTTGACAATTATTGAGAAATGTGATCGACAGATGGGTTCCATCATCTAAAAGATAACATATTTTTGGCCAACACAGTTTTTACTTTTGGGTTCGCTAGGGAACATAATATTCCTTGGACAGTCACCATCGAAATAGATCTTACTGAGCAATCTGATTGGCTGATGCGATTTGAAACAACCATTTTCATTGGCTGACACAGATATTTCTCTTCCTGGTTTATTCATGAACCGCACAGTTCTATCTGACTTAAACTTGTTTTAGGGAAAATGAATGTAAAAAGTTAGAGGCACTTAACTGATACCAAAATAACCGATAGAATCTTTTAGCATTTCCCATTACTCCAAAATTCGCTTTCCAAAGGGGATTACGAGTATCTCTCTTTCCAGTACAACAAGTGTGTTCAGGTGTGAGGAAATGATACCTCTTCATTTCTAGCAAAAACTGTTTGATAAAACCCTGCAGCTATCAGTCAACAAAATGAGTTTGTATAAGGATTGATAATCATCTTGTAACCAATCTCATTTGTGTCAACACAGACATTTGGCCACTTTTCTCCAGACAAGATTAAATTTTTAAAACAACATCTTAGTCCAGGGAATCATATTAGAGTTTACTGCGTAAAGCAAAGATAAGATCAAAGACGGAGTTTTTCACTTGATTGACAGCTGACGTGAAAGTGTTTTCACAGTCCAACAAAGCTCTAATGGTTTTGGCTTTTTTTTTGTTTGCTTGTTTAACAACAGCCACAGAGAACTGTGTGTTGGTAGAAAGTGAGGTTCTGAAGGAAGAAATAGGAGGACATTACAAACTGTTATTTTACGGCAAAAGAAAAATGTCCTGTACTCGGTGACATCAGAGCCACACTTCTCAACCTCACCTTCCCCTTCTCTCCCCTTTCCTCCTTTCGAGACCTTACCCGTGGAAGACACTCTAGATCTATGGTAAAATCCACATGGAAAACGTTTACAGATACATACAAACACCTTATTAAATGGTATTAAGCTACAGAAAAGCACTGGGTTATTATAAAGGAGGGAAAAACAACATTAATGGAACCCGTCAATTACGAGCACGTTGTAACGGGAACTCGGCTGTATCGCACACAGTCTAAATACTGATTTCCAACTCCTGTTCTTTTCAGCAAAGTGGCCTTTTCATACTGGGACTGGAAGAATCAAAATCTGGCGGTCTCGGTAAAGCTGTTACTTCCCCACCATCATACAAGTGTTTGCACCACCAGGATGGTTAGACAGCCGAAATTGGGTAAAATCATCTTGGTCGGTGTTTACAGGCTGACTACCAGGAGCTATCACGCGGTTCATCAGCAGTTGGCAAAGATGGCATGCAGCATCATTCATGTGATATTGGAGAGAGAGAGAGAGAGAGAGAGAGAGAGAGAGACTGTTTGCGATCGCCTCAGAGTGCGGAAGAGATAGGGGAAAGGGTTTCGAAGGGTTTTCGTGTGTGTGAGTGTGTGCGTGGGTGTGGGTGTGTGAGTGAGTATGGGTTTGTGTGTGTGGGTGTGTGTTCTGTATGTGAATTAACGTACGTGCGATTATTTATGTGTGTGCGTTTACGTGTGTGGATGTTGAATTATCTTGATGTTAACACATAATATTGTATTTATTCGAATTGGCTGAAGGCCTATAATAAAATTGAACTTGAACTTGAACTTGTATTTTTATACCTGAATGTTGAAAGTACAATGTTCAGGTTACAGATCTTGTGTTCAAACTCCAGTTCGAGAACAACGGGACCCGGTAATAAATGCACAGTTATGAAAGTCCCAGCCACCCCGTTATAACCGAGATCCACTATAAGCTTACAATAGAAAGTAAAAGAAAGGTTTAATAAGAGAGGATCTGAAGTCTCTTAGTTCTATTGATAACCCCTCTTCTCCCACTTATAACCACAAATCCCTTAATACTTTATTTGAGCATCCGTTTAATCTCACTAAGACAATTTCTCATCGAGTATGCCAATCTTTTCACAGTTACATGAAAGTGTCCTCTTAAGTCTGGTGTATGTCATTATTGCCACTAGAGTTGAATTTATAATGCTTCTTTGTCTGTCACTGTTACTAAGCCAGGCAGTGTGTAGACTTAACTTGTCAAACGGACCCGTCATATGAAACACCATCTGGGTTACCGGAACCTGGGTCACCACCATGTCGCCAGGCCCGGGGCAGGAATCGGTTCTGAAATCAATAATTGCGAATCCTACACAGCGATTGCTTGGAACCGGTTATGGCTTGTAACCGGTTCTCCTTGCATGGAAACGACTCTTTTGCATGCTGTGACCGGTGTCTTTGTACCTAAGCCTTTTGCAGGTTTCCCAGAATCTGGAAACAACACCTTCATGCCATCTGAAGGCCGCTATAGTCCGTTTCTCCGAGGTCAGTCCGAGTCTCAAATGTAAGTACGAACGTGAGTCCTGAATCCCAGCATGGTGTCTGGGCGAAACTATTCCACTCATTTACAAAATGCTGATCAGGCATCTCTCCTAACTGTTGGCAAACACTGGGTGAATTAATATTGGACGTTTTCGTCTAGCATAGAGGCTTAGGCCTCGCCTAGATCCACGCAATATAATCTTGTTTCACTGTAATTTATTACTCAGCCTATCAAAGATACGTGGCAATACACTGGCAATGTGCCTTCTCAGTTCTGTCATCCCTCCTTTGTTTTGTGAAAGTGGGTTGAGCATGACCACGACATAATTACCCATTCCTCCCCTTCCCCCTCCCTCTCCCCCGGGGGAAAAATATCAGAATCGGATTCGCGAGTTGCGCGTAACTAATGTACTCGGATTCGCGCGTATTTAAAAGAGCAAATATGTCCACATCTAGGTGTCGTTATGTGGTTTCTAACCAGTGGATGACAAAAACAGAGACACGGTTTGGCCTGACTCTCTTGGATGTAATCAGAGACGGGAGCAGAAAATGGATGGGGTGGATTGTTTAATGAGGAGTATCGAGCCAAGATGTAGTTGTATGTTGAATCTTAATGGTCGGTTTATTAGGAGTGAGTGCATTATATTATTGTATATTTGTTCTGAGGTTTAAAACTTTAGCAATATTGAATTCAAAAGTTAATTTTGAAGCTAGCGAATGTTGCACATGTCACATAATAACTGGCAGTGAGAAAGAAAATACAGTACATATATATATAAATAGTTGATAGGAAGCTCTGTTTAAAAATAAACTGAATGGTATTCAGGAAAAGGACTTAACAACTGCTTTCCTCGGCAATTTCGACAGTGAGGCTGACCTTAACAAGCATCTGATTGTTACCATCGGAAAGAAGGTCCCGCCTACAAATGGCGATTTTCACTGCCCCGCCTACAAATGGCGATTTTCACTGCCCCGCCTACAAATGGCGATTTTCACTGCCCCACCTACAAATGGCGATTTTCACTGCCTCGACTGACATGGATCTGCTTTCATATTTCAAATGCTAGACGATTATATCAATTATTATTATCTCTACTGTAATATTCAGAGGGATAGTAAACTAGCGATCTGCAAAGTGTCTAAGCTCGTGAATTTTGGAATAAAAAGTTTTTTATAACAAGCGAGGTGTCCATCCTGCCTCTCTTATCGTCCGGCAGGCTTTTAAGAATAGTAAGCACCGATAAAGTCAATGCTCTAGGTACAAATAATAAACAAACAAACAAACAAACAAACAAACAAACAAACAAACAAACAAACAAGCAAAGATACCAAGCACACAACCAAATAAAACTCACCAAGATGTTGGTGAGGAAGCAGATTTTTCTTGCATGTGAGTATGTGTGGGTGGGGAGGGGGACGGGGGGTTGGGGGGAGGAGGTAACGGGACAGACAGAATAACTGCAGGCTCTGAACTGGTGTCCCCTGCTCCCCGACCTTGTCTGTCCTTGCTAAAAGTGTTGCAGGTGTTTGTGTTGTGTTGCATTTGCTGCCGTCACTGCTGTTGTTGTTGTCATTGTTGAATTTATGGCTTTCTACGCCCCCCAGGACATTGTTCTTATCGTTCCCGATTCATAAACTCTGTTACAACAGATATACATTAAGATAGGGATTATCTACGGTCACCAAGGTACTGCCGGGGAAGGAGAGGAGGGAGGCGGACAGAGGTCTAGCAAATACAGTCGACTCCGCCTAATCACAACGCGTTGGAAGTAAATGAATAGTTGCAATTAAAAGAAAATGCTATTATCCACTAACTTTTATAAACGAAATAGATTATTCTATATTTAAAAATGTTGCAATTAAGCAGAAGCTGTTTTCAAGAAGACTGCGAATAAACGTATGAAACTTTACTCAGAGCTTAGTGATAATCTATGGGCTTTAACAGCACATTGCTAATCAGTTACAGCACTACATTATTACAGGTCCTGAATTTACAGTCAAATCCGCTTTATAGCAATTTTTACTTAATCACAGTTTGTTGTTTTTTTTTGTTCAGAAAAAAAAGAATGAGTTTTCTCAACAAAATAAATAACAACACCTGCTCTCACCCCCCGCTCAAGTGCAATTCTGTCTATGCTAGTGTGGAGGTGCAAATAAGCGGAGGTGAATGAGTTGTTTACTTTACTATCAATGCCTGTGAAGTAAACAAACTGTCCGTCATCTCAGATTACAGGTCTTCTGTATCTACTTGGAACATTCTAGAATTCTCCCAAGGTACGCTTGAGTTAGGGGTTAATGGAAAGATTAAAGTTAGAGGTAAGTTCAGGGAAGAGAGATGGTCCCAAGATATCGTGCACAGTCTGTCTCAAGGGTCCTGCTTCTATCACTAACTCTAGAATATCTTGTGAGAAGTCCAAGATTTTGTCAAAAGAACGTGAAACACTTCGTCGTTTGGATGCAATATCTCGATAAAGGTTTGTGACACCTATTAGAAGGGCAAATCACTCATAGTGTACAACAATTAATCCGCCAATATATAAAATCCCCCTTTTTTGGGGGCCGTGCCAGCCAGTATTAGGGTGTAGAAATGTGTAAAATGACCTGTGATCTAAATAAAGCATCCAATTTTAAAGTTTCAGGTACAATTTGAGCCTTCTAGATAAAAAAATAAAATGTGTAGACCTATGTATTCGCACGCGGTCAAAACCAGCCAAATGAAAATTTGGGGACCAAATCAGAATTTGAGGTGATCTTTTTCAAAAGACATTTGTGAAAAATTTTGGGCGTTGACCCCCCTTTTTCTTCCCGTTAAAAGATCGGGCAAAAGAAGTACTTTAACCTCCATGGAAGAAATTTCCCCAAATCACAGTGGTATATTTAGAATAACGCAAAATGTTAATAGGGCCAAAAGAAGAAAAAACAATAGGTGTCAAAGACCTAAACGCCCCTGACGGCCTCTGGACGGCCAATAATGTGGTGTATATTGAGTCAAAACCTCAGACCTTGTTATACCGTAGTGCGGTGGTACGATATGAAACTGAGAAATATTTCTCTATGCAATTCACCGACCGAGGCTGGAATCCATGCTCCCTCCGACCTTGAGACTTTCGCTCTTTGATTGCACACACAGACACATTCCGTGTTTTTGTACGTGTAAGTGAATATGAATGTGTATGTGTTTGTGTGCGTGTGCTGTGTGTGTAAGCTTGTGTGTCTGTGGAGGTGTGCATGTGTGTTGAGTATGTGTGCATGTTGATGTAAAGCGCTTCGAGCTCTCCAGAAATGAAGCGCTATATAAAAGCACTTTATTAATATTATTATCATTATTATTTGTTAGGCACTTCACGAAATCATGTCACTCATAAGGAAAAAGTGTTCTTTCTCCACGTGAACTGTTATGAAACGTTTGCTTCAAGCAATATCAGAGATAAAAACCAATAGAACTTTATATTTTAACTACAACTCAATAAGGCAAGTTTTATCTTTACGGACCAAACTCTTTTACACATTTCACAACAATCACCGGTAGAGCTGATTTCCACAGAATCGTTTTGCTAAGCTTTTTTTTTTTTATTTTTGCGCCAGCTGTGAAACCTGGATTTGGTCTTTTATCGAGGTTTTGCATTCAAACGACAATTTATGGACACGGTCACGAATTCGCACACTGCACTGTTAACTGTTAGAGAGAAGAAATTTTTTTTCAGTACTGGTATTTGAACTCTGCTGCCTGAGTAATATTGATCACGTGATCGGTAAGGGTCAATAGAATCACTCGCTGCTAATTACCTGCTAATGACATAATCTTGATCAAACTGACAAGACTTTGACAGAGGAAGCTTCGGTTATCAGAGATAGGCACCGCTGTGGGAGGTGATCTTTTTTCTCCTTGCGTGTAAGGAATTTGCAATGAACTCAACTCATAGGTGCTGGTTGAATACAATGTTGGCCAACTGGCCAAAATAAACTGTTTGGATCATGTCAGCCATTGGCTATAACAGGTTTCTTGGACATTGTTGGCGAGTTCTAAGCTATGTTGTCTAACTGGCCACAATATTCTGTTGAGGTTATGTTGGCCAGTTTATCACGAGAAACGTTGTAACTATGCTGGTTAATAATGACCACAATAACATCTCCCCTAAACTGGACTAGAAAGGATACAAATTATCATCAAAAGATACGACACTGGCAAGATAAAATCTTGAGGTGATATGAATACTCCCTACCCAGTGTCCACGCTCCTAGTATATGCTGGACATTTCATTACATACTGTTGCTATTTAACTTCAACTTTTCTCATTGTGAAGAGGAGGAAGGTACTACTGTTGTAAATAACAGACACATGTTAAATCCCAAACAAATTGATAAACAAGGACAAGGGCACGAATAGGAGATTATCCAATCTTTAATCGCTTTAACCATCAGGCGTAAAGATGAGAGAAGGCGAAACGGTGGAACAATATTGAGAGGTCTTCTAAGACTATTTAATGGGCCAAGGAAATGCTCTGAAAAGCTTAAGAGACGGGTCGGTCTTGGTCTTACGTTTGTTTTGTTGTTTTTGCTGCTTAAACCACAATAGAGCCTTGAGAGGAAGTTTACTAGTTGGAGTCGTCCCAACCTGGGGGCGATGTTTGTATCCTTGTCAGTAACCCAGATCTTTGAAGGTGATCTACAAAAAGTATTTCAAAGTAGATCTG
>JAWQUT010000077.1:803389-823647 GCA_033807755.1 Ellobium chinense | reverse complement strand
AGCAGAGAAAATTTGAGGGGTATCAGGTTCTGAACGTAGGTCAAAGTAAGAGTAGGCCTGACAAAGAGCAAATAAATAGGATTCGGCGGTGTTCTTGTCTAACTTGCCACGAAGGCCAAGGTCGACCAACGGCATTTTCGGCTGGTAATCAGTGATTATTTGATTATATGGACCCTTCGCCCCTGGGATGGAAAATATTCAAATCTAAACATCAGATGAGGGAAGATCTCGGTGCATTGACCTGTTTGAAAAACCTAAATGTCAGCAAAAGTAATGTTTGCCATACTGAAGAGGTTCTCAGCCTGCAATGGTCGGCCTTTCCATTGATGCTACCAGCCAATCTCGAGTACCCCTTCAGATCACTAAAATCAACTTATATGAAAGAAGTATTTCGTTGATAGAATTATATACACTCTTTAAGAACTACGTAGATTTGCGTGGCGTTTTCCAGGTTGGGAACCTTGCTCTGCAACCACATGACACAACTAAGCGAAGGAAGACGTGGGAATTAAGGTAGAATTTTTTCTACATTTTGCGCTGCCGATTTGAACTGTAGTTTCATAAAAGGTCGGTGGTCACGCTTGTTCGCAATGATGAATTTGAGGAGGAACAGCTTCTGTGACCAAGAACTGCAAGGCGGTAGTCTATGTGATAAAATATCCAATGGACTAGACTAAGACTTGTCAGAAATGTTCTGCGAATAAACTGGTGTGCACTTCTCAGTTTGAGAGAGAACAATATTTGTAATGAAGGACTGCACAGGGAGAACATAATATGTGACAAATATCCAGCAGACAGAACTGGTTATTGTATACTTTAGCCGTTGTCACAGAGAAGATTGTTTTTGACACCTCTTTTGTGAACATAGTTGTATGGAATGATAAAACGTAAAAAAGCCACTTTCATTTGTAAAGTAACGTCAGAGACTGCAAGACAATGCAGCTCTAGAATACATGAGGAACTTTCCAATAGTCTTTTACCAGTATTTGTCCGAGGTCTTTTCACCACGACTGTTGGAAGAACAAAGGATACAGGAATGATGACATTATTTAGGGCTTGTAACAAGCAAGCGTTCATAGCCACAAACTCTACGTCAGAATGTCCGAGAATTTTATTGCGGCGTTTTAACGCTCGATCCCGAATGACGTGAGGGTCTTTGGCAGGCGATAAGACACAAGTCGGGCTATTATATCTCGATCTCTCAATCGGAAAATCCACTGGACTATTGATCTCCGCGGTCAAACTATTCGATTTCGCCTTAGCAACTTTTCACCGACCATTTGTTTGCATTGCCGTATAGTACTAGAAAGGGGACAACTTACACATATCAGGCACAAACCTCTACCCGCGCGGGTACATTAAGTGGATGCGAGCCATTGATTAAGTCGTAGAGTTTTAACGGTCCTTCTAAACGGCTTATCACACGGCTTAAGGTCTACAGTCTGGCCAGGTGAAACCTTGGACCTCCTTTATTCCTGGCCATTAACTGACCTGCTCTGTCAAGCTGTGATAAGAACGGTTCCGTTTCCCTTTAATGTAACATTTAAAACCTCCATACTGAACAATTCAACTTAGGCTAAAGTGACGTCATCAAGGAGTGCCCCTTATACGGACACTCACCCGGTCTCCACATCTTCTTTGTATATAAAAGTGTGAAGTCACATGATCTGGCATTAGTCTGAAATACGAGATTTATTAACCACCCTACTATTATTATTGTTTTAAAGAAAACTCTTCTTCTCCATTCACTCGTTTTCACAAAACCCTCCAAATTTAGGCCGGATAGGTCCGTGGAAACATTTTTGACTAAAAATCTCTTGGGACTTTTTTGAATTTTGGAATCTTTGATATATTGTGGTCTAGCAGAACAACGTATTTAGCATTTCAGAAAACGTTGCTTCTACACACAACAATGACGCCATTTTCTTTGTCATGTGGATGTATCCAGGGTAAGTACTTCCGGTGCCTAAAACTAACTGCTGGAGAGAAGATTTTCGTTTGCTTATAAATTCATTTCTGTTGTCTGCTTTCAGCACAGAGTTCCCGGATAAGCTTGTACTCAAGAAAACGGAGCATCAGCACTGCACAACTTCATTGGGTCTGTTCAGGAGCTTGGCATGGTNGGGGGGGGGGGGGGGGGGGCACAAGAAGAGGTGAAACCGTTTCATAGTCTCCATTTCTCCACACTGTATCACATTCAAGGCTTACTCTAAGATGAGCTGATCTAAGATGCCATACTTACCTCCCCCTATTTTCCGGTGACTTTTTTTTTTCACCCTCTGACACAGGAAGTGTCAAGTGGACGATCATTTTCACCAACAACATTCTGAGCGCTCAATTTAAGAGCCATCCACAAATTACGTAGGTTCCGTTTTTCACAACTTTCGAAACCTCGTGCCTTATTCGAATAACAGTTTTCCTTCGACTAGTACTTCAAATCTCAGGTAGTAAAAATGTGCTTAAATTTCTCTCTGTTTGTCACACGCTCCTCACGATCTCTTCCCCCCCCCCCCNCCCCCCTTACTCATTCTAAAGCCCACGTAACTTAAGTTTACTTGATGACTGCCTGCTTTCAGGATCCAGTGGAACTGATTATAGAGAAATCTGTCACAAATATTAGTTATAGCATGGCAGTTTACTGATCTTTAAAAGTAACTTTGCTACTTCAGGCAGTCTGTCGTCAAGTGAACAGCGGATGAAACCAGCGCTATGGAACCCAAAGGCGAAAGACAAACCAGAAACAGTTTAAGACATCGTGATTTTTTTCTTTGGAGCAGCTGGGGCAAGCCGAATACTGATAAAGTCTACTGTACATATTCTCTAATCCGCACGAGGACGAAAAAATGTTGCTATCAAAAGGAATTGCAGAAATCCAATGATTTTCAAATCGATATTGTGGTACTCTGTTCTCTGAAAAATGTTCTGATTAAACGGAAGATTCTACATAAAAGCATGTGATGGAGCCCAGTTGACTGTGTGTATCAATAATACTCCTTTGGTCTACTATTCAATGAGATTATATCCGGCGTACCCTGTAGACTCAGTGCTAACATCCGGACCAGGGTCAAACGTTGTTTAGAATCATCAACATTTCATTGACGTTACCAAGTTACTGACAAAGAAAGTTATTACTGTGCCTATCACAACCTATCCATTCCCAATCCGTGACCCCCCCCCNTCCCCCCTCCATCACCCATGCAACCAGACTCACAACAATAAAACTCTCTATCTGAAGTCTTTGCCCCAATATCTGATGTTAACTACTGAGCCAACAGTTTTCACTGATGTGAAGTGTTTGCAGTATCGACTTCTGCTGCTGCATTAATCAATGTCCAGAGAACAAAAAAGCAGCAAGAAAACAGCCTGGGGCTATTACAAGGCCAGGTACACTCTGTCACAAATCATGCAAGAACTTTCTCATGACCCGAACGTTATGAAGCTGTAGTTCGTTACAGATCTCTGTACAATAATTCAGTCAGAGAATCCATTTCCATGGCAAATATGTTGACAACAGCACGCACGCACATACGCACGCACGCACACACACACACACACACACACACACACACACACACACACACACACACACACACACACACAAACAAAAGTGCACCAGCCACCGGTTAAAAGCAATCAGCTGTGTTGTTGATCAGTTCTGAAAACACGTTTGGTACTCATAGGACAGACAATATGGGACACAGATGGTATCGTTACCTCGCAGTATTTGTCCCGCGTTTATTACATAAAGCCGTTATTCAGAACTAAAGAAATATGCAGTTCACATATCGTACCATATCAGAAGATCCATTCTTTTCTTACAGCTGTATAGAATTGTGTTATTTGCCTTTTCAATTAGTCAATAAGACTGGATGTTATTTCGTGCTATAACTGAACTGAATGCGCACGTCAAACGAGAAAACCAGTTACGCTTACATAGAACAGACGCTTTTAGTTTCATCAGGGATTTCAATTTCAGAACTCAGACACGCACTATTCACACTGTAAAACACATTACTTAAGACTGTTACGACGGTTTACAACAGAAACATCAATAAGCTTCCTCAAAGACCTTTCCAAACTTATTCAAATTTGCTAACAGTTTTGTTGTTTTTTTTTTTTTNGGGGGGGGGGGTCTTCGCAGTATATGCTGTTTGTTTCATGAACTGAGAATTCCAGACTGACAGCATGTCTTCACGTTACACTCT
Organism: Ellobium chinense; assembly: GCA_033807755.1. Taxonomy (NCBI): domain Eukaryota; kingdom Metazoa; phylum Mollusca; class Gastropoda; order Ellobiida; family Ellobiidae; genus Ellobium; species Ellobium chinense. The sequence continues at coordinate 819,442 of JAWQUT010000077.1, read as the reverse complement.
TTCATCCCTTGCGTTCGATACATCGGAAACGACTCATGAACTCTTTCACTATGTAATGTATTTCAAGTGCGGATCTTAACGGAACTGCTTCATTAGCCTGGGCATAGGAATCTTTCATTCTATAGGAAATAAGACGTACTGGTATGTCGAATGCGACACGGGAATACCACCTACTTCCGGGCCGTGTCTAAGAGCTGTTCGTAACAAAGGGTAAGGACATCTATGTAGTGTCAGGTGTAGCGACGGATTTAGGTGTCAAATGTCATACACGATTAAAGCAATCCTTGTAGTTTCATGTCTAAAAATGAACTGAAATCTGAAATCTTCAGTCATCTGTGTCTGCAAGAAACATCATGCCCTGCTGCGTTAGAAGTATGACAGTGACAAAGGCAGACTCTCACACCTGATTGTATTGACTGAACAGGCACGCTATAATACGATATTTCTCTTTCATACTGAGTGACAGGAGGTGCCAATATACTTGTATACTGGAATATACGAGTGACTAAAGATCCTATCAAAATGTCACACAATGGCCGTAAACAAACATAATCTTATCTGGAGCAAATCGAAACAAGACATTTCTCGACACTCGCTAACAAAAAGAACACTGTCAGAGACGATCTGTGTGACCTTAGAGCATTCAAGAACACCCCCTGGAGCTGTCACGGTGCACCCTTTCAGGACTACGAGCTGCACATGGCTTCAAAAATAACAGTTAAGTGCAATTCGCAGTTAGCAATCCAGAGTCGACGAGCCGCGGGAAACGTTTTGAAATGATCTTGTTATTTTCCATACCTTCATATTGCCTTTTTGTTGGTGAAGGCACAGCGATTTTGGGGGTGGGGGGGAGACAACCCTTGTGCCCATATCATAATTTAAATGTTAAGAGCTTAACGAAGTTTTTGCCTCAACATAAAGATATTATCAGGTCTGTTATGAATTGAAATGATATCTGTGAGCGTTATGAGAACCACAGAAATTAATCTTACACTTTTAGTCCCATAATTTTTACAGTGTTAAATGCTTAATATGCTACTACTACTACTACTACTATTATTACTACTATTACTACTACTGCTACTACTACTATTATTACTACTTCTACTACTACTACTGCTACTACTATTACTACTACTACTACTACTGCTACTTCTATTACTATTACTACTACTACTACTACTACTGCTACTACTATTGCTACTACTACTACTACTACTGCTGCTACTACTGCTGCTACTACTATTGCTACTACTACTATTACTACTGCTGCTGCTACTACTATTGCTACTACTACTACTACCACTACTACTGCTGCTACTACTACTACTACTGCTATTACTATTACTTTTATTACTACTACTACTACTGCTACTGCTGCTACTACTATTGCTACCACTGCTACTACTACTACTACTACCATATAGCAGTAACAACAACAACAACAACAACAACAACAACAACAACAACAACAACAATAATGATGCAGTCGAAACATAAGAATCATTAACGATATTTTTAATATTCAAGTTGCAGGATATAAAGACAATGACATTACCATTTATACATTTCAAAGTTCTTTGCTTTCTAGGGCATTCTGATGCATATGATTTCGTACTTTTCATTTTACATACTGAGCACTACTATTGATTAAAACGGTAACGTGTGAGTTCCCATTATGGCGCACCAAATATTCATATTCTTGTCACATGCCAGAGCACATGGTGCGTGTACATTACTTTTGCCATCGTTTGAGCATTTATCCAGTATTCATTTTAAGATCATCATTAAAATTCCAACAAATTATTTATGGCATACTGAGCTACTGAGATACTGAATGATATATTTCCATGGAGGATTAACTTAAAAGGAAGATAAAAAGTAAAATACATGGGAAGGAGAGAGTGAAGCTGTCAAGCAACTGATATGATAGAATGTGAGCAGTAAATTTGCAACACTGTTGCGAAATCTGTGCTAACTTAGGGGCTATATTTCATCTCCCCTTTTCCTTCTTTTGGCATGCCCTGCTTCCAGTAATAAGGGCTCCAGGGGGGAAATTTTGATATCATGGGAAACTGTGTCCATTTTACTTTATTTTGCCAGGCACTATTTAGCCCTGGGCTGGAACTGCCAAGTCAAGGGTGTGCTCAGGCGGAAGAGGAGGGATTTGGAGTTGACCAGTGAAAAATGTAGGCTCCGTTTACAAATAGCAACTAAGCTCAAAATTTCAACGGGCTTGGTAGGGTTGGGTAAGTCTTAAAATTTGGGCCACATAATGAGCTTCAATCTGGTATGGGTCTGGGTGAAAGCTAAATCTTTGGGTTCAGAGGGCAGCTTAAAATGTTAATATAGCCCATAGAGGAAAAAAGGGTCCAATCCCATTACAGGTCTGTAACCTTTTCTGCAAGTCTCTAAATCTCCAGCCTCATCTCATGGTTCAAGGAATAGAAAACGAAATAATCTCACATTACGCGATTCCTTTCCACTGTCCCCGGTCTCAAGTCTGTGGTGTATATCATCATATGAACACCACCAGCAGCAGCAGGACCACAGGAATGGGTTAATGAAGCCTGCAAGTCACGTTCATGAGAGGGGTACCTAGGATCAGACCCATGTGGCCTGGCCTTCTTTCAGTGTCAAGATAATAAAAGTCCCGAAAGACGAACTTCTGTGCAAGGAGTGTTTGTTCTATGAAGACCTTTTCTTGATTTACTTTCTTTCTGCTGTGGAAAGTTTCCTAAGTTTCTATCATGACACTGCTGTATATATAAGTAGGAACTTAGTAAAACCAGATCGCACGTGAGAAATTATACATTTGTTTTCACCCCTCTTTCGATTTCCAACTTGTCACAGTTTATTCCTTGCCCAAGTTCTTTTTTCCCATGCTTCAAAAAAAAACAACTTTTTAGCCATCTTTTCATCATATCATTCAAACAGAAGCTCAGTGATGTTGAAAGAAGAGTTTCCAATCAGAAAAATNGGGAGGGGAAGAGGGGGGATCGTAAAGCAACTTTTTGACATCTGAGTACTAACAGTAACAAAGTACCGACAGACTTCAGTTTAATGGTAGGAGAATTTCATAATTTGGCAACATAATCGGTGAAGTAATCAGGGTTAAAGCTCACAGTCCCTGACACATTAAGAACTTTATCTGGCACAAAGCGAGCGATGTCCTTGTTTTCTAGGTCTGACAAGGCTTTGCCAGCAATTGGAACGAACAGCCAAAAGCAATGCCAAACCAGTGCGGCCTTGTAGCGCTTGAAGCAAGAAGTGAAGTGAACGTAAGCCAACCTGGCACAAATTGTGTATCAACATGGAATCCACTAATCCTAATTGCCATTTTTCCACGCGCGGCTTGCGGCGCAACATTCTCAGCCCAGACTTATAACCGCTGTCACAGCTGGCAACAACGGTACAGTGCTAATTTTTGTCAAGTTTCGTTCCATTGTGTGTGCCGAGAGCAGTTTTACCTTCACAGGCTGTAACGGAATTACTTGATCTCAGACCGCTGGGCAATCAGAGCGTAAAGAGATTAGCTCTCTGCTAACATCCTCCAGCAAATTAACGTATCTTTGCCAAAACTGTTTTCGAGAAAATTGAATGGTTGGATTTAAAAAGATCTATAACTCTTTATTTCGACAACATTCGTATCAACCCTCTGTTACTACGTCCAGAATACTCGAAGTTTAGCCAAAAATATTTTACTGGGAGATGAGGACGGATATGATGAAGACCCCGAAGATACTGAAAGTGATTCTGCGGGAAAACCAACATACGTTCTTTTGTTTACAAACATTTGTTCTTCTTTCACCGTGTGGAAATATGTGCAGGTCTTCAGAACAGTTGTAGAAGTTGCCTGTTGTGTACACTATACAGGGCGCAAATTACGTCATCTGCAGCTTTGAATTAGATTTTGGTACCTGTGAACGCACACCTCACCGTTAACCACATAAACAATAGGCTCCGTTTAACCACAATTCCTCGAAACAAGAAAAGGAAGTTGCAATTATCCGGTGACAGTACTGAAAAAGAAGGTGATGACTATGATCAAGTTGACTCGAGTTCAATAATAATTCTTACATTAAAATTCTCACACGCTGAGTGCATCTGTTTTAGTAGCCAGCAACTCTGTCAGAATATTTGTATGTACCTGGTATAATGTGTACGCAGTACGCGAACATTACACCTGACATGGAATATTGCTGAATGTACACAGACTACATTGTGTACACATCCATTAACGTGGTTCAACAACACATTCATGAGAGCAATATTACAGTATATAGCCCACATTAGACATAACAAATAATTGATTCCTTTGAGAAAAGTCTTGTTTAGATAGGTTACCAACACTTCAAAACCCACGTGGAACAGGCTAGAGCGACATTAAAGTTCACACATACAGTGGTATGACATTGATATCCTGGAGTCAAACACAGCTCAGATCAATCGAAATATTCTCGTGAATATCGTCGTGTGGTCTAAAGAGAGACACCTCTCGACAATTCTCTATTCTATACCTCGAGTGCCATCTTCACAAACTTCATTCTCACTCTAACACTCCCTCTGTCCGGAACAATTAAGTACCATGATAGAACCAGTGTTGCGCGACTGGGCCGGCTAGTACTGACCTGACTGCATTTAAATGGAAGTTAAATGACGAGAGAAGAAGGAGAAGAAGAAGAAGAATAAGAAAAGAAGAAGTGGAAGGGTCTTTAAACTTAAAAGCAAGGGATGGGAACGCATGTCAACACAAGATATATAAGATTAATAACAAGAAGAAGAAGATGAAGAAGAAGATGAAGAAGAAGAAGAAGATGAAGAAGAAGATGAAGAAGAAGAAGAAGAAGAAGAAGAAGAAGAAGAAGAAGAAGAAGAAGAAGAAGAAGAGCAACTACACCACCACCATCACCAACAACAACAAAAACATCAATAGCAACAACAGCAGCAGGAACAACAACAACAACAACAACAACAAAAATTGCTGCTAACAAAACATCAACGTTTTAGATATTTCCAGTTCCTTCACAATACCTCATGTTGGCTTGTTTGCATGTTCTGCACATGCCAGGCAAACAAACAAACAAACAAACGTGTGAGCAAAACCCATTAGTTACGTGACAGAACTGAAACTACCTAGTTTAGATGCAGCAGCAACACAGAGATTCTGTTTGTTTGGTTACGAAATCAACCAGCAGAGACGCTGCTGTCACTGAGGAGCTGAGCTAAATCTGGTTCCTCCGCACCTTGAGAACTCTCCTCTCTGACAGCGGAAGGTTTTGGGAATGGAAGCAAGAGCGTATCCAGAGGGAGATGGTAAGCACCCCCCCCCCCNTTTGCGTTAGGACAAGGTTAAGGAAGAGAAAGCACTTTAGGAAGAGTTCTTGGACGATACCCTGTCTTTTCCCAAGCCTCTATTCTCACCCTAATCCTTTCCTTAACTCGAACCCAGTCCCACCTTGAGAGAATCCCAGGAGTTTACTAAATGGGCCAGCGTACTTGCAAACTGCTGAAGTTATGATATTATGTCAAATACTAAACTAGTCCTTTCCAGTAGGCGAATGAGTTTTCATGCTAAGCCTCTGTAGCTAGGACAAAAAGCAACGGATATTTTCCATAAAAGATGAGGTTTAGTGGTTATTTATCTCCTCAAGCCCCCTACCCTCCCCTCTCCCAATCGCCCCCCTCCACCGATCCAGCGGTGATATCAAAAGCTCTGAGAAGGTCTGCAAGTGGAGATACCATGACACTTAATATGTAACGGGCATAAATACAGTACTGACGTCACGTCCTCCTATGAACGTGTGAAACAATTGTACAGTACAGACTGTGCCTGTCAGTAGATTACATCACACAGCGCAACAACACGATGGAATTATTGTCATAGTGACGAAGAACTACCCAACTCCCTCAGCTATGATCTACTTATCCAAGAATTGCCTTGCCACTAGAGCCAGGGGCGTAGACAAGTAGAATTTTTTTATTAGGACAGTTTTCAGTGATTTAAATGTTTCATCACACACAAAATGTCATTCTCTGAACAAGACAGCCATTCTATAGGATAATTCTTCTTACCTTCCTCATGATCACAGTGAGCAGTATAAATGCTTCTATTCAAACGTGTGTTTGTGAAGGAGGGAAGGATAAGGGGAAGAGGGAGGGAAGGGATGGGTCTACCCACCTTATGGGCATCTTTTGACACTACTAGTCATTTATGGAAATGGTATTAGACCCTGCGCCATGAGTTGGGGTGGATAGTGTACATGTGTGTATGTGTGTGTGTGTGTGAGGAGGGCGGAGAGGGGGCGGAAAAGGGAACGGAGGGGGAGGGGTGTGGAGGTGGTAACATGCCCTTTAGTCTGCATTTCAGGTTCTCAGTTGCATAAACTGAGAAATTATCGGAAGTACGTTCCTCAGACCCCCATTTTGGACACGCCACTGACAGCGGTCCCTCGGCCCTAATAAGGGGATAGAGATCACCTATAAGTGGCTTGAGGTGACACTAGACCAGGACTGTATTATATATGGTCTATTTATCACGATAAAGGGGTGCTGGGCTTCATGGGGGTCAACGGGAGAAACTGACCGATGGGAGGACGAGAGGATAGATCTAGACCTATAGAGCAGGACCTCACTAACTCGAAGGGAATCAGACCGCAATGTTTAGTTTGCGGGGTGTTCGAGGAGGAGAGTGAAACTTGATAAAATTATTTAAAAAAGATAAATATAATACTTCCATTTCAATGGAGTTGCCCTATTTTGGAATACCTGAGGTCTACGATCGTAAAAGGCGCTGAGAGGAGCAGATGTGGCGAAATTAAAATTGAGCTTGGACCGCCACTCTTTCTCTCTCCCTCCCCTCCCCCCCCNCCCCCCCCCGGCAAACACAGTGGATCTTTGATAACGCACCAACTTTCGGACCAATCTTTGATGGCTATCAGATGTTTTGTGCTATCCAAGGTAGTTGTTGTAACAACAACAACAACAACAAAAAAAGCAACTCGGACTTTAAACGGGAGTGTGTTCTGTAGGGAGCTGTGTGTTACGCAATGTTTGTGTTAACAGAGCTTCACTGTAGTGAATGACTACACAGAGCTACAGGAGAAAGACAGAAGTCAAAGAGTAAAGAGTGAGGCACTGATAATATCCAAGATTCAATGGCTTTGTACTGTCTGTAAAAGAACTGAGAGATAAAGAGACACTTGAGATGGATGAAAAAGGGAAAGGTACAGTGTGCGGGTTTGAGAGAGAGGGCGAGATACACACAGAGAAAGAGAGAGAGAGAGAGAGAGAGAGAGAGAGAGAGAGAGAGAGAGAGAGACAGACAGACAGAGTGACAGAGAGAGAGAGAAGGAGAGAAAGAGACAGAGAGACAGACAGTGACACAGAGAGAGAGAGACAGAGAGAGAGAGAGAGAGAGAGAGAGAGAGAGGGACGGATCGAGGGTTGCAGGATGGGTAATTACGTTGAGAGTCAGATACATTTGGTAGATACACGATAAATCTAATCTACAACATGGGAAACAGAAATGACGAATCGCTGGCTCCCTGGTGTAAAAAAAAAAAAAAGACAACCAGGCATTGTTTACTTTAAATTAGAGAGAAAGTCGAGATCTCTAATTGGATGTATCTCAGTCGGTGACGGGGTGACACCATGCATAAATAATTATAGTCTGACATGACGGCAGTTGTCACATGTCGAAAACTTGAGGACAGTCGATCATGCCAGCTTGTATTATTATCGCTCACAACAATGTCTACGAAATCTGGCATATCCAGTGGAGTGCTCTGATCTGAAATAACTTGGTTTGGATTTCAATTGAAATATTTTATGTACGCTGCATTATGTGTTTGTGTATTTTGATAAATGAAATGTATAATATTGTATGTCACTGTAAAACATTTTACCTGAGGGATAAATAAAAGTCCTATTTTTAGTAATTTAAAAAAAAAAATGAAATCATCCATATTGACGTCTCGTGCCAGTATCTACAGAATGCGCTTCAGGGAAAGAAACCAAGTAATCACATGCAACATGTCTATTGAAATGAAGAGATCGCCAGAGTCCTCATAATTTCTCTTTGCGTCGTTAAGTCTATGAGCTGTCACGTGAGTTCTGATACTGTTATTTCAGTAGACCCATCAGGCTGAACAAACTGACCCCAAACATTTGCATTTGAACTAATTAGTGGAATGAGACCTTTTACCTCAACGCGGAAGGTAAAAAAAAAAATCCATAGCCACTTTCATGCCAGTAGATGGCAAAGCGACATTATCTTGGACAGATAACGAATGAAAACTAGTTGTCCAGCCAAAAAAGTGAGTGATTTTTTTTGTGTTGTTTTGTTTATGATTAATTGCACAATATGAAATAATGTACAAGCAGGTGTAAATTAAGTCTTAAAAAGAAGAGAAGAAAAATGAAGACGCAAAAAGGAAAAAGAGGGAAAGTCAGAGGAGAAGAAAATAAGACTGAAAAGTTGAAGAAAAGAAAAAATAAAGATGTCAATGAAGACAAGGTAGGATTATCAAACATATCTCGAACATCAAGGAAGAAAAGGAACAGAGAAGTAGACAAGATGAGAAAGAAGAAACAGAAGAATAAGGATAGAAAGCTTGTCACAAGAGCCAGATTCACATCGGTGCAAATTAAAACAAAAGAAATACCAACAATTGCATTTACTTACCCGCCGTCCTAACTTTGGCATGATTTCCTCTGTTCTTCCCTCAACACTTTGTTTATAACTGTAGATTTAAGTTTCACAATCCAGTCATTGTACAGTTGGTGCCGCGGTCATAAACATAATAACATATTATATACCGTTTTAGCATGAAAGGAATCACTTAACCGTTCACTCTCGCTATAATGTCATTAACAAACTTCTAATCCCTTTTCTCCCGCACGCGTTTTCCTTCAACCATTGAACGTCTGGGACATTGTATATGTTGGTCCTGGTTCCAGACCAAGTGCTCTATGCCACCAGAGTGCCCGCAAGTCGCAGCAGAAGTCCGCTTTCACTCCTAGACTCGCAGTGCCACTGACGCGGTTGCTGTTTACACACTACTCCGTACCCTGGCTACTTAACGCGCGGGACTAGAAACAGCCGCGGTTTCGTATAAAGTACAAACTTTCTTTTCCCACCGAAATTCGATTTTGCGGCTGTCAGATATATGCTGTTATTTTTTTGTGAAAATATTTGTTGCAGTGGTACAGATGGCAGAAAAACACAAAATCTGAACAGGAGTGGTAGTGCTATTGGTCATTCATTACGTCATCATTCACATCCTCCTCTGATCAAAGCTGAAAACCAAAAGCTGTAAACGTTCATATATTAAATTAGCTACCATGATGGAATAAGGGCGCTGCATAGCGGCATTTGGTATCTGCATTTCTATTTCAATGCTACAGACAACAAAATCGGATGTCAAGTTCCCAACAGTTAACACGGTCTATGGATAAACACTTTGCTAGATAATAGAGAGCTTTCATCTTCAAATTCGGATCTTTTATAGACCACCATGATAAAGGTATGCATACGCACACGGCATTTCATGGTACTAAGATCATATTGTACGTTACGAACTAGAACCAAATGTGAATTTCAAATCTGGTTTGTACAATGCAGCATGAATATACCATCAGGATAATATGCCGTTTTGTGCGTGACTACCAGGTTGTTGTAACGAGTAAAAAGTAACGCTGCTACGAATATTCATTACAGTTTGTGAGTAACAGTTACATACTCGTTACACGCTTCATCTTAAGTAACGAAAAAATACTCGTTACCGAATTTTTGTGTAACAATTACACAATTACTCGTTACTTTTTTCATTAATTTTGTGTGCGTGTGTGTTTGTGTGTGTGTGACGCGCTTGCTTGACGGCCCGAATTGGATTTTCGGGGAGAACAAAAAAAATCAAAGCAAGCTGATGTCAGGCGCAAGTTCCTTCGTCTGATCACGTGTATCTGTGCAAAACTAAACGGTCATGAAGATCATGGTGTCCACTTACCGGTACCACTGATCCTCCGTTGTTCGTTGCGTAAAAATCGTCACGACATAATTATGTAAACAATCGAGATATGCACACCCTGCAATTCGCACTGGTTACCGGCGATCATTTTTCATCTTTGTAAATGCTTGAAATTGAGATGAAAAGGAGCTAGTGGTGGAGTGTAGAAATTGGGGGAGGGGACGGACGTAGGATACTAGGACTAGGCCTCACCTTCGCGCCACCTAGTCGCGGGCAGGAGGGGTGGGGGTGCAGGGGGAAGGGATGAAGGGGGGACAGGTTCTGTCGTGTCGGGCCGCCCGCGACGTAAGGAAGGGTGGGGTGAGAGGGGCAAACTTACTTGCATTTAGTCGGGAGGAGGTGGGGCAGGATTGAGTAAGATAGCTGTGGAATTTGAACACAGACACCAGACCGCAAAATGTTTCAAGTTTTAATCAATCATATTTCAGGATTGAAGAATATTAATGTAACCGTCACACGCAAGCCAGAATACGCCGGTGTCAGGCTTTATCTCTTCGTTTTACAAATACGACTTCCTCATTAAGAAGATACGGTCGGCCGGTTGCAAACGCACCTGGTCTGCACTCATTACAGAGGTGTCATCACCACCACTGCGTCACAAAAAAAGAAATACAGCATTAGAAGTTTTTTAACGTCTTTGGAAAAAAAAAAATGCCAAAATCAAAGAAAACTTGAAGAATAACACTATTCATTTACAGGGCCTCAAGAAGAAAAAAAAACCAAACCGTAGTTGCCGATGACCAGAAGGACAGTCAAAGGGAAGCAACCAGTGAAAAGAAAACCGTGAGCTAGTACATCCAGGAATTGTCTCCCATCCATTTCGGTCTATAATGTTCACGATTATGACCCTTCGACCATAAATTTTGCAACACTTCATCTTCTCTCTCACTCTCTCTCTCTCTCTCTCACACAGACAGACAGACAGACAGACAGACAGACAGACAGACAGACAGACAGACAGACAGACAGACAGACAGACAGACAGACAGACTTATAATCACTCTTTCTCTCTCTCTCTCTCTCTCTCTCACTTTTTGTGAATGTCTCTCTATCTTTCCCTCTTTTGTTCTTTCTTTTTCTCTCCCTTTTATGTCTCCCTCGTTCTCTCCTTCTTCCTCCCTCTCGTTCTTGTTCACTCTTTCTCTCTCTCTCTCTTTCTTTCTCTCTCTCTCTCTCTCTCTCTTCGCTCTCTTTAATACACACACACTCACACACACCTGCACACACTTACTATTTCTCTCATCTTCTTTCTCTGGTTATAGTGGTGGTAGTAGTAGTGGCGGTGGTGGTGGTGATGCTGCTGCTGCTACTGCTGCTGCTGCTGCTGCTGCTGCTGCTGCTGATGATGATGATGATCTAAAATAATGATATTCTCAAAGAAATACAGCAACTTTGAACATACAAATAATAAAAAAAAAATCCAAACAAGATAGGAGCAGACAATGTTGGAGGGGAAATAACCAGTAAAATGATAATTGTAAGCTAGTGCTTCCATGATTTGTCTCCTATTTAAAATGACCTTCAATTTTCACCATTATGTTCCTTCGACCACAAATTTTGCACAAATTCATTCCCCCCTCCCCCTCTTCTTCTTTCTATCTCTTTCTCTGTCTCTCTGTCTCTGTCTCTGTCTCTGTCTCAGTCTTTGTCTTCATCTCTGTCTAATTATGTCCTTAGGATCACACGAAATTTCATTGGTGCCAATAGAACCGACCTCTCAACAATTGTGCTGCGTGTGCCTGCATGCCAGTGTATGCGTGTGTGTGCCCGTGTCCGTTTTTGTGTGTGTGTGTGTGTGTGTGTGTGTGTGTGTGTGTGTGTGTGTGTGTGTGTGTATACGTGTGCATGGGTGTGCGCATGAGCGCATGCGTGCGTGTGCGAGTGTGTGCATGTGTGCGAGCGTGTGCGTCTGTGCGAGCATGCCTACGTATGTGCTCGCGTGTGTGCTCATGTGCGCACCCTTTTTGAAAAGTTCTTTTTTTCTCCTTATCTTGTTCATTACATTATGTGTATTCACGATGTCGGCAGTGACGTTGTAAAAGGATGTGAAGGTGATAATGTCGCTTGCCTTGTTGCTGCTGATACACTGACCACGGGAGTGATAGTTATGGTACAGCAGTTAGGTAATAGTGATGGTGGTTGTGTCTTAGCTCGACGACGATGTCTTAACCACCAATTCTGTGTGTGTTTGTGTGTATGCGAACTTCTGTATGTGTGTATGTGTGTGTGTGTGTGTTTGTGTGGGTGTATGTGTGTGTGTGTGTGTTTGTGTGGGTGTATGTGTGTGTGTGTGTGTGTGTGTGTGTGCGCGCGTGTGTGTGTGTGTATATATGTGTGTGTGCGTATGTGTGTGTATATGTGTGTGTGCATGTGGGCGTGTGTGCGCGTGTGTGCGTGTGCGNTGTCTGTGGGTCTGAGGGGTTGTGGGTCTGTGGGTCTGTGACTACTATATCTGTGGAGTGTATTCACGTGCTCGTCCGTTTTCTGTATTTAGGATAATGTTAATGATAATGGTTATGATGAAGATGTGTAGGTCGTTCCTAGAGATAGAAAAAGAGACTGAGAAAAAAAATGAGAGAAAGAGAGGAAAAATAGGAATAAAGTGTTGCTAGACAAGTGTAAAAAAAAACAACACAACGTCAAAAATGAAGGTAGTAATAAATGGGAGACAAATCACGGATGCACTAATTCACGATTGTCATTTCACTGGTTGTTTCCCTTTGACTGTTTGCTGCACCTAGCCTAACGTGTGGAATTTTTTTCTGATTGTTCCCACTGACACCAATAATGTATCGTCGTTACTGGTTCCCTCTGAAAGTAGCACCACCACTACATCAGCAATGGCAACAACAGCAGAGACAGCGCCAGCAACAGTATCACCACCACCACCACAACCACCATCACCACCTATGATCACTACGACCATCACCACCACGACCACCACCATCACCACCATCACCACCATAACACCTATTGCTACGTCAATCAGCACATCATCATCATTATCATAACCTTTATCATTAACACCATCCTTAATACAGAAAATGCGTGCAGACATCTACACATGCACATGTAAGCTCGCACGTACTCGCCTGCGCTCAGACACATACAATATTAGTGGTGTGTCTTGGATGAAACGAAATTCCTTGTGATCCTAGGAACACAATCAAGAGAACGAGAACAAGAGTGAAAGACAAATAGAGAGAGAGAAAGACCGGCAGAAAGAGAGAAAGAGAGAGGTNGACAGGCAGACAGAGGGGGGGGGAGATGAATTGGTGTAAAATTTGTGGTCAAAGGAACATAATCGTTAAAAATGACGGTCGTAATAAATGGGAGACAAATCATGGATGCACTACCTTACAATTGTTATTTCATTAGTTGTTCCCCTTCGATAGTTAGCCGCTCATCACTACATGTACAACCACCACCACTTCAAATGTGTTACTGTTAACCCAAAATCAACGAGCAGTACATCGCCTTCCTAACCGTTGTAATATACACAATCCTACATACGGAAAATAGAAAGGAGAGAAACAGAGAAAGAAAAGATTAGGTGAAAAATTTACGTTGGAAGGGACATAATCGTGAAAAATTAAGGTCGTGATATATGGGAGACAAATCATGGATGCACTAGCTCACGATTGTCATTTCATTAGAAGTTTCCCTTCGATCGTTAGCCGCTCCTGTCTTGATTGGCGCTTTTTTGTTTTTTAATTCGATTTTTCCATATACCATTATGAGTGTTTCGTCGTTGCTCTTTCTTTAAGAGTATATCACCACCGTTACAGTTGCAATAATAATCTGGCGCCGACCCGTAAGGAGGAAGTGTGTGGGGGAAGGGGTGAAGAGGACAGACGAAGTATACTAGGATCAGACCTCACTTTCACGCCGCCCAGTCGCAGGCGGGTGGGATGAAGGTGGGACAAGTTGTGTCTTGTCGGGCCGCCCGCAACGTAAGGAAGAGGCATAAGAGGGGCGACCTTATCTGCGTTTAGTCGGGAGAAGGTAGGGCAGGACTGAGGAGGATGGCTGTGGAATTTGAACACAGACGCCAGACCGCAAAATGTTGTAAGTTTTTGTTATCAGTTATACGTGAGGATTGAAGAACGTTAATATAACTGTCACGTGGAAGTCAGAATACGCCGGTGTCAGGCTTTATCTCTTCGTTTTACAAATACAACTTACTTATTAAGAGGATACGATTCGGACGGTTGCAAACGCACCGGGTCTGCACTCATTACAGAAAAGTCATCACCCCCATTGCGTCATGAGTGATATCCGCCATCCATTTATCCAACTGAAGATGAATGAATGACTGAACAATAGAAAAAAAGAAGATGGAAGACAGGGAAGACAGGAAGGCAGGTATATATAAAACAATATGACAGAGCTAAAAGAGAAAAAGGGAAGGGAAAATTAAATCTATCATTTCAAGCCACAGAAGATCAAAGTTACAAAATGACCAATTGATCACCCTTTCTGATTCTCTAATCCCAAACCTAAGATCTCATAGATTTACAATTTCACTGAAAATACACCACACACTAATGTATACAGGGAAAAAAAGCTTTCATCACACTGCGTTTGGTAAAGCGAGATATACGGTTCCTGGGGTCGAAAATAATGCCACACACGACTGAAGACCAAAAAGATGATACTGGAATAATAATAAAATACAAACTGTATGACTGAAAGTCACTGTACTAACACACACAGCATTGTATTTTTGAAGATTTCTCTCTAAAACAGGCCGTGCACTTCAGAAAATTGTTAATTTCCTTGTGAAGAAGCAGATTAAAAAAAAAAAGGTATTAAAATAAATGGCCATTGGTACCAAAACGAACAAAGGCTGCTGTCTTGAGACTTCAACACAAATAAAGTAGATATTAATTAAATGACTTTGTGGATATCACTCAAAAGACAACCGTGATTACTTGTGGGAAAAATGCCAGTTGACTTTTTGCACGCTTGTTTCGTTTCTTAAATAACCAAGAAACTGAGACCTGAAAGTAACTGAAAAGTAATTAGTTACTTTTCAAAATAAAGTAATTGTAACTTTACTTTGCTTTTAAAAAAGTAAAGTAATTGTTTAGAAGCAAAATAACTTACAATTACTCATTTTTCAGACACCCGTAATTGTAACAGTTACTTTTAAATGTAACTTTTAACAACCCCGTTAACTACCGCTGTCACATTTGTCCGTAACAGACTGGAACATGAAGATAAAAGCTCTCTACTGTTACTTAGTTCACTGGGAGAGAGTGTGGTGCAGTGCTGTGCCGGCTGTAGGTGGGAAAAGTACGAAAATTTGCATAGGTGCGCTGTGATGAGGTGCGTATGGTGTGATGTGGTGTGGTGTGGTGTGGTGTGGTGTGGTACTGTACGATGCGGTGCACTGCATTGGTGTATAAGCAGATGGTAAGGTATATTCTGTTAATTATCATTAGAAAGGAAGAATGTATGTCCAGTGTAATATTATCCGGAAAGTGTGTCATCGGGGTCTGTACAGAATCAGTGAGAAATATGAAATTTGAAAAAAAAAAAAACAACCGGAAAAAACTTAATAAAAAATTTGCTGTTTCTACCAGGGATCGAATCTAGCCCCTCTGAGGTTAGCTTGCAAGTTGAAAATGCTACCTCTATAACACAGAGACATTAACTTCACAACAATTTAAGTCTTAAATACTTTCTGCCTGAATTATTATTCCCGACCTTTCACATGTAAGCTTACTGAAACGAAGTCCATAACAAAGTCATCGCTGGTTGCAGCAGTGCAGCGCGCTGGTCTCCTCTCCAGTCAAGCTGTAAAACCAGGTAGTATAACTACAGAAATCATGCTACTATTGGTACATGATTGAATTTATCTCCCCTCATTTTACCTGCTCTTCTTTTGGCCCTATTAACATTTTGTGTTTTTCTACATGATTATATCACTGTGATTTCGGGAAATTTTTTCCATGGAGGTTTAAGTACTTCTTTTGCCCGATCTTTTAACGGGAAGAAAAAAAAAGGGGGAGGGGGT
>JAWQUT010000077.1:772140-789852 GCA_033807755.1 Ellobium chinense | reverse complement strand
TCATCATCATCATCATCATCATCATCATCATCATCATCATCATCATCATCATCATCATCATTTAAAACTAGAAAAATTAAAAGCGCAACCTTAATTCAGGGAATTTATTAAAAATCTAGTAAAGAATTAAGATCGAAAATGACATCCAAACGTTTCGGCTCTAAGGCCTTTATCATCATCATCATCATTATCGTCATCATCGTCACGGTGATGATGTGACATCGTCTGTTATAGAGAAAAATATCTCAAACCAGGTGGTACAAAATAAAAGCTAACATTTAATTCAAAATTTTCGAACCGGTGGTCCTTCATCAGGGGACCAACATACATTAGAAAACGGTTAAAACGAAGTCAAATAACAAAGAATTAGTGAGGAAACCGATATTTCATCGGTCCATTTCTAGACCTACGGACTGCGGGTATAGCGTCTCCTTTCTCTTCCCTTCCCATCCCCATCCCCATCCCGCCACCTTCCATCTTTCCCACCCCACCAAATGTCTTGGATTTATCAAGTTGTGTGTTGTTCTTGCCTGCAGGTAACATCAATTTTGAAGACGTGAGGTGGCATAGAGCGTTATGCAATCCCAATGGCCCTGAACCCTGTTGCTATAACAACCAGTGTGTTTCAAGGTCAGAGGAGGAGTGCAGATGTCCAGAATGTTATGACATGAGGCAGGAAATCAACGCAGAACTTTACACTTGGGTTCCCTCTGATCCCACATGTCAGGTAGAGAGTAGACCTGCATTATAGTATAGTCCTTCCTGCATATCGGTGCGGCGAGTTCAGTCTTTTGTCTTTTTGCTCGTACTCTCCGGTACTCAAGAGCATTTTTTGTTTGTTTGTTTTTGGTTTCCATAAGAGATAAAGTAGTAGCCCGGCGCTGTGTGCAGAAGCTTGGCGGACCTCAGTTCAGGGACACGCAGGGACTGGCCTGAAAGTAGGTCAAAACATGAAAGTAGGTCAAAGGAAAAAAAAAACAACATTCAATGGTCGCACCATCATTGAACTGTTACGGTTATAAAACTCAGCCCTGGACACACTACCATTGTGCTCCGTCTTATTTCGTGCTTGAGTAAGGAGGAAGTTTGAATCTAATGACATTAATCCAATTATCACTGGCCTTTTGAAACGAAGAAAATGGCGGTGTTTCCGTTTTAAATTTTTACACCGGTTCCGTTTAGATTGGGCATCGAAGTTGGTTAGTAGCAGGTTATTCTTTCTTTCCAGGGAAGTAACATTATTTTCTCTACATGCTATTATTTATTAGGTTACTTCCCTTGCCCGCTGGTCTTTGACACCTATTGTTTTTTCTTCTTTTGGCCCTATTAACATTTTGTGTTATACTACATACCATTGTGATTTGGGGAAATTTCTTCCATGGAGGTTAAAGTACTTCTTTTGCCTGATCTTTTAACTGGAAGAAAAAGGAGGGTCAACGCCCAAAGTTTTTCACAAATTATGTCTTTTGAAAAAGACTACCTCAAATTCTGATTTGGTCCCCAATTTTTCATTTGGCTGGTTTTGACCGCGTGCGAATATATAGGCCGACACATTTAATTTTATTACCTAAAAGGCTCAGATATTGTACCTGAAACTTTAAAGTTGGATGCTTTATTTAGACCACAGGTCATTTACACATTTCTACATCCTAACACTGGCTGGCAGGGCCCCCAAAAAGGGGGATTTTATATATTAGCGGATTTACTGGCTTGTACACAATGAGCGATTTGCCCCTCTAATTGGTGTCACAAACCTAGAGGTTTTCAGACACATATTAGAAGGCCAAATGACTCATTTTTGTACATCCACATATATATAATATTCCCTTTTTTGGGGCCCTGCTAGCCAGTGTCGGGGTGTAAAAATATAAAGCATCCAATCTCGGGCACAATTTAAGCCCTCTAAATAAAAAAAATAAAGTATATAGGCCTATATATTAGCATGCGGTCAAAACCAGCCTAATGAAAAATTGGGAACCGGATCAGAATTCGAGGTGACCATTTCTGAAAGAGATCTGTGAAAAATTGTGGGCGTTGACACCCTCCTCCACCCCCCCCCCCNCCACCCCCTCCCCCCCCCCCCCCCCCCTTTTTTTTTCTCCCCCTTAAAAGATCGGGCAAAAGAAGTAGTTTAACCTCCATGGAAGATATTTCTCGAACTCACAGTGGTATTTGTAGAATAACACAAAATGTTGATACGGCCGAAAGAAGGAAAAACCCAATAGATGCCAGTAACCCTCAATTCAAACTGTCGTTTTCTTGTAAAATTACTGCTTAGACCGACAACAGAATGAAAGATTTGCAAGACAAGAAAACAACAGATGGAATGATTCAGCAAAAATGCTTTTCTCAACAACAGAATCTGCAGATGGGCAGGCAAAATTGATGAAGAAATAAAAGAATAAAAATGGATATTAGAGTTACATTCTCGCTGCAAAGATTCAAAGAAGGCCTCGTTAAAAGCAATACAGGGTATAATGTTTTGTGAATCAAAGTAAGTTGAATGCCTGCGTACACAAAGACGCCCCATAATAACACACAATGCAGGTGAATGGTTTTATTTACACAGTGGCCAGAGAACTGCAGTTGGACACATAATCACAGGCTTATGCTGGTCGTCACGTGGTCAGTGTGGTCACCAACGACTGGCACGGACAAATGGTTATACGAGCCTGTCATTCAATCACATTAGGCTGGACTTGGACACGCCGTCTTGATCTTTGAAGAAAGGCGTGGCCGTGGGGTGGGGGGGAGGGAGGGGGAGGTAGTGATTAAGAGGAGTAATAGTGGTCATTCGTTGGTTGGAGAAATTGTTTGTTTTACAATAAAGATAGAAGAATATTACACATTGCAACCAGTAATGATCACTGTTTACAAAAACCCAACCAATCATTAGTTTGTTTCTGTATTATCATGCGTAAAAGAAGACAACATGTAACCGATCATAATATTCTCGTCATCAATAAAACACCGATGGCTTAACACATGTTTTACACTTACTGCCTTTGGCATAATTATCTCACCGATCAATGTAAGCGGCTATCTAAAGTAGACGGCACTGTCAGCTGTGCTTTGTTACTAGTTCCTTTGTTATGTATATGTGAGCAGTCGGGAAGTGTGTTTGGGTCACGGATAAAAAACTAGACTAGGTTCGCACGTGAAAGTTAGGGACTGATTCAGGCAGTAGGTATTTAAGAATTAAATTGCTGTGAAGTTAGCGTCTCTGTAGTGTAGTGGTAACACACTCGGACTTGCAAGCTGAGAGACCCTGGTTCGATCCCCGGTAGGGACAGAAATTTTCTAGAGTAAGTTTGTTCGGCCCTTCTTCTCAAAATTGATCATTCACAGTAATTTGATAAAATCCCCGGTGACACACTTCCTTAAAATAATATACAACATCTGAAAAATTATCAGACTAAGCTCACCTTCCTCCTCCTTAAATATAGTATAAGAGAAAGAATACTACTATAGCTGTATTGTCTTTCCACCCGGCTACATATATATTTGTTACTGGGAGTATATCGTGGGCACTACTGACAGTGTTACTGTGGAGAGTGTTTGTATGTTTTTTTCTTCTTTCTCATTCTTCTTTTGCATCACATCTCATATAACTTACTAGAACGACACAGAGTAGGTGAAGCAGCATTGCCTGTGATAATTAGCAATGTAGGCAAACAGGTCACTGTTAGCAAATTTGAAACAAATCGGCTTCATTTAAAGAATACAGACCAATACAGGACGATCCGTCGACAGTAATGTGGTCGTAGAGATGCACAAAGAGCTTTTTTTCTTTGCTACGCCTATTCTTGATGGAGATTAGCTCCTGGGTGATACTCTTTACGTTACTGAACGACCCAAGCTGCTGTGACCTACTTCTGATGTCAGTGCGGATAGTGCCTGAACGCTATCGGCAGTGTTATTGCGGATAGCGCTTCTCTTTATCAAAACGTTTAGGACGAGGTAACTGATGCTTCTGATTAAAAAAAAAAACACCAACAAAACACTTTTTGTGTTTATCTGATGAAAGGGACATGACAAGATTTATTTAGACTGAGGTTTTTTAAAATCATTGTGGATTTCTCTCGACTCATAGGGTCCAAAGCCAGGGTTTGGGTCAGACTGGTTCAGCGAGAAAGGTGCATCCTGTTGTGCAATGCACTTTTCTATTTTCTGTGCGATTTTGGAACCAAACATTAATAATATACCGAGGGCTGAGAGAACAAGTGGTTAACTCCGCTTTGAGTTTAAAAGATTTGAATAAACTCTAATTACATCTCAAATAATTATACAGTTCTTGACATTTTGTGTTTTGAGGTTACCATGAATCAGAAGTGCTTGATATTCAGTCACCAGGTGAAGGACATTTAGTGCTTACATAAAGGGTCAAAGGGTCAACAGGTCAATTTTGGCATAAAGTGGAGATATCCACTCTTTACACTCAGCTTTCGAATTTTGAGATTATGCTTATTCTGAGAATTCAACACTCTTGTATCTGCCCGACTTGGTTCCATAAAGCAGCCAACAGTCCGAATTTTTTTTTCGAGAACTTGAACACAAACGATGTAATCTCTTATTGTCGTTAATGCCTAAGTTCTCATCTTTCAGGAAGTAAACAGGTGAGGCCTATCATAAGGTTTTTGACACCTATTAGAAGGGCAAATCACTCATTGTGTACAACCCAATTAATCCGCTAATGTGGAGCAGCGTGGCCTAATGGTTACGGCGTTGGACTCAAGATCTAAAAGTCCTGGATTCGATTCCCGACCACGGTCATGTTGTAAGTGCCTTGGGAAAGGATTTCATTCTCATTTTCCTCAGTCCACCCGTTTGTAAAATGGGTACTTGGCTTTAGGTAGTTTTAGATTTTTTTGTCAGAATGCTAGTGATCGGCGCCTATAAATGGCAGCAGCAGGGAGTCGAGAAAGTCCTAGAGTGATCAGGCCTGCTGGGGTAATGATAGTGTGAAGTCGCGTGAGCGGGCATTAGCCTGGATACGAGACTTATAAACCGCATTATTATTATTATTATTATTATTATTATTATTATAAATATATAAAATCCCTCTTTTTTGGGGCCCTGCCAGGGTGTAGAAATATGTAAAATGACCTGTGATCTAAATAAAGCATCCAGTTTTAAAATTCAAGGGACAATTTGAGCCTTCTAGATGTATTCGCACGCGGTCAAAAGCAGCTAAATGAAAAATTGGGGACCAAAACAGAATTCGAGGTGACCTTTTTCGAAAGACATTTGTGAAAAATTTTGGGCGTTGACGTTAAAAGATCGGGCAAAAGAAGTACTTTAACTTCCATGGAAGAAATTTCCCCAAATCACAGTGGTATTTGTAGAATAACACAAAATGTTAATAGGGCCAAAAGAAGAAAAAAAAACAATAGGTGTCAAAGACCATAAGGTGAACAGGTCAAGCTACTCAGTGAACCACTGCCTGGGGATTTCTGGAGTAGTTTCCCTTCCTGTGATGAGCAAGAGACAAAAAAAAAAAAAAGGCTGGTAAGCATTTTATAAGCTTAAAAACTGTTCGCCCCAGTGACAGCGACGTCCTTTTTGTGAAGTCGGTTGGTTGATGCATTAGCAAACTGACTTTCACCTCACAAAAAACTATTCGGTCTAGGCGGGATCGCCGACCGGAGTTCTCAGGTACGCCGAGACTGCATTCAAGTCCCTATCCTACCACCATTCTAAAATAGTAATATTATTATATAGATCTAGATATATAGATCTGGGAACATTTAGATCTAGGTTATACGGTGTCTTTTTTAGGTCTTAGAGTGAAAACTATGTCTTACTGCATTTTCCCTCTTCTTTCCCACAGATAATTGATTTTGCTGGCGAAAAGGATACGTGCCAAGTACTTGGTAACCTGACTATCTACTTTATTGGGGACTCTACCATGCGCCAGTTATTCATCTCCGTTCTCACCCTACTGCGAGCAAACAAGAAGTTTGGAGAACTCAATGACACAACTCCGGCAAGTAAGGAATTTTAACTAACAAGACTTGCTCAGGACCGTGTGTGTTTGTGTGTGTGTGTGTGTGTGTGTGTGTGTGTGTGTGTGTGTGTGTGTGTGTGTGTGTGTGTGTGTGATGGGGGATTGAGGGTTTGGGGGGAGGAGGTGTGGAGATGTGACTTGAAGCTAGCGCCGTTCGATCATGGGAAGGCAGGTCCCGCTTACAAATGATCGTAGAAACTGTCTCGACTAAGATGGATTTCCTTGTATGTTTCAGATACTCTACCCTTTTATATTAATTCTGTTCACGAGTGACCCTCACAGGGACAATAGGCTAACAGTTTGCAAAGTTTCTCTACGGAATTCCTTCCACTTCCACTGGTGAAATTGAGAAAAAGGCGTGTTCCAACGTGAAACAAACCATTGTGTTCAAATGAATGATGTGTCCCATTAGAGCTCTTCCCTCCTGTTATATCCCAGGCAAGCCTTGCGTTCAGATGACTTTTAAGTTCTTGAAATGGGAAAAACAGCGCGTGCTTCCTTCCTATTTAGCTAAGTGGAGATGTGATTCTAAAATATGTGGTGACTTATTTGTATCACCCTCATGAAAGATATAAGCCAGTGAGAAACAGATAGAGTAGAGTCATTCTTGGCTTTTTCGCTGAGCAATCATGACTGTTTCCATAAAGTGTAATCTCAAGGATCGTGTAACCATAATAGACCTAACGGCAGAAAAAAAAAATATCCCCAATTCTAAAGTCTAAAGAGATGCACTGAACAAGTGTTCACTAATTTTTAGCTGTGCATAATCTGCCGTTAGTATTCTTAAAATGTAAAGATAGTAAACGGTTCTTACAAATCGCTCACGATATTTCGCTCCATATTGCACATGCAAAATAGCCTTTTTGCACTTGATTGGTTATTTTCTGTAAATAGCACTAATAATGGTAGGCACGCACCACATTAAGCTTCCTCGCCCTCCTTCCCCCCTCGCTTTAACCAAAGGCCGTTAAGCTTCATTTGGTGAGCCCATTAAGACCAACGCACTATCCAATCTTCCCTCTCCTCCCTCCCCCCNACCACCCTTTTCAGAATGTCAATGATGATCAGGGACACAGAGCGTAACAGTACGAATAGTTACTTTGAACTTCTTAGTATATCTTTGCCTGCACCGTGCCTTTCCCGACAATTGATAAAAAAATTGATATATCCATCACCTTCGACTAGATGTGAATTTGGAGATCAGACGAATTAGGCATTTTGTTGTAGCCACGAGACGTCAAAATCGCGAAAATCTGACCCCCTCCATCTTTGTGCGATTTAAAGCGGGAGGAAGTTACTATATATGACACGAGTTTACAAGGAGGATTTTACGTGTAAATATTAGCATAGAGACTGACCTATAATGATGGAAGTGAACGGGATACATTACGAATCTGTGCATTCAAAAGTCGTACTTTATACAGAAGTGTACTAATATGAGTGCTTACAATCGAGGTTCCATTGTATTCGGTATGCCTGGTGTGTTACTCTCCTCCTCCATTTTTGTTTTTTTTTACGTCGTTGAGCTTGAAGATTGCTTGCTATGACATGCCGTACAGCATGGAAGTTGACTACAGTGTTGTTTTACACCCGTTCCACAGAGACTCTGCAACAATGTGGCAAGTACAAAAAATATCTCAGCCCGTGTCACACTTTCATAAGGATGAGCTCTGTGGAGTGTAATAACACGGTAAGTATGATAAACATACCCCACCACAAAACACTGTAAATACTCTCACAGTACCCCCACCACAAAACACTGGAAATACTCTCACAGTATCCCCACCACAAAACACTGTAAATACTCTCAAAGTACCCTCACCACAAAACACTGTAAATACTCTCAAAGTACCCTCACCACAAGACACTGTAAACACACTCAAAGTACTATCAGCACAAAATACTGTAAATAATCTGTTGAGCACCTGCCACTTTCCATCTCTAGACACGTTACTATACGCTGACTCAGTTTGCACAATGTTCATCTCGCCATGTCACTTGAAATAGCTGTAAATGTAACACTGTTTGAAGGTTAACATCCAAGGAATCTATGAATTGCAACTCCATTTCACCGTCCGCCATTGGGTAGACACAAGAGTAAATCACTGGCTCTATATCAAACAGCGCACAGTTATATAAACACAGCGCAAAGAGATCTACCGAAACAGCGCCACCAAAAGTGGCTACCAAAACAGCGCATTGTTGAAATGCTTGCAAACTTTGCCGCCTTCCTGCCCTTTTTACTTTATGAGCATTAATCCAGCACTGGACATAAATGAACAAATAAAGAAAACTAGATCTGTAAGAAGCTGATACATTTAAAACAAATTTTCAGACACTAGTCTTTCATCGGATCACGCATAATTGACAAACAAAAGACCGTCTTGTGATAAATGAGCAGAAACTGAGTTGAAATAAGAATTTCAGAGGGAAGAAGTTTCACCTTTCTTGTGAGTAGATTTTCTGGATGGACAACGCGTTGTTCTGGTACATACCGGTACATCTGGTGCTGTTTCAGTAGGTGACTTTAATTCCTCTTTGCACTGTTTTGGTAATTCACCGTTCGTTCCATTACAGGTAAGACTAAGAAGGCAGCAGTCCTTTTCAGTGACTAGAGCCAAGGAAATTCTGCAGGCAGTGGAAGAGCTCAGTGGGAAGCCGAATTCCGTGATGGTGCTGGGCGTAGGAATTAATGACAACTATACTTTCGATCCAATATCGCAAAAGGTACAGTGTTTGTATAAGCTTAGGTGGTGACAGAACCATTGCTTGAGAATTTCTGAAGTTGCATCCCTTGCTGTGCTGGAAAATTATGAAAGAAGGGGCTAGTACACGTATATATTTCAAACCGATAGCCCTAATGAGGGCGACGTCCTTTTTGGTGGTATCGGTTGGTTGAAGTATTAACAAACTGAAATGAAAAAGCCCGGTTTTTTTATGCCTCATCAAGAACTGCACATTGTTTGCCTGCATGGAATCGCCGGCCTGAATTTCTCGGGCATATGGAGACATCACCCCGCCCCGCCCCGTCTGCACTCCCTTCCCTTCCATATTAAATTAATTTATGAGGCAGCGTGTCATACAGCTTGTGGGTAGTTCTCATAAACCGAACACAGCCAAGTCTGAGTATCTGGGTTCGACTCGGGGCCGGGCGGTTTAGTTTGTGGTGGACTCGAATAGTCCTTTTTCCACACTTGACTAAGGTGTGAAAGAGTACACAGCTTTTGTGATAAATTGGTGGTACTTATGCATTGTATGTACTGTTGTATAGTATCTAGACTATGCATTTACATAGATAAACTGTTTGACATTGTAAAACATATTCAGGTCAAATAATGGAAGATTTTATCTTTATATTTTATGTGTTTTTTTGTACTCTCAGATTTTTAACCCAATGTTTGAACTGTTGTCGAAGTCACCATGGCCTCGAGTGATATGGATGGCTCCCCACGCTCCTGGATTATTGAAAACACCCCTAGTCCCCGAGCAAACGGCCGAGAGTGTCCTCAGATATAATACCAAGGTCAAGGTCACCCTGGAGAAAAGGGGAATCCCCATCATGGATTTTTATCGCATGACTAACGGCACGACAAGTTACGATGGTACACATTACGGCAAGGGAGTGAATGACGTCAAGGCTAAGATCTTGTTGAACTATCTTCTTGAGATGAGACTGAATTCTAATTAAAATTTGTTTTCTGGTTTAAAATAGTAAATGTACAAAGGGGCCTAAAAAAAGTAAAATTGCGGTTAATGGAATTGTGAATATATAGTGAATTTTTACTTCAGTCTAGAAGAGAATTGTCGTAAATGGCGTGGAAAAGGATGTTTGTTTGTTGTTTGGTCTGTTGGTGTTGTTGTTGGTGAAGATGAAGAGCAGCGGGGAGGCGAGCTTGGCTATGGGCTTTAGCCTAACTCGAGCCTCATCCGGTCAGTAGTAGTTGTCATGAACAGACGTCAGGAACACAGCCGTGTAGAGTGGACGACATCAAAGTTTATTTACATGTATGCAGTGCAGATAGAATATTTTGACATCAGTCGCAGTTTCCAGACTGCCAGCCAGCCTTGTGGGGAGAATGCGCGAAGAGCCTCGCAGGAGCCAGATGTGGGCTCGACTGCGCTGAGGCGTAGACTAACACCAGACTCAAACTCAAAACCAGACTCACTCAAGGGGAAATCGGTGTGAAATATAACATGGTCACGCGGACATATCGGAGAGCTACTATGTCAGAGGCCTCTCGCCTCATCTTGCGATGCGCTAATCTGGCATCAATGTGGGGAAAATGGAGAATGACTTGAAAGGTTAATAGAGGCTGGCAGGGTAGTTGTGCAAGTTACATCAACATGTCATACATCAACTTGTAGGGCATAGCAAGATAAATAAGTTGTACAGATCATCCCAAGTCATTAAAAAACTGATAACTAGAAAACATGATCTAATATTATGCCGAGAGGCAGCTTATCTACTTCTGTTGCATAACATTAAGCGCCAATAACCCAGCGAAGAAATAACTGTATTTAATAAATGATAGTGCAAATGATTTGTCACAGACAGATGCTTAAGTGACATAAGTTTGATGAATGTCGCTTTAGTGGTTACTGAGAAAATTATAGTTGAGTGCTGACATGAAAGCACAAATTTAGTACAGAATCGAATATACATTGTTATGTAGTGTAAAACACTGTTGTCATTTAGGGGCAGTGGATTTAGGCTATAATTCAGGCCCTTAAAATATGCGCGCACACACGCACGCATGCACAATACACATACTTACTCACGGACGCAAGTACAGACATCAACGCACATGTACACATACGCACGCATGCACGCACGCACGCACACAAACACACACACAGAAAGCGAGAGAAAGAGAGAGAGAGAGAGAGAGAGAGAGAGAGAGAGAGAGAGAGAGAGACATACACCAGGCTAACGTCGTAGTACATTTCAATATCTTTGGGTAACACAGAGGAGATTGTAATACCACTGTGACCTGTCTTTAGAAAGACGTTTAAAGGACCAAGTAATACAGAAGTGGCGAAGTGAATTACAAAACTCAAAAAAAAAAAGCCAGATCTTACCGAGCCACACAGGAAAATTATAAATTTGAAAAAAATATTCTGCCACAGAAATTACGGCGTGCCCTAACATAATTTAGATCAAGTAATCATAAACTACCAGTTAAAAAAGGAAGATGGGAAAATGTAACTATCGAGGATAGAAAATGTAATCTATGCTGAATTGACAATGCCATCGGCGATAAATTCCACACGCTGTTTAAATGTCGCGCATTAGAAATTTATAGAGGAAAGTATATAGACTATCGCATTCTTCCTATGAAAGACCAAACATGAATAAGACAAAAGAACTCTTTAGAATAGTATGAAAAAACAGACTTGAAAGAATATCCAAATTTATGATGATTATTACAAAACGATAGTTTAAAAAGTTAGTTATATATACAAGATGGATGGCACGTGCGAGTTTCACATTTATACTGTACTTCTTGCCACTTCAAAGTATTTACTATTTTTGTATTTTAATTGTTTATGAAGATGTAAAGTTCAATCTGTTCGTCTCTGTCCCATCATTTGATGTATGTATTGTTGACCGCCCTCATACCGTCAAGCGCGGTCGGGGCATGTACAATAAACTTGTTCAACTTGTTAAACGTAGCCCCAGTGGCGGATTTATGCATGCTCACGACGGCTCTCTCTCCTCTTGTATGAGACACTACTCCCGAAGACGAAAAAAAAAGTACTGGAAAGCGCAAGGGAAAGATAAAGAATGAGAGTGAGAGAGAGAGAGAGAGAGAGAGAGAGAGAGAGAGAGAGAGAGAGAGAGTAAAAGAGAGACAGAGAAACAGGAGAGAGAGGGAGAGAGACAGAGAGAAAGAAAAGGGGAGAGTGAGTGAAGAAGGGAGAAAGAGAGAGAAAAAGAAGGAGAGAGTGAAAAAAGAGTGGGAGAGAGATAGAAGAGAAAGAAGAGAAGAGAGAGACAGAGAGAGACACAGAGAGAGAGAAAGAGAGAGAGACAGAAAGAGAGAGAGAGAAAGAGAAAGAAAACAGAGAGAGAGAGAGAGAGAGCGAGAGAGAGAGAGAGAGGGTAATTCAGAAGGTGGTTCAGCAATGTTCATGTTTTTTATCCAGCTTGCTGCTGTAACAAGAGTTTGTCCTAATTAAGAAAGGAGGAAAAGGGGCCGCGCATTATTCTCTCACCGAAGGCCCTGCGAATCTTAAATCCACCCCTGACTGGCCCAATCAGAAACATCGATAAATATCCCAAGTCTACAACTGTAACATTCCAATCCCTGTACACTGGATTAACCCAAATAGTCTAAGAGTGCTGACATCCTGAAATATTTTATTATTTACAACTGTTAAGGAGTCCAAGTCCTGTAACAGCTGTGCATATCATTACAGATTCACCTACATCCAATAAATAAGAAATGTCACTATTTTCGTCAATGCCAAGTTGCGTGGAGGCCTAAGTTTATTTTCTGTTTAGGGAGGCAGTATATTTTTCTCTAAAAAATATAATTTCATCTTTGTAAAAAGTAATGTAATCGTCAATTGTTGTTGTTCAGAATTTGCCGAAATAATGGACTAGTTACATTGCTTCAAAATGAAGTAACCAGAGTGGCTTGTCTCGTTTCTGTGGTAAAAATGTCAAATTAGTACTTCTGAGTTTGTGTCTTTACATTGATCGCTTTATTGTACTTTTTTTTTTTTGTACTTAAGCGGGTTAATAAATTTACTGAACTTATTGTTGGTCGGAGTTCACTGGTCAAATGTGGCACTGCGCTCTCTTGTTTGTCCTCGGTGGGTCTGTGTCCCCTCTCATCACAAATTTACTCTTCAGATATAAAATTCCATTTGGAGAATGAATAGGTGTTGTTTCTGGTACTGATCTATAATCTATGATTGAAAAGCCTTCTTACAATTAGTTATAATTGATTTACCTGGATTGACAACTAGCCTACGTCCAAGTCCAAGCATTGCGATTCATTCAAGCCCAAACCAAGGATACATAGAAGAGCTCTGGTGCTTATTCTTGCGGAATCTCAAAATGTGTGCGTCTGTCTAAAACTGGGCTGGGATCAGTCCATCAATCAAAGACACTTACAAGGATTCCACATAGATCTACATGTATCTCAGTATATACACATCAAAGCATACCAAAATCAGCAGGCTGAAAACAACCCCCACATAGCTGCTCATTGAATCTAAGCTGAAGACTCTACGTCTACTGAGGTCCATGTCACGCTATCGAAAGATCTCTTGTTCCTTGGCGACAGAGCATATTATTATGTGTGAGCAGTCGGGAAGTGTGTTTGGGTCACCGGTGAACGCTGGGTTAGCGCGTGGAAGTAGGGACCGATTCAGGCAGTAGGTATTTAAAAATTAAATTGCTGTGAAGTTAGCGTCCCTGTGGTGTAGTGGTAACACACTCGGACTTGCAAGCTGAGAGACCCTGGTTCGATCCCCGGCAGGGACAAAAATTTATAGAGTAGGTTTTTTCGGCCCTTCTTCTCAAAATTGATCATTCACAGTAATTTGGTAAAATCCCTGGTGACACACTTCCTTAAAATAATATGTAACATCTGAAAAATTATCAAATTAGCTCACCTTCCTCCCCCTTAAATATAAGAGGAAGAATACTCTGTACTGATATGCCTTTCCACCTGGTTACATTTGCAAAACAATGTCATCGCGGAAGAGAAGTGCAAATGGTTCATTGATTCACAGAGCAGGAAGAGGAAGACTGAAATCATAAATTTGAAAGGATATTTCACTTTCAGACCACTGAAAGTCTTAATATCTTAAAAAAAGTAGTGACCAAAAAAGAGTGCACCGAGGCCATTTGAAAAATAAGAAAAACTTCCTCTTCGGCAAGACAACGCACCATCACGCAGCTCATGGAACGCCCATCAAACATCTGGCTTCATAGTCTAAACAGTGAAATCTTACTCCACCTATCCTCGAAGGGCCGGTAACCGCCGTCTTATTATTTACCGCGATTTCCCGATTAGATTTGCTTACAGATAACAGATTGCATCTTGCACTGAAGATACAGTGTGTGTTTTGGGGGTGGATTGAGGAAGGGGGAATGAAAAGATGTGGGGAACATGGTAGGAGGTGATGATGGTGATGATGATGCTGGTGATAGTGTTATGATGGCAGGGATGATGGTGCTGGTGATAATTTGGTAAAATCCCTGGTGACACACTTCCTTAAAATAATATGTAACATCTGAAAAAATTATCAGATAAGCTCACCTTCCTCCCCCTTAAGAAAAAGAATACCATACTACAATATGCCTTTCCACCCGGTTACATATGTCCAAAACTATTTCTGTGATGTTCAGCTGAATGACTGGCAGAAAAGGTGGTCTGGTTCTGTGCTCTTGCAAGCTTGGACACCGGAGGACACTGTCGTCATGTTGGTTATTAATTGCTTTAAAAGAGTCATCACTGTTTGTGCAGAGAACATGTCCATCTCTCAAAAGTCACCCAAAAAATACCTGACTGTCTCATCAAAACTGTGTTTGGTACCTTTCCTCCTCCATCCCCAAGCAGCTGGGTGTTTTAAAATGGTCTAGGTCTAGTCTTCGGCTTGCAATTTGCATCAGTTGCATCGCGGCCAGTTCAGATTTTTTTTCGCTTTCATTATTCTGAGCTCAGATTCATGCATAATCTGTAGTAACAGGAGAATGGGTTTGCTACGAGTGAAAGTTTATTGACATATAGAACAAGTTTGCTGATTAGCAGCGTGTCATGATTAAGGGAAACCCTCAAAAGATGCTGAAGCTCAGAGCAGTGCAGCCAGTGAAACTGAAAAGTCTGCAAAGGGTTTGAGAGAATAACAATCTATTGAATCACAGGCAGTTTGGATTTCAGTCTAGCAAGTCACGCCTGTCGAATCCATTGATCATTTTGGAGGATTTGACTCCAGGGTTGGGCAAGTTCACTAAAAAAGCCAGATCAGATCAAGATCAGATCATTATGGGAAAAATGCCCTTAGATCACGTTTAGCTCAGTTCTAGGAAAATTGTGTATTTTTCAGATCAGCTCAGTTCACCTTGATTTTTGCTCAGATCAGATCAAGATCAGATCAGTTCATCGGAGTAGAAAATGACTTCATGAGGATAAGCACTAAGCAGCAGGCGACAACCAGCAGATCTACGATGCACATTTATTAATGCCAAATTGGCCCTTAAAAATGGTATCAGTCATGGCTAACTTACCCTTCATCCCGAAAATGTCCCCAAATTGGCATTTGTTTGTGCTCATCGAGAGTAAATACTGAAATGAACTCGCCACTACAGTTTTACATTTCTTGCGTCAGTAAAGACATCACCATTTCACAATTTCACACTCCTCCTTCTAACCTCAGGAAAAAAAAAATGCTGAACAAGTTAAATCTTGCTCTGTCCAACTGACAACTGACAATATGGCAACTAAGCTCCTGAGCAGTCGTGAGAGGCTGAGCTAAAAAAACAAAACAAAACCAAAAATGTGTGTCTAAAGTAGCTTCATTTAAAGTTCATATACAGTAAAACCTGTGATGTAGGGACACTGAGGGGAGATCAGAAAATTGTCCCTACATCACAGGGAGGGTTGGGTTCTCCAAGTACACCGAGGTAAACAGTGTTTCCTATGGCTTATACTTGAAAAGCACATCACAAACTATGAGCCTCATATCACGCGGCAAATATGATAATACAAACTGCATGTACAGTATTTAAAGACCAGACATTTGAAAATTAATACTCTTTTACCATTTGAATTATCACAGCAAACAGGAAGCCATTTACAACATTTTTTTTTTGGTCCTCCTCATTTAATTACACCTGTTTCTTCCTCAATGTTTGTAAAAGAAAACAAAAAAGCTCTTGGTAATAGAAATAGCAGAGGAGTAAGCTTGCAGCTGGGGCATATCGGTCGTCCTATTGACAGTCTGTAAATTTACGTGATCAGTGTGTATTAAAAAACCCTCAAACGATGGAAGAAATCCTGACTTCCCGTTCCCTCATTTATGGTGAACCCTGTCACTGACAGTTACGCAGCAATATTATGCTGTAACCCTGTCCGTTCATCAGGAATAAAAATTGATCGTCCTTCCCGCTTGCTTAGAGTTATGATAACAATTACGAGACACTGTGTAGTGTGTAGGCTACCTCTCCCCTCCACCCCCGAAACCCCCTTTATTTTATACTGTTTTTTGGCCGCTAGGCGTGAACAGTGAGTACTACTCACCTCGCGGCGCTGGTTTGTCTGGGTACGTTCAGGCAAGAGAGAAGAAAAGCATAATTTCTACTAAAGAACCTGCATGGGTGGCTTTCCGGATTTTTTCTCCCTCAACTTGCATCTCCATTTGATAGGTTGGGACTTGCTTTCAATGTCCTTTCAAAGTCCCACGTGTCCTTCTCAGCAGAGATCACTGTAAGGCCTACCGTTCACTTTACAGCACTTTATTCCTAATCACAGAAGTTGTTGTTTTTTTTTTTCCTTGACTTTCTTTTCTTTACTTCTAGGCCTAATGCTAGTGTGGTCTTTTCCTTCTGTGAATTTTACAGCCTGCCGAAAAGGGGTGCTTCTGAGGGCAGATTCGCTTCGCTTTGTGGCCCCGCATGGACTTCGCCTCAACAACTGAACTCACCGCCATCGGGCGCCACCGATACTTAAACTTGTCCCAGACCCCGGCATTTTGATAGCACGGAATGAGCTATCCGATGTCGGCTGCACTAGTCGGTAGTCGCGATAACAACGCCGCCAATAGTAAGGGGCAATGTGGACTTCGTGGTCTAATGCAACCAATAATTATTACGTCTGTGGTAGGTAGGCAAACATACGCGAGACATGGTCTTCTTTCCACCCTCATCTCCCCACCACCACAGTCACCGTGCTGTACCCTCTGCTCTTCGATGTAGGTCTAAACGGTCATTGTTGGACTCAGATTTTCCGACTCAGGAAATGTATAGGGCATACGTGGCCGCTCGTCACAGTGAAGACGGCTCTTTGATCGGTGTCCGCGCCTCGCGATCGGAGGGAGCCACTGATCGGAGGTCGGTTTCAGTGTAAAAATGGTCGGTGAACAGTGAAAGTGTCCGCAGATCGGAGGGGGTCGCTCGTCGGAGGGACCGCAGAAGACAGGTTTTACTGTGCATGATTGATAGCACAAAAAATATTTTTGTCACTAAATGGGAGGTGGGGGTGAAATTCCTGGTTTTCACAATTTGTTCATCCCTTCCTACAGCTCCCGCCCCTCCAATCCTCTCCCCCTTGCCCTCCACCCTATCCCTCCCTAAAGGATGCTGATTGAACCGGCGGTCCATCTGTTACGTAGACCAGACTGTCCAGACATACATTTTTTTGTACTAACGTATGTGACCAGGCCGAACAATGATTATCTGACCATCATCTGGCATCATCAAAAGAAAGGTCGCCGGTCGCAATCTAACGGTATTGACAGCCTGGCGCCGCTGCTGGATACCGGTGGATTGGCAGTGGTAGATAAAGACGCAGTTGATGAAAGAATACAAAACGCGTGTTCGATTGCCCATCTAAGTACTATAAACATATTCAGTGCATAAGTCTTTCAAAGCGATGAAGATAAAGTCTAAACAAGGCGTACATCTGACAAGAAATAACTGAACATTCACCTTGTCATTCCTCAATCCAACGCTGCTAGACTGAGACTGAGAG
>JAWQUT010000077.1:740945-759560 GCA_033807755.1 Ellobium chinense | reverse complement strand
AGGAGGGGGGGGGGAAGACAGTAACTCCTACCATCACGGACCCTAAAGCCGTCCCTGCATTCGCCATGTTCATAGAATATTCAACAGCAGCCCGGCTGATACATTAACATCCGGGGATCAGTAAAATGGGTAGAAATTGTTGTGTTCCGCGGTGCGAGACAAGTTCTAACTGATGCAAAGGCGTTACAGAAAATATAAGTTTCTTAAGCCTTCAAAAGCCACTGGGTTGCCAAGATCCGCTGGGAGCCCAGGAAATTGTTTCCGGTGAGTTGATCACGTGCCGCTGCTCTTCTCATTTAAAGTGAAGCTTTATTTTCGCATTGTCACACCCGGATTCCAAAACTCACGCCTTTTCAGTGCAAGTAACTCACGGCCTGCCTAACATACGACATGATCTATAGGCAACTTTTTGTTCGAGGATATCCTCTTAATATACTTTAGAGATCCGTTCACAATAATGACGTCATCGGGTTGAAGTCACCTCCATTTAATGGGAGCTACAAGCTTAATCTTTTATCAGCTATAGAAAGCATAGGCTGTGTTAGCAGATTTAGTTTGAATAATTTTAGTCACAATGGAAATTTACTCTACCATGACATCCGTCTTTTCCCATTAAATATCTAGTAACAATTAACGTAGATGAATTGTGTGTCAACAACGCTTTTTGATGAGTCATCCAGAGTTAATTGGCGAATGACTCTGCATTATCTACAACTGTCAGTGCCTAGAACATTAGTGATAACAAGAAAGGGACCTGGCTTTAAAAAGAAAATATTGTTTAAAAGTAGGTTTAACATAATGTAGATCTAACTATGGTCTTCTCATTTGTGCGTTCCACTGCAAGGCACCTTTTTAGGCCTTTCGCCTTTACATGATATGAAACAGGGCAACTGGCAAAATGAAAAGTGCAAACACAAGGGTGCAAATGAAGTTCTTGCCAAGCAGTGTTTACAACTGAAATAATTAGCCTGATATGGCCTTTGACGTCCTTGTAATTTGTGGGCAGTCTTCAGCAAAGGAAGTATTAGAGAGTTTTTGGTAGGTGCACGCCAGTCAAAGTGCGAGAAGGGTGCACACCTTCTGTCACGTCATTTGCCGTCACCGGAAGAGAAAGCTCGGCAACATGATGACGACCATCTATGGTTTCACATTTGTTACAAGAACGTCTTATCAAGTACCTTTTGTCGGAAAGTCAGTGCATTATTCTTGCTTTTCCGCATTAGCTGCAGCCATCTTGGCTGACCTAGAGACTAATTAAGCCGATTTTTTTTGGTAATTTTTCTCGACCTCGAACTTGCGTTGTTGAAGTTTTCAAATCGTTTACGTCTGAAAGTTTGTTTCAGCACTAGACGACGATCTCTTTCTTCCAATGTGTCGAAACATGGGGGAACCGGAACTTAACATCCTCTCTCATTTAAAAACAAGAAATCAAGAATCACGTGATCATATTAGCTCATTAAGAAAGACCCTGGCAGGCTAAAATAACACTGGTTTCCCCCATCACTTGAGTTTTCGTGCGCACGTTTAGTAAGGCGCCATTGTTGCTGCCAGTCAGTGGATCGGTCATGGCTCTACCACGTCTTCTATGACCCACAAATGGCGGATTTGAGAATGGGTCGGAAGGGTTTTGTTCCAAGATCCCGCTCTTCTAGGAGAAGCTGAGCCCGGAGTGAGAGAACGAGAGTAAAGGCTGTTGATGAAAGAGAGATATGAGAGAGGGGGATGGGAATAGTCAGAGAGGCTCGAGTTGATGTCCATTTCTTAAGCGCTAGAATTGTTGCGTTGATGAATATGGTCGGTTTATGCGGACATTGGGCAAAGCATCCTGCACCCCCCTCCCCACTCTCTTCTCTTATAACTACAGGTATGAACCAATCACAATATTCTTTAACAATGTATCATCATCATCCTCTTCTCGACTTAAATGAAAATGGGGGTGGGATCCCCCAACTTTCTCCGGTCCAGGGCCTCGTCAATCCAAAATCCGCCCCTGCGTCCGACCACAACATCTCCTGCATCACAAATAGGACTGACCAGACACTGACACGTTAATGCGTCCTCGCCTGACCCACCACCACTTTCAACACTACAATCACGATATTTGGCGGATATTAGGGAGAAAAGGGAAGGGAAGGGTGGCGTTGCCCACAAAAATCTGTGCTTCCTCACACCCCCCCCCCCCNCCCCCCCCCTTTCCCCAGAGTTGAGTCCGTTTCGTGGTACTGGAACCAGTACAAGTAATCGTAGATAGTAGTAGTAGTAGTAGTTGGAGTACTGAAGTACTTTTTATACGACTTTTATTTATCCCGTGGGAAAATTGATTTACAATGTTGTACAACGTTAACATTATACATTTCAGGCATAATACAAAGACATAGAACAATACACATCATTCATGTAAACACATAAGATTACAAGTGAATTACATGACAAAGTCATTGCTGGTCTGCCGCAATGCAGCGCCCCGTTCCACCCCCCCCCCCCCCCCCNTCCCCCCCCCCCCCTCCCCCATCATCCTTCCTCTCTCAGCCCTAAAGCAAGGTATTCATTACTTATAAGTCAGTCGAGTGGGCAAAAGGAGTTCAGTGTCCAAGGACACCAAATCGTAACTCGCCCGGCCCGCTAATCGAACGCACAAACCTAAGACTTTAAGAGTCTTCAGTTTCTGAGTACAGTACGACTCACAGCCAGTATAACCATAGTGAAATATTGTGGTAAAATTACATGTAGCTCAGTAGCAACAACAGCCGTAGTAGTAGTTACTGCAGCAGGAGTGATAGTAGGTGTAGACGAAGTGGCAGCAGTAGCAGTAACAGTAGTGATGGGAGAGGGAGGGGGGAGGGGGGCTAGTGTATCATCAGTGGTATCTGTCTGAATGCNGGGGGCTAGTGTAACCGGGTGGAAAGGCAATATAGTGTATAGTATTCTTTCTCTTATATTTAAGGGGAAGGAAGGTGAGCTTAGTCTGATAAATTTTCAGAGGTGTTACATATTATTTTAAGGAAGTGTGTCACCAGGGATTTTACCAAATTACTGTAAATTATCAATTTTGAGAAGAAGGGCCGAAAAAACCCACTCTAGAAAATTTCTGTCCCTGCCGGGGATCGAACCAGCGTCTCTCAGCTTGCAAGTCTGAGCGTGTTACCACTACACTACAGGGACGCTAACTTCACACGGCCCCTAACTTCCACGTGCGAGCCTAGTGTTCACCCGTGACCCTAACACACTTCCCGACTGCTCACACTAGTGTATGATCAGTGGTATCTGTCTGAATGCCCCAACTCCTCTTGATGATCACCTACCCCTCCCAACCCCTCCTCAACTGNCAACCCCTCCTCAACTGCCCCCCCCCCAACACAGCCCACACACCGGAATCAATGCAAAGCTGCCAAGTAAATACAAAGTTGACATCAGACCCGTCAGCTGGCCTGGCTTAGCCACGTGGAAATTTTTTTTGTTTTCTGTCCAGCTTTTCGGAAAGTTCAGCTATCAGGGAGTTATCCCAATAAATCACTGAGAAAAATAGCCTTATCTTGTACTTTTACTCCGTTCGGAGATAAACTGTCCTGATGTAACTCACGCATGTTTGACCCGCCATTCACTACTTTACTGTCGAGGAATTCACGAGGAACACTTGTGGCGTGGGCTCGCGGGCGGAATTGCGGAGACAGAATCGTAATCGGTCATAGCAGCGGTAGAAAGTGTTTGCCCTTTGCAACACCGAAACCTGAATGGTGCTATCAACTGAACTTTCCTCTGATTCTTGATTGGAATGAAGAAGGAGGAGGAAAGAGAGAGAGAGAGAGAGAGAGAGAGAGGTACCAAAAGAGATGGGGAAA
This sequence comes from Ellobium chinense, assembly GCA_033807755.1. Taxonomy (NCBI): domain Eukaryota; kingdom Metazoa; phylum Mollusca; class Gastropoda; order Ellobiida; family Ellobiidae; genus Ellobium; species Ellobium chinense. Next base: position 755,721 of record JAWQUT010000077.1, on the reverse strand, counting down.
GGAGGAGAGGGTACAAAGAAGAGAGGAAGGGAAAGGAGAGAAAGAGGAAGACAGAGCGAACGAGAGAGAGAGAGAGAGAGAGAGAGAGAGAGAGAGAGAGAGAGAGAGAGAGAGAAAGATAGCGGAAGAAGAAGAGTCTGCTCGTTCAGTCTATCTGTGTATCCAGTGCTGAAGACACAGTCGTTGCGCGCGTGGGAAACGTCCAGCCTAATGATGTCAGACGGTGCACGCTTCACTTGTCATCCGTCAGTCACAAAACATCAAGCACTAGACTAGAATACCTGCCTTATGAACCACTAGTGTCGCGACAATTTTTTTGTGGCAAATATCTAGATCATAATTGGCAGTAGCGGATTTACAAATTTACTTCTACTTCCTGTCACGTGCAAGTTGGTTTTTTTTCGGCCCCCTTTGAGTGAGTGACTCTACGCCCACTGCCCATGGTGGATTTTTACTCTCTTAGGAGTGATGGTTGTCTGACGCCATGTTTCACCTATGTCTTCTTGATTCCTTTTTATGCATGTTTCTACGTGAGCGGTTGTGGATTTTTTAAATTTAGGTACACAATTACTTCATTTTACATCGAAGTCCACAAATCTTTGTGGGACAAAATTCTAGAAAAGTACAGTAGAAGCTCAAAGTATGTTTTGGTGCGTGGAAAAGGGATACTTGTATTGAGTTAATTAATCGTTTTGAGGTCCACTTAAATAATGAAACACTAGTAAAATAGTGAATCCATGCATGTAAAAGTTATATTAAATAACAAAGCACACTTACTAAGTAAGGTGTCACTGTATATCAAAGAAACACAAGTGGAGTCTGGTGCCAAACAATTGGTGCTATTGATACTATTCTAAGATTATCACGTTTAAGGAGAAGAAATGCACCATTCAGCACTTTGGTGTGCAATTTTTCACAGCAACCCCAAGGACTGGTGATAATAGGTTGCGCACCACATTATTTGCACTACCAGTTAGTTTCATACAGAAAAAGGTATGTTTTATTGTATGAATTAGATACTGACACCCATGTTTCCCCGCTTAATGAACGAGTTCAGTATCGATGGACGTTATATGCCCGGTTTTGTACCACGTGATAGCTGCGGAAGTCAAGAATGGATGCGTCACAGTATGGGCAGTAGATGTGGCGTCAAGCAAGGTTACAACAAAGAAACAAAATTAATGTGCACATGACGGGTACTTTAGTGAGTGCGCACTAACTTGCACATGTTTGTGGTGTGCAGCGAATTCTTAGAAATATATATAGTATATTGACAGGTGGAGCTTTGACTCATCCTATGAAATAAATGTACAGATCCGCTCCTGCCAGTTATGATGTAGGTGTTTGCAAAAAAATGTCATAACGGAAGAGAAGTGCAAATGGTTCATTGATTCACAGAGCAGGAGGAGGAAGACTGAAATCATAAATTTGAAAGGATATTTCCGTTTCAGACCACTGAAAGTCTTAATATCTTTAAAAAAGTAGTCACAAAAAAGAGCGCACCGAGGCCTTTTGAAAAAGAAGAAAAACTTCCTCTTCGGCAAGACAACGTGCCATCACGCAACTCATGGACGCCCATCAAACATCTGGCTTCATAGTCTGAACAGTGAAATCTTACTCCACCTTTCCTCGAAGGGCCGGTAACCGCCGTCTTATTATTTACCGCGATTTCCCGATTAGATTTGCTTACAGATAACAGATCGCATCTTGGACTGAAGATATAGTGTGTGTTTTGGGGGTGGAAGGGGGGGGAGGGGGGATGAAAAGATGTGGGGAACATGGGAGGAGGTGATGGCAGGGATGATGGTGCTGGTGATCGTGTTATGATGGCAGGGATGATGGTGCTGGTGATCGTGTTATGATGGCAGGGATGATGGTGCTGGTGATCGTGTTATGATATCAGTGATGATGGTACTGGTGATCGTGTTATGATGGCAGGGATGATGGTGCTGGTGATAGTGTTATGATGGCAGGGATGATGGTGCTGCTGGTGGCTGCTCAGAGAAGACCGACTCATGACAAGATTATAAAGAGCAGTTTTTTTTTTGGAGGGGGGTGTGGGGGAGGGGAGAAACGAAGCAGGTATCTCAATCACTCAAAAGAAAGCTGTCAGGCAAGGGGAGGGGGGGGGGCGCGGGTGAGAGGGAAGGGATAAAAGCACGAATATATTATGATTGCTTCATGTGAAAACATGCAACAGGAGCATCAAGAGCTATCCCTGACATCAGGACAAACAATCTCGTCTCTCCTCAGAAAATTACCACTAACACTACACAAAAAGGAAGTAAAATTGAACAAGCACAGCCTATTTTCCCCTTCCTCTCTTTCTAAAAAAATGAAATAAAATTAGAAAACAACAGCTTAAAATCACTTCTTAGGCCCATCACTGACTGTCACCCCGGATCCTTTCGATCCTCAGACGTCCATGTCTCCTGGCTACTCCACCGCAAGGACTGCAGGGTGAACTCACGTATTGCCACTTAAGTCATGTGCTTTTCTCCTGCAGCAAGAATATTTTTTTTTCCGATACATTTCCCTATGCACTATGTTGAAACTAATTTAATGGAAATATTGTATAGATCTAGTTTTACCAAGAAACCAGGCATTCTGATCTACCCATTCTTCTCGTCATTTCCCGATTTTCCTCAACTATTTATGAACAGCATTTTCCTTTACTTAGAGGAATATAACGTTTCGTAAAGCCATTTTACGCTACCTTAGGATGAAATCTCTACGAATAGCAACACTGTCACGGCCGCAGTAACATCCAGGTAGCAGAAAAAAAAACAAAACCAACGTCCCTTCGATTTCTTAAAATTAGCGCGATATCGCGCGCAGACCCGAATACGATCCGCGGCTCTCGTGGTGTAAAATCAGAAACACTCGTGTTGCCACACACGAACCAAAACCAACCGAAGCACGAGAGCTGGCGGCGGGGGCGCATGGGCCGGTGTTTACTAACTAGTCCAGTAAAGTACACCTCAACTGAGGGCGGCCTGTAGTGACTTACAGCAACCAGAGGCTACCACTGGATCTTAGTAGTAGCACTTGCTTCACAGACTTGCGAATATCTGTCGATGTTTGACCTAAAATGTAGACGACTAGAGTGAATGCTTCATGCATCTTGTTGATTTAGCTGTCTTAAGAAGTCGTGCGCCGATACATCACTTCAGGTAAGTGACATTATCTATATGAAACAGTAGGCCTACTGTACTGTGCTTTTCTTTTTTGTTTTTTAAATATTCAATAATAACTTAAATATATTTTCAAAAAAATCAGTATCGCTGAAGTATACCGTCGTGCCTAGAATGTTTATAAATGAATATTGTTTAAATGTTCCGTAAGGCATCACTTATATAATGGCTCAGTTATATAGGACATACAGGTCTACGGTATATATATTTGTTCATGTGCAGTGCATATGCATTGAATTCAAGCACCCACACCCGGTGCAGGATACACAGCGGAATTTGCATATCACTGTAGGCCTACAGATCTGTGATTTTTTTATCATGTTCTCGTTAAGAGCTAGACTGCACCGGTATTCACAGGATCATATTCAGTGGTTGAAGACGGGTGGCACTTTATGTGTGTGCGTTTGGTGGAGGGTGGAAGGGGGGTGAAGGAGGAGTGCACAACATCGCTCCACCTTTGTAATGTTATATCAGTAACGAAGACGTTTTTATGTCGCAAAAGTTTGCAGTGTTGCGGGGCTGATGAAGGCCCAGGTCTAAGGACGATTTTCTGGTTCGTACTTTGGCTTACTTCAAAGCTCGTTTTGCATGTCATATAAACATGTTCTAGACAAAAACAACAGTCGTGCTGGATGTTCGATGGCTGCAGAGAGATCGGCATCAGCGACTGAACCATTCTAGGAGTTATAATTAGGTATTTTCCAGCTCCATCACGTGACCTAGGAAATCTTGCTCACACGTTGGTTTGTTTACATGCTCTGCTTATGTATGATTACTCGTCATTTATCAAAATATCCTAGCAATCCGTAGATCACGTGGTGTAACTGACCCGTCTGAAAATACCTCATTGTTACATGCTGCTAATACGGGGCGTTGTCCTTTTCGCTCACTGACCACCGGAGAACACATTTCACGGTCTGCCAGCTGCTAAATGAACCACTTCAAGGTGAGAATCATAGAGATTTTTCTGACCTGATTTTGGCTTTGGAAATATAGACTAGATCTTTGTAACAAAGCATTGTGGTGTGACTGATACAAAGAAGGTCTACGGTTTGAAATTTTCAGTTTCAAGTTTATTTTAAATACTGGCCCTTGGGTCTGGCATTTTATGTCACAGAAAGTACATTATCCAGGGCAAAAAAAAGGAAGACAAGAAAAAAAAATTAGACAAAATTAAAGAAAGAAAGAAAGAAAAGCTTGATACATGTCAAAAGGAAATTTCACCACTCAACACTACTCAGTACAATAATCACAGTCATACTTTTACTTCACTCTAAAAATCTCTCTCTCCCTATTAGCAAAGTTGTTAAAGAGTATGGTTAGAAGCTCATACTAGGACAGAGATCCACCTGTAAGTTTTAGCGGTCTGCTCTCTTCCAAGAAAGAAATTATTTTATCCATTAGCGTCTCATTTCAGCATGTCGTGTATTCCTACTACTATACACCAATTCTCTTCCTCGCTTTTTCTTTATTTCTTTTACCCATGACCATTAGTGTGGGAATAATGTAGGTCTTTAAGCACAGACCTGACGTGGGTAACGGGTTCATAGAGATTATTTCTGATTCAGTTGTCTCGATGTACACACTCCACGCCTGTCCATTGCCATCTAGGTCTTTGGCACCTATTGTTTTTTCTTCTTTTGGCCCTATTAACATTTTGTGTTATTCTAAATATACCACTGTGATTTGGGGAAATTTCTTCCATGCAGGTTAAAGTACTTCTTTTGCCCGATCTTTTAATGGGATGAAAAAGGGGGGTCAACGCCCAAAATTTTTCACAAATGTCTTTTGAAAAAGATCACCTCAAATTCTGATTTGGTCTCCAATTTTTCATTTGGCTGGTTTTGACCGCGTGCGAATACGTAGGCCTACACATTTTATTTTTTTATCTAGAAGGCTCAAATTGTACCTGAAACTTTAAAATTGGATGCTTTATGTAGATAACAGGTCATTTTACACATTTCTACACCCTAACACTGGCTGGCAGGGCCCCAAAAAAGGGGGATTTTATATATTAGCGGATTAATTGGCTTGTACACAATCAGTGATTTGCCCCTCTAATAGGTGTCACAAACCTCTAAGGGCACCCAGGCCTTAATCTCGAGTACATATTCCTAATGCGGACAATGCACTTTGCTCAGTGACGTAATAAAAATGGAGGCTTGTGGGGCAATTGCCCCAGGACAACGACCAAATTAAGGGTACTGATATTGTTTGGATGATCAGAATTTTGAAGAGAAAAGCGATAGAGAGAAGAAGGAAAAGAAAGGAGAAATGTTAGAGATCACGCAAAAACAAAGTCGGCGTGACGCATACACGTACACATACACATACACATACATGGCAACAATAACAACAAAAGAAGGAGGCGAGAAGAGAGGTATATTATAAAGAGCTGGTGAAAACAGCGACTGATTCAAGTTCTAGGATTCACACGTACTTTAATGGTTTGCCGGACGAGGGGGAGGGAATCAGGGAGAGGGGATGGAAGGGAGGGAGGGTAGAGTTAGGGGAGATAACAGATTGCACCTAGGACTGAAGATACATTGTGTGTTTTGGGGGTGGAGGGGGGGGGTGAAAAGATGTGGGGAACATGGGAGGAGGAATTCAGGGAAAAGAGGTAAAATAGAGTGAGAGGTTTTCAAGATGGGCTTTCTGACGATTCATGGTCGGGGAGTAGGGATGAGGGGAAGAGAAAATGAAAATTTCAGAGTTGTGGGNNGGGGGGGGGGGGAACACAAAAATGGCGGTACACGTGTGAAAAGGCAGAAATAAGCCGTAAGAATCAATGAGTGATCGACGTATCATGCACAACTGGTAAATATTTACGTCGAGAAAGGTATAAAATAAGTTGCCTGAACCGGATAGCTTTTTTGTTGTTGTTGTTGTTGTAAAATCCGTTCCTAAGGATTAGAAATAAAAGGGCAGCATCAAAGAAACGAGAGGAGAGGGGAGGCCAGATCACTCTATGACGTTTTCAGCTTTCTGAAGAGTATGGAGTGCCACTGGCATTTCCAGGTGTTGATCACAAGCATTGGACATTATCTTTCACTGCCTTGGCCAGATCACTCTATGACATTTTCAGCTCTCTGAAGAGTATGGAGTGCCACCGACATTTACATATTGTGTTGATCACAAATGCTTGTACAAGCATTGTGACATTATCTTTCACTGCCTTGGCCAGATACCTATTTTACACAAGGCAGGACTGAGGAAAATGTAGATGAAATACTTTTCCACCTACAACACAAACATGGTCGGGAATTGAATCCACGACCTTTAGATCTTGAGTCTAACGCCACAACCAGTCGGCCACGCTACTCTAATTCTTACTGTTCCTTGCAGAGGTTATTATCAGTTTTAAGGAAAAAACCTGGGTTATAGTTGGTCTCTTACTTGCCTGAGAGCTCCACACACTACGAGTATCCACTGTGAGTGCCAAGATCCTGTATTGACAGTGTACAGTGAGGGAGTCAGTGAGTCAGTGAGTCACGACATAAGGACAGTGATTCAGTTGTTAATAGTCATCCGTGGGGNGGGGGGGGGGGGGGCATCAACTGAAACAGTTCTTAGACAAGTCAAGTCCCAGGTCCATACATAGACGCTACCACAATGCCTTAGAATCAAAGACCGACATTTACCCAGTTCTCTCTGCTTACAGAAAAGCTCCAGTGTTGACTTGCTTTAAAAAATTTTTTTTCCTCTCTCTCTACGTTTCTACCTATTTACCTTCAACTTACCAACCTGTACATACTTACGTACGTATTGTTCTGTCTACTGGGCGGCCTGTTACTTTCCACCCATCGACCTAGTTATCCACCTACCTACCTACTTGCTTCCCTCCCTCGCCATCTACCTACTTACTTACTTAGCCTATCTGCTTGCGTAACTGCCCTCATACCTGTGTATCCTTCATCCTTCTTGACATCTGCCTAGCAGCTTGTCTGTCCGTCTACCTCCCTACCTACCTACCTACCTACCTACCTACCTACCTGCCTGCCTGCCAGTCTACCTGCCTTCCTTCCTGCCTATCTACCTACCTACCACAGGTAGGCCAACCTATTTATATATCTACCTACCACCCTGTCTTACTTACCTACCTACCTGTTGGCCTGTCTACCAGTGCACCTTCTTACCTGACTTCCTCACTTACCTGACTTGCCCACCTGCCTACTTATCTGCCTAATACGTTTACATCTATCAAGCATGTTTAACAAAGTTACTTAAGACGAAGTCGTAGAAAAAGCTGTTACCAGCACGCCAAGTCCTTCCAGCACTCTACACTTTATGGCATCAGTAAAGAGACGAAGGGTTTCATGGTAAAACGCGTTATCCACCAATATGAATTTTTAGCTTATTCTACATACTTCATGTAGCAGTAGGAGTATTTAGTATACATGTATATTTCCATCCCATAGAAGGACATTTGATCTATATTATTTAAAACTTAAATTTCGCCTTTCACATAAAAATATGCGTTGAATCTGGTCTGTTTTGCCACAACCCCCGAATGGTGTATAATGCGTTTTGCCATGAAGCCCTTCAAACACAGTCTAGTAACTCAATCAAAAGAACAGAGGTAGAGAGGGGTTAGAGGTCAAGTTCATGTGCTAATCCCTTGCTTCAACCAGTAACTTATCTGATCATCTGGAAATCTATCCTCTCCCCCCCCCCCCCCCCCCCCCCCCCNCCCCCCCCCACACCCTTAGCTCTCAGTCTCAAAACCAATCTGTCCCATTGGCATTCTCCTTTGTAAAGCGGTCTGTCGAAGCTGCGTGAGATTGAGTGGTAAATTGATTGACCAGTCTGACCGTCGATCTTTTCCCGTCACATTTAGTCATGTTGCATCACCAGCCCAGGGCGTATGAAGATAATGGCTGGACCCGTGTGTTCCCCCAATTAATGGATTACACTGTCAGTATGATATTATGTCTTTCTCCCCTGTGAACGGACCCGCTTAATGAGCCCTACGGCAAGACCATATTAAAGGCTATATTTTGTATGAAATATGCTGTGATCTTTGGCCTCCCTACCTACCTATCTCTGTCTGCCTGCCTGCCTGCCTGCCTGCCTGCCTGCCTGCCTGCCTGCTGCCTGCCTGCCTGCCTGCCTGCCTACCTACCTACCTAACAACTTACCTACCTACCAATCTATCTAGCAAGCTTTAATTTTTCCCCACCCACTTAAGGGCTTCGCCCCTCAACATAACACGCATGACAGGCAGAGAACTTGTGAATCAGCGTTACAGAGAAGAGTCTAAGTTTACAACTGGCACTGAATGCCAGTGTTCTCTGGTTGCCATAACGACTCCTCCACAACATTGAAGTGGCGCCGTTCGATTCTTGCTCTGCGGACACTTGTCCATCTGTTTTCTTTTCGTTTACCTCTTACCTTTACCATGAATAGCAGGGCAAGTGCGTGCGGTGTAGTGACTGTACTGAAGCACTGTGTGTTGACTACTGGTGTGCCAGTGTTTGACTGTGGTCTATAGGCTGTATGGAGAGAGAGAGAGAGAGAGAGAGAGAGAGAGAGAGAGAGAGGAGAAAGGGAGACAGACATTCAATCAGGCAGGCGGGCAAGTAGACTGACAGATAGACATACTGACAAATAGATAGATAGATAGATAGATAGATAGATAGATAGATAGATAGATAGATAGATAGATGCCAGCCGGCAGGATGGTCTGGAGGTAGAACGCTTGTCTCTTTGTGTGAAGGGTACTGGGTTTAAATCCTGCTAATGGAGGGCTTTCCTCGGCTACCTTTTACAGTATTCCATGTTTCATTCGCATGAAGATAATAATATCTGTGATAGACACGAGCGTTACCTGACACTATCAGGGCGTTGAGTACAACTTGTCATATAAATACTGTATTGTCGTTCCACGCAAGTGTTTTACAACCAGTGGTCGTTGCAATAATGGTATTATTCTCCTCAGCGTGGTCAAAACCTAAGTTAATAGTTGTTGTTGTGTTTTTGTCCCTCTGTCTATGGCTAGCGATACAATAGGCAGTAATCGCCCTTGTTTTGGTCTTTCCTTTTACAATCAAAGAATTATTATATTATATTTATTATTAATAAAATTATATCTACTTGTAGTGAAATACTTCGCCAAGTTTGACACAGCCAAGCTAAAATATAATAATTTATATGAGGAAAAAGTGACATTGTGTCATGGTCTTGTAAGAACTACGTCAGATAATCTATTGAGACCAAGATATTGCTGATACTGTATAATCTGGGAGCAAGTTCAGTTCGAGTTCACTTCTGTTGATCATTTCCTGAATCCAGATCACAAATCACGAACCGGGTGTACGGAAAGGTAGGTCAGAAACAGCCTTTCTTTCTCTCTTCATTTTTTCATTCTTTCTTTCTTTCTTTCTTTCTTTCTTTCTTTCTTTCTTTCTTTCTGTGTTTCTTTCTGTCTTTCTTTCGCTTTCTTTCTTTCTTTCTTTCTTTCTTTCTTTCTTTCTTTAAGACACTCTATTAAACCAGGCGGTGCTTTATGAGTGGCCACGAGCTGTAAGCACCCAGTCTTAAGTCATGCTGAAAAAATATTTATTTATTAATTATTTATTTATTTATTTACTTTATTTTTTATTATTTATCTATATTTTTTTATCATTAACAGTCACAACTCGGCCCCCTTGTGATATTTGGGAATTTTTTGTAAAACGGTGACATCACTAATACATTAACAAGGTGGCTCCCTGTTTGGAGCTGGGTAAGCGGGATGAGCTCCGCCCTTGATTCTAGAAATAGGTCGAGGGTTAGTAGAGCTACTAAAAAGCATGATTTTAAATATTTAGATCTGTGTAACAATTAACTAACCTTTAAATAAAGAAAAGGAAAAAAAAAACTTACAATGGAAGTTCTAACAACGCTAACAAAGGTACCACAAAATTAGGGAGCTCGGGCCAAAACATAAAAAAAAAGACACTCTATTATTATTATCATCTCTTGTTGTTTCTTCCCTGTTCCAGCTATAGCCGACACACGACACACCTTCTGGTTGGTGTACTGTGTTGTCGCCCTGCTGTTGTTAAATTATAGTCTAGTATTCTCAGTGCTAGGCAACATCTATCGAACTTCGTTATCAGCTGTATTATATTATATTCCCTTAAAAAAACCCACAAACACACACACACACACACACACACACACACACACACACACACACACACACAAACACACACACACAAACACACCCACCCACACACACACACACACACACACACACACCAGCAAACACACAGAAACATACACATAAACATACACAAACGCACACTCACAAACACATACACATATCCGCATACACACAAACATACTCTCTCTATCTCTTTNCACACACACACACACACACACACACACACACACACACACGACCTACTTTTATTTCAAGAGAAAAGACTCTTGTTTTCACTAAGCCGTCATGGGAACTTTCCCTATTCTTAGCTCAGAAAGTATCACGGAGTTTTTGAACTGCAAATAGTTCTACTTCTATAGTCGGCAATCGAAACCACCAGTGACATGAGATTCTGAACCCTAAAGGTCAATATATCGTGTCACTCGTGTTTATCGACCGTAGCCATTCAGTTTCAGCTCTTGCTCAAGCCAAGTTCTTGTGTTGTTCCATAAAATGACACGTGTACCCGTCACACTGCCATACCACCAGGGCAATCCATAGTCTCCATTTTACGTAGATTGTAGACCAGAAAACAGGCCAAGTTCATAGCAGTTTATTTAGTGACAAAAAATGTCCTTTTTGGCGGACAGGATATAGATATAAAATGTATAATAGAGTATGGCCTTGCCATACAGAAATTATTATTTTTTTTTTGTCTAGAAAATTAATGTTGACGATATGGCTTTTTGTGTTTCCTTTTTGGTCTCAAAGAGGCGTAACTTAAAAATGAATGACCTCTCTGACAGCATACAGGAACTTGTCTGTAGTTTAGACGAATGCATTAGACGCCGTGAAAAAGTTGGACGATTGGCGAATCGGGCGGAATGAAAAGATCTATCGGAGATTGTATTTCGTTGCTATACACATTCTTTTTTTAAAAAAAGGGTAAGAAAAATAAAGAGGACTGATGTGTATAGTTACCTTTTGTGTATTTTTCTACGATTTAGGTGAAAACCGCATGTTTTTACGTTACGTAGTTCTCAAGAAATCTGTGACACAAATTTGGCTGAAGCGCTTTATTAATATAGATAATTGACTTGGGGTGTAACACTGTGTTCCAGCGCGATAAATGCTGAAAACCGTCGTCCGTGAATTTCAGTCAGCACCACCATCCTTCACCAAATAGACAGGGAGGAAAAAATTAATGTGCAAGATTCCTTTAATAACTTGTGGTCAAGTTGATGCCTCTTTCCCGTCTTTCGTCCCTTTTAAGAATGAGATTAAAGTTTTGAATCTAATCCCGTGCTTCAGTTCATTGATGACGTCAAGCGGTGTAAAACCGTCAAGTAGGATAGCAAGTGGTAAACTTGAATAGTTTCGTACAGTATCTCGTTCACATACAGCATACAAGATACTAAATCTGTGCGACTTTAGAGACTGTCAGGGAGTCCTGGAATCCTTTAGTACTTGCAATGACAGATCTACTGAGATTTAGATTAGAGAGAGAGAGAGAGAGAGAGAGAGAGAGAGAGAGAGAGAGAGAGAGAGAGAGAGCTTTATTACTTTTATGCTTGTCGTTACCAATTTGTTTCGTATAGGTCTGAATTATAAATTTGACAAATCCAAAAATGGAAGGCTATGTACATGAAAAGAAATGAAATCAGGATGGAATTCATAAAATGACAATCTGAAGCAAATTTTCCTCAGACGATTCCGTAGTCTCTGATAATAATTTGTTTCAAGTTCGGACTTTCAAGATCGGACCTCATACAAACAATTATGGCCGAAGGACATGCGCATGTGGCTTTTCCAGGTGCTACGATTATATTGCATGTTACGAACTATACGTGAAATTCACATCTTATTCTAGTTTCACAGGTACAATTTGATTTTAACACCAGGAAGTGCCATTTGCGCATGCTCACCTCCGACATAACAGTCTGTAACGGATCTGAACCAGAGATAATAAAAGCACTCTAATCAGGTTCGAATAATGAGGGCAAAATTGATTTTGTGTGTGTGTGTGTGTGTGTCTCTCTCTCTCTCTCTCTCTCTCTCTCTCTCTCTCTCTCTCTCTCTCTCTCTCTAGGCATGGCTAAGGAAAACACAGACAGCAGGTGAGTGTGATATGAAGCTAATGTTATGTTATAGAATGACTTGCATTCAACCTGTTCCCAGGCCAGTTATATACACTTATAATGGGCTTTTGAGCGAATGGTGTCTCTCTCTCTCTCTCTCTCTCTCTCTCTCTCTCTCTCTCTCTCTCTCTCTCTCTCTCTGCATGGCTATTGTACGCCACCTATTATCGATTGGTCAGAGAATAAGAGCATAAAGGAATAATACAGTTGAACCTTAATATTAAATGCCTGCAACAACAACAAGTTTAACAAGTTTNTGTGTGTGTCTCTCTCTCTCTCTCTCTCTCTCTCTCTCTCTCTCTCTCTCTCCCTCTCTCTCTCTCTCTCTCTCTCTCTCTCTCTCTCTCTCTCTCTCTCTCTCTCTCTCTCTCTAGGCATGGCTAAGGAAAACACAGACAGCAGGTGAGTGTGATATGAAGCTAATGTTATGTTATAGAATGACTTGCATTCAACCTGTTCCCAGGCCAGTTATATACACTTATAATGGGCTCCTTTGAGCGAATGGTGTCTCTCTCTCTCTCTCTCTCTCTCTCTCTCTCTGCATGGCTATTGTACGCCACCTATTATCGATTGGTCAGAGAATAAGAGCATAAAGGAATAATACAGTTGAACCTTAATATTAAATGCCTGCAACAACAACAAGTTTAACAAGTTTATTAGGAATAAGCCCAGACCACAGATGTGGTACATGGGCAAAATACAGTATGTAACGGGACAGCACATGGATATTTTAAGCACTACAGCTACTAACTTCACACATGGTCACAATACATTGTTACATTCACGTGCCTTCATATCACCAGCCATCGCCTGCCCTGGTAGTTTACAACATGGGCTACAACTATCACTAGCTGTACACCTCTAGTCGTATGGTGATGAAAACAATTTTGTTTTAAAATACTTTTTTTTCCCCCTCCTGGGTGGGCATATGTTGATTTTGACAGAGTTGTGTCCCTTGACATGGAATTTAGAATAAAGCAAAAGGTATCAATAGTTTGTTTCACGGACAAAAAAAAAAAAAATCGGCTTTAGTATTTATCAGCCGATTTTAACGAAATTTTGTATTTGTATGTCGCAGTTTAGCAAGTACTCTTAATAGCAATTTTTTTTTCAGGTCAGTCAGTACAGTTTCAACCGTTTTTTTCTCTTTGTCTCTCTATTCTGAACATTAACGCGTTTACAGTTTTACAGTAAAGAGATGCGGCGATGTCATATCCAAGTGATATACGTCATATCTCGCTATGCTGTAAAAACTCCTGTCATTTCAGTCATAAGGACTGGAACTTAGGTACCCATTCTGTAGCGACTAAATGACCTACTTACAAACATCGGACAGAATCCAATTTTTTACTTCTATTAAGACTACTCAGTGTTACTTCACATGCAATTTAAAAAAAAAAACAAACCGTCAAGAGCAAATTTTATATTGCCAAAAAGTCTGTGTTTTTTTTTTCTGTGAAACGAACTACAGGCTGGTAATTAAAGGGTTAAATAAAGATGATGAATTTCATATGTACCGAATCATTTTTATTATATTATTTCATCATTCAGAAAAACACATACAACTGAATAATAGGTAGAAGAATTTGTTTTTTCTCTGCACCTAGAGAGTGCTTATTTTCGAGCAGATTTTGTAAATTTTAATGTCCCTGCTAACATGACTAGACTATCAATTTTATTCTGGGTCTAATCTCGAAGATTCACTTGCGCACATCTACATGTAATTCAGAACCTGAATAAGCGAACATGCTATTATGGTGCCATCTAGGTAACATGTGGAGTAGCTCAATCCCAGATAATGTAAAGATATCCACATGGATTCCTGATGGATTCTGGATTAGTGTTTGCTGGGATATCATTGAGATAGTATATGTATCCCTTGCTTGTGGTCCTTGATGTCATTATGTGGAAATGTTCCCAATATCAGAAGTTATCCACTTTATTTTCTTATTGTCAAATTTCCTGATTCTGTCCTACTATAAAAATGTATGAAATTCGATAGTGAAAAATCTAATTATTTACTAAAATTTATAAAGATAGGACCAGGGTAAAAGATTAGCTCAAGAGTATAAAAAAATTAGGATTTCTAAAAGTAAAGAAACCAGGCAAAATTCAGAGACTCTTACTGTTATCTGTTCTTTCCATTTTTTTTTGTTGTTTTTCAGCTTTTATGCTGTACTTATAATATAGCCATGTGTCTTTGTTTTAGCTGTTTAGAGCAAGTGCCAACATTGGCTCTGATACAGAATCATATTTAAGGACTGTTTGTGATTTGAAGATTTAGCGGAAGTGGAGGAGGCTACACGAGAATTATTATT
>JAWQUT010000077.1:680870-713370 GCA_033807755.1 Ellobium chinense | reverse complement strand
GTGCGTAGGGAAATGTAGGGAAAAAAATCTTGCTCGCTGTAAAGGAAAAGCATATGACTGGAGTGGCAACACGGGATAAAAAGTCCTCGATCACCAAGCTGGGCTAAAGGCGCTAAGCAGTGCACTATGGTAGCTCTCATATATTCATTGATTTATTATGGTCATTAATACTAATCTTCACTTAAACAAAGGCTTGGGCCGAGGCGGATACAGTTGCAGCAAGAAGGTTCTAACCACTGATAATCAACCGGCCAGCTGCTGCGAAATCCTCATCCAAAGTCATCGCAGCGGGCATCCATTTCGAGCAGTCGATACCGAGTGCTTTCTGAGATATCGGTATTGGCGAGTACTTTCTGTGAAGTATCGAGTAGGTTACACACGCCTAAATCTTTTGGCTATAATTTATTATGTAGGCCTACTGTCCATTGCCGTCACTCCAGCCCTATTTTCGTTGGCTATTCCCACTCACCAGTAATGGAGATAAACATCTGATCTAAAAAAAAAATACATTACTATTAATAGTCCATAACAAGTAAAGTTTTTACCGTATCTCCTCGTTTGACCCACCCCCATGAAAAGCCACTTGAGGCCTCAGGCTATTTCATGAGATATGGGGATTAGCTCATTGGCAGCCCCTATCCTTTCAAGCCTTTAACCTGAAATAGTGCTGCTTTAATTTAACCTAAACTGACCAGGGAAGTGACAAGTGCATTAGAACAGGCCACAGCTGAGGTCACTGGGCCCCAGAGAGAGAGAGAAAAAAAAATGATGTGAAGTCCAACCGCAGTGACCTCAAAATAATTGTGCGTGTGTAACCAGTAGTTTGGCGTTTATCCCTTTATTTCTTTAGTTTTCCCTCCTACAAGACAAATGTGAAGATATCTGAAAGCCTCTTTCTGGACAGATCGCGTGCAGAAGTTCCAACTGATCTGTGAATGATATGCTTCAGCAATATTTTCATTCCAGTGCTCTAAGTTCAGTAGAGGGCTAAAAATATCATAAATTAACTTGATTAGTACTACATGGCTGGATATGACTTGAGCTAAAAGTTGCAAACTACATGTTGTCTCAGACAACAGAATATCAGTAAAGTAAAAGTCTAAACAATGTAACTGTACTATGTAATATTGCACTAAAAAGACGAGAGTATGTAAATTCTGACTATGAGTTGGGACGATATGTTTGACTTTTGCATTTGAATCACTTAACACTTTTATTAGTGAAGGTGTAAGCAATGTTTTTACGAGACAAAGTACTCGGTTTCGTTATCGGTGCCTATAAAAGGAATCGGCATTGCATGGATATCATAACTCAGTGGTATAGACCCAGCCTAGCCTTGAGACCGGGTGTACCGTTAGGGTTGTTCATTATCGCACGGACCCGCAGCTGCGTAAGACCGGACTGCGCATGAGGTGTGCAGTGGCGAATCCAAAGAAGCATAGAGGTGACTGATTGAGTGGAGGGAGGGGGAGAGGCAGAACAGGCAGAACAGACAGACAGACAGACAGACAGACAGACAGACAGACAGACAGACAGACAGACAGATAGGCAGGTGGTCCTATGGACGGGCAGGCGAACAGACGGACCCACGACAGAATGGAGGAATGGATGGATGGGGGGATGGATGGATGGACGGACGAGCGGACAGTGTCGGCACTGCTGTTCACTATTTTTACAAAAGATAACATCTAACACTTGATTGTGTGTCTTATCATAATGTACGACACTGAACAATATCAAATAATATTCTGCAATCTTTAGTAACTTGTGGGCGGCCTGACTTCATTTCATTTGGCGAAATCGAAAGCTCCGCTGAATCACAAGAAATTTCAGTTGACAAATACCGGGTACTGCGTTTTCCGTTTAAAAATAACTGAATAGTCGCAACTCCCTTCCATCCTCTTGGAGATCTACTTAACATCTGTTTTCATTCCCCCCCCCCCCCCCNCCCCCGCCTTTTCGTCTAGAGCGGAGTGACCTTATCCAGACTGCATAGATCAGTCGATGAACCTCGTTAATTTTCAGGATATAACGGATTGGTTGTTTTTGGTTGGTTTTTTTTCGGAAAAATCGATTTCTATTTTACAGACTTCAGCGTAAATATGCTTCTCCAACTTTCAGTCCTATCCAGAAATATGTCACACCACACAGCTACTGTATGTAAAAATGTAATTGGTGGGTCATTGAACTGTTACAGTGTACGGCTTAATTGTACAGTTTTAAACCCCAGCTTTATGGCTGAATACTTAACTCAGACTGTTAAAAGTAGGTCGATATTTGGCCTGCGAGGTGGTTGACCGACGTTGTTGGAGAGCCAGACGCGTGCATCGACCGTGGCTATGTTGTTTATTGCTGCTGTTAAGCATTCTTTTGTCACTTGGTGTTTGGCCGCCCCGACATTTTCTTTCCTTTCTATTGTCAACTCTGTGTCAACAGTGTGTGTAGTGACATTTCAAAGGACAACTAGAATAGATTCTCCCAGCGATCTTTAGTGTCCGCTGGAGTCAATGTCCGAGATCTAGTTACTGTTGTCTGTCGGCCGTCTGGTGAAAGTCTAGTGAAAGGTTTCGGAAACCATATGATTGTCTAGGAGTGTGAGTATGAGAGCATGGACTGGCCAAGCAACTGAGCACTGCCGGGCACTCTATGCTCCCTAAAGCCACCAAAATCAAAACACAGAAGAATCAGTGGGAGATCTCGGCTTCTTAATTGGAATTCTCATGGTTGACTGATTGAATTGAGTCAACGGATAAAAGAAAGAAAGAAAGAAAGAAAGAGGCTGCTGATTCAATTTTTAGAGAGCCTGGGTTCAGTGCAAACAAGAAAATCAAAGACAGTTTTATGCCTGAGTACTTCATGTATGTATAATGCCAGCGAGATAATGATTTCGGGCCTTTGCGAGTCATTTACAATATTGAACAGCCTACACAGCTGTGTGTACGTGGGTCATTGATAAGTTAGTTTACTACTGAGTCAAATAGGAAACCTAAAAAAGGGAAAGAAATGTAACAGAAGAAGTAATTGGTGCATGCAAAGCTAAGCATTTCCCCTCACACATGCAAATCGACAAAAATTGCAAGTTGCGATTTGCCACAGTAATTATTTTATATACGAACCCTATTTTTTTTCTGGCACCAGCTAACTGCTTATGTAAACTAGTTTGTGTGGAGTCAGAATAATGTTTCACTCCAATCAGTTGGTGTCATGTCGTGCGCACTGGAATTGCACGCTAACCTTAGTTCTGAAGTGTGCAGCTTTGGTGTCCTGATATGATACTGCCAAGCCAACAACAGCAGACAGTCTTGTCTCCGGGTTATGAAAGTGGCAATGAAGAAAACAATAATTTGAGCTGTCAGTTTATACGGCTGTTAGCCTTTTTGTTTTCTTGACCTTGGCTCACATACTCAAGGGTAACGATTACAAATTCCACCAAGTGATAAAAATCAATTCTTAAGTTACACGTCATGCCGATTGGCTGACAGGTGAGTGAAGGATTTTTAAGAAGCAATTAGACATGAGAATTAGAGAAATCTAGCCATACATTTTAAATCAGGAAGAAAAATGTCTCCAAGCAGGGTGGAACACGAGAGATCTGTCAAGCTACATTCAGAATCACAAACACCCCAGGAGAACTTTGAAACTCAACTTTCAATCAAAATAAACTTAAATTTTGACTTTATAAAAATACAAATTAGTAATTTACGACATATGAAGATGCTTTAAATGAACATAACAAATTTCATTTGTTTTGGACTTTCATTCTTTGTATATATTTTATGAATGCTCCAAGTTAACAATAGTTATGCGGAAACTTCCTATAGTTTAAATCTAATCAATGTATTGTCAAAATCCATATAAACTTTCATAGCACTGAGTGGTTTTGACAGTGGATTTGATTCAAATTCTCTCCAAAAATCTGGTTTTGGGAATGGGACTTAAAACCAGAGTTTTGCAAGATATTGATGCAGAGTTTTATGACCACTTCAAAAAGGTTTTGCGTGTGGATTTAACTGTAACAATTTCTGAGGGATTTGCACAGCGTAGAGCATCTGTTTTCAATCCGGCTGCAGCCAGTCAATACATCGATTAGACATAAATGCGAGATTAATTTATTCGAAAGAGAAAAAACAAAGCTGGGAAAATCACAATGATAAGACATGAGAGAGAGAGAGAGAGAGAGAGAGAGAGAGAGAGAGTGTACATCTGGGAGTGCAGATATCAGCAGAGACATGGATATAATATTCAGACAGACACCACCAAGTTAATCCAATCCGTTAAATTCACCACGTTACATCGTGTAGACCAGGTCAAGCTTTTAGAGTTTATGGTTTCTACCTCTCTTTCACGTCATTGTTGAATGTTATTTGTGGGACTTGACCTCTGATAAACTGTGTTGTCAAGAAACATCACAGCACTACAGGAGCTGCACCTTTGTCAGGTTAATGCCTACTTCATTATCGCCACACCCCAAAACTTATATCCAAAATGTCGGCTGACATATCCATCCGCCATTTTTTTTTCTCCGTTTCGTCGGCAATAAAAGCGAACGATTCTTCATGATTCTAGTTCCAAAGACCATAATGTTCGTATTTAGAATTACAGGTAACAACACCCTTCCTTTGAATGAGCACTCACTCTCCGAAAGGGCTTTCCTGGCGTGAACACGAATTTCTGAAACAGAGCACAGACTTTCAGACTACGATCTGCGATCTTTGACCTGTGAACTCTTACAACTGTTGTTTGAACAATTTCAAAACAACGATTAACAGTTACACAGAGATTAACAAGGAAGAATATTAGTTTTTTTAAAAAATATAAAAGCCTCTCTAAATAATCAAACTAAGACAGCCACGCAACTCAGTATCGACGAAAATGATGGCGTATTAGATTTTATGGGCGTAGATGGCTTTATAATGAAATGCAAAGACGCCGCATGACTTGGACTCCTTGACTTTATTATTAAAATCTGGCAAGTTGAGCCTCGCACAACTTATCGATTTTAAATTACGTGAAATGTTTTGCTCTATAGTAGGCCTACGTTAACATAATTACATTGAGAAACCTACAGTTCAATTTTTTTCGTTGTGTTTTTATTGTCGTGCACCAATCCTGGTTCCTACGTTTAAATGAAACGTCCCACATGGGGCTGACCCCGGCTCATATTTTATGAATATACCTTTTCATTTTACTGCTCTGTGTTCAGAGGGCATGAAATGTAGGCAAATCTGTTTTGTTCTGTAAATTTTGCGAAGAGATAAAAGTACGTATGTAGGTCAGTGTTGTGACAAAAATTTCGACAAGGCACTATTGACATGTTTAAGACCGAATCTTAATTTTAAAACAATCTGGATAATCGTAGCTTCCGCTTAATCACAACATTTTCCACATACAGAATGGTGTGCGACTAGTTAAATAAAAGCCACTAATACAGTCGCAGATCTTTTCAATCGCAATTTTTTCAATGCACTCGAGGAGTTGTGGTTAAGCGGAGTTGACTGTACTCTTTTGAGCAGGGAAAACTCTTTTCTTATTCATTGAGCAAGATAAGTGGATCAGCCTGACTTCATTGCTTTCTTGGTGATTTCCCATCAAGTCTTTGGTTGAAGCCAGTAGGAAATGAAGTCAATGTTGTCAAATTGCTGTTGACACTGTCAAAGATTTACAATGAATTGTGTCGACTCAAGTGGCCATGGAAAGATTGAGACTCCTGTAACCGCCATCCCTTCCCTTCTGCATGGCGGAAGACCTCTGTCATTGACCTATTTTTACATAATAAACTTCACCGAAACGCAATCTTCCTTATCACAATAATTTACTTTTTTTGTCCCCATTGCTTCTCAGGAGTTGCTGTTTGTTATTCAAAGCTGCGCCATCCGATTTTACTCTCAGAAGTCAAGCCCCGCCTACAAATGGCCTTGGACACCGTCTAAGCTCAGATGGATTTGTTGTCATAATTCAAACACTAGACGACGTTCTTATGTACATTATCTTGTCCGTAACATTAGCAGAGACAGTGCACTAGTATAGCGATCTGCAACTTTCTATGCAGTATGAACTTCTTTATTCATGAAATTCAAAAAAAACAAAACAAACCGTTCCGATGTAAAGCGTGCGAATGAATTTAAATTAGGGAAAAGTTCTATCATATCTCTTCTTTCATACCTCGTGAGGATCTTTGAGTCTGAGGAATGGACTGTTGAGACTCATGTGGAGGAAGTTTTAATAAAGACTAGATCTACTACGTGACCTGAATGAACAGAATAGTGAGAAGGGATTATAGATAAAAATACAGGGGGTGGGGATAAGAAAATGGTGGAAGAAACGTAAGAAATGACGGAGGAGAGGAGAACGGGAAAGAATAAGTCAGAGACTTTGTCTTTCTTTTGTGTTTTGCTTTTGTTGGACTTACAGAGCGCAGGAGTAAAACATGATGACAAATAACAACGACAACAGCAGCGGTGACAACAACAATACCGATGATAATAATAATAGTATTAATAATAATATGATACACCCTCATCTTGCTCCCAAAAGAAAACAACCTGCTTTCACTCATGCTTCTCTAGATATACCTCTTACATTACGCAAGCACAGATTTAATCTTAGACACAATCATCAGTACAATACTCAGACCTTATAGATTAATATCAACACAGCTTCATGAGTAGGCGAAATAATTCGCTGTGCTCGAACTGAATAGAATCAATGCGGCTATAAATTAATTATCAAGAGGAGGCACTCGGGCCCTCACCAATGCCATCTAGACTAGCGGAAGATTACACATTGCTCGCAGGCTCAACCCCGCCACACAGGCACAGTCTACCATGGCATATAAACCTGCGTTGTCAACGGCGATTTACATTTACATTTAAAAAAAAAACAAAAAAAACCACTTTAACACCATTATTACAAAAACATTTAACATAAAACCAGCGAAATAACGAAAGAGTTTGCAGGTCACGATATTTTGTATACTGTATAAACATTATAATCTTTGATAGAGCTGAACATTTGGAGCACGAACACAGTTGTTAACGATCAGAAAAAGATGGGGAGAGGAAGGGATGGAAAAGTGAGAAAAGAAATCAGCTAAAGGTGGGATCAAACGAATCCGGACTCGATGTTCTCATTATACCCACAGCTTTTAATCCTTCCTACTGGGACAAAAAAAACATGGTCTCCAGGTCAAAAGCTGATCCCGGCTATTTAACCTGTCCAATGGCGTATGTTGAAAACCATAGAAACAGCCCGCTGTTTCTATTGGGTCTGAAATTTTCTTTCTTCTGGCTCTTTTCAGGTACGAGAATGATTTTAGTGCCGGGCTACTCAGAGCTGAACAAGAACATGCGGCATACAAGGCCTTGGTACATCCTACCATTTTTGGTCAATCTTGGAGTTATTTTCAGGTAAGTAATAGGTATACTCTCCAGATCTAGCAATAACCTCTGAAGTTCTCACTTTAGGGTGCCTAGCCCTGGCGATATATTTTTAAATAAAGAGAGATCTTCATATTATTATGTGTTTGTGATGAAAAAGTTAATGAATTTTTTAACAAATGCGGACCATCGGTCTTCATGACTTTTCTGCGACAACAGATCGATTCTATTGACAATTGGGTCGATGAAAGACTTCTTTCATCTTTCTGTAATTTATTGAGGTTTGGTGGATTTTATGAAATGGCATGTGATGCAAAAGAGTGGATCAAATGTATTGATGAAGGGAGAGATGAAGGATGATCAGTGATGTAGCAAAGTTCATTGAAGTAGAAATGAGCATAGGCAAAACAGTGTCCCCTTAAACCAACCAAAGATGAAACGGAAAGGAAAGAACAAGTTTGTTCTCAGACAGAGGAAACAACATTCTGGTTAAAGATTTCTGATTTTGTAAACAATTTCTGTTAGTTAGCTTTGAACAACATCGCGATCTATGGGACAGTTTGTAAATATAATAAGTGCAAAGATTTTGGTCTTCAATATGCGTGTTTTTCGTTTGTCTTTCTGTTCCCTTAGCCCTAGGCCATGAAGTGAAATAATGTGAGAGAACTCTTGGATTCCAGATGATTTTAATTTTCTTGTCTAAATATTTTCTGTTCTCTCCCTTACCCAGTGCCAGTTGGTTGATAACTGAGATCAACCAGAATGCCATGGATGAGACTTTCCTCGCACTGCCTTGTTGGGTTTTCTATGCCACAGTTTCTGTGTGTGGTTAGTAAAATATACATAAAATGGAATCTCAGTATTTAAGTAAACTTACATCAATAATAAATACACTCTACTCATCATTAAGTCTGAATTTCATTTGATCACATTCGTTATTGTTTTACTATTTTATCACTCAATTGGGCCTCAATAATACAGGAAAGCCCTCATAGGAAATAATAAAATTTTATACTCTTTCCATCTTTCCATGCACAAGATTATGCCTGTTATTGAGGCATGAGTATTTTTTCAAGCATTCTGACTTCAGAATCACCAATCAGTTTATTTATGTAAAATTAACTTAAAGCCATGGGTTTCAGTCAGTCTGATTTAAATTGCTACAACAGATTCAGTTATATGGAGACCCATGAAAGGATGCAGTGACTGTTTTGTTATGGAAAAATATACTATTTGTATAACGCGGGAGTTCTCAAAACTGGTGGAGTCCCGTGGGGTATTATTATATCAAGCTCTTAATGAGACTTATGACCAGGGGCTGTATGCACAACATGGCTGGCACCAGTCATGATATTATATATTAAATTGAAAGTAAGACAGCTAGATCTAACTTTTCTGTTAGCTAAACGATCTCATGGAAGATTTATATTCCAAATAGCGTTAGTCACTTAAATGAGGATAATGCAGCTCCTTAGTTGATTTTTGCAGGATGTCCTCCATTCTGTAGAGATGAGAAAGTATATAATCCCTTGTGATATTTTCTTTCCAGCCCCCTCAGCATTAGCTGTGAGTCGCTTGATGCCCGACCCATCTGTGGCTTTGACAGGAGGTGGTCTACTCACTTCTGCTGGTCTATTGTGGACTGGTTTAAACACTGGAAGTTCTCAGTTGCTCTCATTTGGTGTTGTCGCAGGTAAAGATAATAAGATAACAAAGATAAGCTAGTATCATGTAGGGAGGCCGTTCTAGGCAGGTAATGCAGGCAGATTGTCTGTCCTCTCCACTTCCATGCGATGGCAGTGTGGCCATCCAATCATTTTTAAAATTTCTGTATACCTGAGAATTCTTGTTCCTGGTGATGTGAAAAAAGGAGCTAGCTTGCTTTTGTTTGTCAATATTTCCACCAATATAACCACATAAAGAACATTGGACTGGCGCTGTTCAGTGAGCCTTGATAATGTTTGATTAAATCACATGATATATTACATAATTTCTTTTGTGACATTGTTTAAACTGATTTTTTGGGTCACATCGTCAAGTAATAATGGATCAGAAAGTAATAGGTCCTTTGTTGACCCAGTGACCTCCATGAAAACGTTGCTGAGGAAAGAAAGCAGGACTTCATGACTTGAATTTCAGGGCATCAGTCCATAACTGTTAGTTTCTAAATAAAGTCTGCTTGCCCCAGGGGACATTAAACAAAGCTAAACAGCGGTAGCAGAAGTAGTTTATAATTTTGTGTAAATGGTCATCTCAGTTACAACATGAGTTTTGACATCATATTTTGTGTCAAGAAAAGCTGGGCTTACCCCTCTAATTACCAACTTAGACACCCTTTGCTTGATTCTAAATACCTTTGAAACCATTTTTATACAAGAGCAATCTGCTCTCATATTTATTTATTTAGTTAGTTATCTGTGGATTAAATTATTATTTATTTATATATATATATATATATATATAGTTAACGATTTATTTTTCATAAATTGTTGAGCACATTTGTTTCCTTGCAAACCAATTCTGAGCCAAAAAAAAAAAATGCCAAGGAGCGCAATTCTGTCCAAATCAGTATTACAATGATATTGAAGGTATATCGCAGGCAGTGCAGTGAAACTCAGGGACAGGCAACAGTTCAGATCGGCAACAGTTCAGATCGGCAACAGTTCAGATTGGGTAAATAAAAGGGTTAATAGTGAGAGTTGCCAGTTAGGTTCACTGTTTCTATTGCCAAGTCATTTTTGTTTTTTGTTTATTAGGAATTACTGATCATCACTGAAGTACTAATATCAATGTCCTTATGGTTTACTGATGCTCTGTATAGATTTTCTTTACTTTTCTCCCCAAGCAACACAAATATTTATACCAGTCTGTCTTGCCAATTCTCTTGAAACAGGTGCTGGAATTTCACTTTCACTTCAAGCCACATGTGTCAGTATTTCACCATATTTCATCAGGTACCGTTTGTGTGTTTGTTCTGGTAGAGAGCCTTAATACATAACATATATGAAAGGAGACGGTATGTGATTAATGATTCCATCCATAGTGCACTGTGTGAGCTGCTGGGACTGTGTGTTAGGGTCATTGGTGAACACCAGGCACTCACTTACTTGCAGGAATTGGAGACCAGTTCACCCATTTAGGATTAAAATATAAGATTGCTATGAAGTTTACACCTTTGTGATATAATGGTAGTAGACTTACTCTTGCCTTACAAGCTGAGCCGTAAATGAACTTTAATCTTTAAAGTAGGACACACACATCAGAAATAATTTTCTGTTTTTCAATAGTTTTTCTCTCTAAAAATTATTTGTGGTGCCCACCGAGTCAGTTTTGCGAAGAAAGAGCATCGCTCTGTTACCGTGCACGTATGTAATATGTCGCAATAAGGAAAGCTAGAGTTACCGGGTTTGCCCATTGCATCCAGAATTATTCCCCTTCTCCGATCAGCAGAAGCCTGTGGCAAAAACGCTGACGTCACTTATGTTCCAGCAGCTCCAGACACCTCTACTTGACAATGTATTATTCAGCTTTTAATTAAGGTTCTGGTATTCCAAATTCGAAAGTAAAGTTTGATAGTGTAAGCCAGAAATAGTATTTGCATTTTAATTGCCTCAGCATGATTTTGTTTGGCATATCTACTGTTCACAGAGGAATTAAAACATTCATACCAACATGCTATCACCTGTCCGCAGAGCACTGGCTAGACAGCTTGGCCATGTGGCAAGAACGCACAGTATTTGACTTAAGCTTATGGCCGCCACGCGCGCGGTGGTTGTAACAATTCGGACTATAGATAATGTAACCCTGTGGGTTGTCTGGAGCCAGCAGAGGCATTATATCATTATGACAGACACTTGAAAGACTGTTTTATTGGAATAATAGAGTATTGTATGATTTAATACGGTCTGTAGGACGGTACTGTCTTCCTTTAAGAAAAGAGAAAGAATCCCCTTAAAGCTGGCTTGCAAACTTGCAAACACACATGGTACTTATGATACATGTAAAAAAATTTTAAGTGCATCTGACTAGCAACAAATATGTTTTAATTCAGCAGGAAAAATGTGACAGCCTCTGTGATGACCCTGTTGCTAGCTGGACTGGTCATGATGATTTACCCTTTGCTGAGACATGTAGAGGGGATTTCAAGTGACATCTTCATCTACTTGTCTGTAGTTGTATTCGTTAGCTCCATAATCCCTCCACTGCATCATATACACATAAACTACAAGTCAATTGAGACAGGCAGAACAGGTTAGTACCATTGTTATAGATCATTGGTGTACAGAGATCAGTGAAGCATGAAAATGCAACAGCAAACCAAGTCCCTTCCCTTTCCCCTCTGTTTATAGCAATGTGTGCAGCTGATCCAATCAGGGTTTAGTAGAAGTTGCAAGGGTAAACCTTGTCAGCTGCCACTGCCAGTGTTGATTTGTTTGGTTTGCTAATTTATTCTACTTTTAATCCTTTGAGTGGTGGCTTCAAGCGTTTTCTGTTTTGAGGAGGCATATTTAAATTTGTGGGAATTTAAACAAATCTTGCATATTTTAACATATTATTTTACCTCTATGACTTTGTTTAACATGAGATAAAATGAAATCATAAATATTCTGAAAAAATACAGGCCAGAGCATATCATGGCCTGCCATGTTTTGCTGTAATGGCTGCCAAAACATCAGCCAAATTTCACCACTTTTGTGGCCTATCACAGTCATGTGCCTTTTCGTATGTGAGGTCCATATGCCTTGATGTTTAGCAAGGGATATCACTCCAGAAATCTCTAAGTAGAAGAACAAGCTGTTGTGGTTACTTTAGAAATCTCATCAAATATGAATTTAGATTATGAAACTAGAGCAGATGTGATGTAAACAATTCAAATACAGAAGAGTCCTGTTTACATAAGATTGATGGGACCAGCAAAATCTTAACAGGTTAAATGAATTTTTGTTATCTGATTAAGGGAAATTATGGTCTTTCATAATACTGGCATAATAGCATAGAGTTTGGTATGTTGTGTTTTTGAGCTACATGTTGTTGTGTATTTCTCTAAGTTGTCATCACCTTTGATTAATGCAATATTTAATGTAATCATCATGCTCCTGACCACTGATGGACAAAGGGATGGAGAATTATGACAGCAGTGGCTCATTTTTTTCCTCTCTCGCTATGTCACTTTATCCTCTCCTGGTGGGGCAACAGATGTCATGTTATCTAAGACTACCTAAAGTTCATTATTGTGTTGCTGTATTTTACTATGAATGAAGACTGTCTCTGAAAAGCGATTTTATCTTCACTTGGGTTAAATGAAATTTCAGATAAAGGCTGTAGTGAACTCCATTATAAACCTCAACAGAAGAGGAAAAATCTTTTGATTCAGAATTTTTATGACACTGGTGAAAATGTCCAGTCTTTGTTTTCATTGCAGGGTGTGATATGAAAAATGCAAACATTGCTCATGAAAAACATGGGATATAAAGCAAGTGCAAGTGAACATCAAATATTGTAAAGCAGCTGAACTGTTTATTGTGATAAACTGCCACGGTGGTTGTGTTTCAGGTACAATCATTCATATGTCATATGGATTTGACCCTCATATGGCAACTGCCTAATTGTGACCATGACTGCCTTTCTGCATGCCCCAAATAGTATAAAACATAAGGAAAAACATTCGTTAAGGCAGCTGTTGATTGACTACATTGATTTTGTGTCCCATCATAGGGCTTAAAGATTTTCTTTATAATTTAAGTGCCAGATTTGTTTTTCACTGGGCTCCACAGCAGTTTATGCCTGTGACCAAGATATAATAATTTGAAACTTGATGGGGAAAGTTTTCATTGTCTTGACAGTAAAAATCAACCTGTATAAGGCGACCATGTCTAAGACAACAGCTTTTCTCAGGAACACATGATGACCACAGTCTGCAAGTTCCACTGGACGGTGATTTTCAAATGGATTTCACAATTTTCCTTCAGCAGCTCCACCATCATATGAGAAGGATGAGAAAATCCTTGCAGACAATTCCATTCACAAAGACATTCCAGAGAAGGAGACTGAAGACTCTGTCTCGCCTTACTGTGGATGCCTGAGGCAGGATTTTAAGAGGTTGTTTTGTGAGGATGGATGGGCTCCAGCCCTTGTTTCTGTCTTTGTTTGGCTCAGCTGGGGAGCAGGTACTTGAGCATAAAATCTTTCAGCCAGTCAAAATGAGGCTTGTGTTGCTGGGCTAGGAACGGAGAAATTAGACTGTGAAGGGGACAGGCATCATCTGATTTTGAATTTTTTTTGTTAATGAGATCGAGAGTAAAATAATTTCTGTACACAAGACTGGTAATTTTTTTGGTGTTTAGTTGATAATTGTATAAATTTAAGTTTGTGTGAGACAGAAAAGATTACCTTTATGGTGAAAAATTGTTCTTGAATTATGATTTTCTCAGAGCAGTTTCCATTGCAGGAGAGTGACCTTCTGCAACTTTAAACAAATATATCTCATGCCAGAATAATGCTAGGTCAAAACATTTTCCACTTTATAAAAGAACACACATTAAGCTCTCATGTCATACCAGTAACTTGAAAGCAACCAAGGTTTCATTGTGACAGGCTGCAAGATATTTCATTCATTCTCTCTAAATGGCTTTCCACTTTCCTTTCTGTTTTCTACATCCCTGCTTTGTGAAAGAGGATGGAGGGTTTGGGAAGAAAAAATATGAATATTATTGGGTCCTGCAAATTTATAGGAAACAAAAATGGGAAAATCCATTTTTACCTGAGGCAGAGAATACACTGCTGCAGGCTACAAAAAAAAAAAAGGTCACCTGCACAAACTCTGTTTTAGATAATAGATAAAGAAGGGAAAGAATGGTATAGATTCCTTGACTTTCTATTTCTCTTTTACTTCAACCATTTCTTTTTTCCTTTTCTTGAGTGACATGCATTCAGTTGATAATTTCACTAGTAGGGAGTTGTACTACATATTAAACTGAGGCTGTAATTTTAGAATTTGGTGACAATTTTATGTTGGTAACACTCTGACTAAATAAAGAGTGAAGTTTTGTTTACTTATTACTATGCCTGATGGTGATAAAGACAGTCAGTGATTCAGTGAAGATAAATGAAATATCAAAATCTCATTCATTGTCTTATGTCAGTAGTAGTTCTCTTCAGTCTGAAAAGGGAAAAGATTGAATTCCTCCCAGTAATTTTTGATATATGCACTGACAATTTTGCAGAAACTTTGTAAAGTCCTTGCATAGGAGTAGGGCCATAATTGTAGAGCTGACTCACTTTGTCAGTAATATACAGATATAACCTAATGAATTCAGATTCCTCACTTATTGCTTTCAAAGTAGTTTCCATTTTAAATTTACCTCATGACTTTGAAATTCTGAGGCATTTCCCTGAAACTGGAGTTTCAGAGATGCTTCTGGATTTCACTTCCTCCCTATCAATGTAACCCCTTCTCTGTCATAATCCGGAGTATATGTGTCATAACATTATTACTTTGGTTTTTTAGATGAAGCAAATTTATACCTGAAATTACTTATGAACACACAGCTTCTGATGTCAGCATGTGATATGAACTATGAGCCTTGCAGAAATAATAATGTAATAATGTTCAGCAGTGAGGCAGGCAGTGCAAGCAGTTCGCTTTAAGTTTGCTGGCAGTTGGATTCATGTCACTCCATTCTGTCTTCCTCTTTACTTTTGCATGCTTTCTTTCTTCATCTCTTCTCAGGCATAGACACAACATGGCTATACATACTATCGTTACCAGGTGTTGACACAACATGGTTGTCCATGGGTTGGAATTTCCATTACTTCAGCTCCTCTGCTGGCCTGGCATCTCTTCAGTTACTACTTTGCTTCATCTTGTTGGCAATCAAGATGGGCACAGAGTTTACTCAGCCAAGTTTGTGTTTGTATCGATCAAATCTGGCCAGCAACTACATGCAGCTGGGACTTCTAGGTGAGCATTCAGACAGTGGTCACTGGTGCACTGTGTCACACTTGATGAAGTGGTGTGTTTTGTAGCTAGACAAGCACTGCTTCAAGCACAAACATGTGATTTATTCAAATATCAACCTTCCTTTCAATTATGATGGTGATCTCTTAAGTTTGGTTTTCTTGAAAACACTAATATTTAAGTTTGTATGTCCTGTATCTATGAAATGAACACTCACACAACTTCACATCATTACTACCACAGCAAGCCAAGTCACTGATTGATTTTCTCCAAATACAAATAGGCTGTCATATTATAGGCGCCTATCACTACCTTTTGAGCAAAAGTTTTCACCGTTTGTATTCAGGTACTCTTTTTACAGATGGAGGAACTGAAGAAAATATGAATGTAAACAGATCTCCTGTATAAGAAAACAAGGTCACAGCTTTACTTTTCAGATTAACTGTCCACAACATTATTATCTAGATGAAACTCCTGTAGGTAAACGAGCATGATATTTTAATTTACTCCTTTGCATGCTTGGACTGAAGGGCATAAAATAATACCTGATAATAATACTGTAGATTAGCATTTGGCTTTCCAATACACCAATTCATGCACTCAGTGGTGTTGCAATTGCAGGGTTCTTCGTTAAGTTAAAGGAAAAAAAAAATTGAGCTTTTATTTATAAAAGTACTTCTCAAGACCATTGCCTAGAAATGCAATAGTACAACATGTATATATTTTG
The DNA here is from genome assembly GCA_033807755.1 of Ellobium chinense. Classification (NCBI taxonomy): domain Eukaryota; kingdom Metazoa; phylum Mollusca; class Gastropoda; order Ellobiida; family Ellobiidae; genus Ellobium; species Ellobium chinense. The sequence continues at coordinate 697,310 of JAWQUT010000077.1, read as the reverse complement.
ACACAGATATCATGTAAATTTTGAATCTAAGCCAGCTTGATTTTGTTCTCAACTTTCAGGTGCAGGAGGAGTGATATTGTGTCTCTTCCCAGAATTCACTCAGGCATTTCACAACCACCTCCTGTTCACCGTGGGTTTTGCTCTGCAGTATGATGACCTGAGTGATCTGTATCTTGTTCGTAAAAACAATCACCTCAATTCTGTCCATATGTACAAGCTGATCAACTACAACATTGGAATGGAGGCTGTACCGGACACGAAAACACATAATGTGGTTCAGAGCTTCTGCTGTTTTCTCTGCCATATGATTTCTCTGCTGTTGATGTCCATTTTAGCAATGATTCTAGGGATTCAAGTGGCCCGTAAGTTTTGTATCCTTGATATGTACCTAACAAAATGCTAATGGTCCTCCATATTTGTTGAGAAAATTGGAAAAACAATTCTGACATGTTTATGGAATCCTTTGTTGTAAAAAAATCTAAAGAAAAACATGGTAAAATGCATATATAGGTGTCTGTATGAACGCACTAACATCCCTCAACATTTTGTCCCCAGTATGGTATAAAGACATAAGCGCTATTTGTCTCGGTGCTTACTGTTGATGTGACATTCATGCAAGGGTTGCTCATCTGTATCATTACAGAAGATGGAACAACTGTTTGTGCCCAAGATGAATATAACATCTGTGATATAGCATAGAGGCAGAGAGAGGCTTGTGTCTCTGATTCATACCAATGATGACATTTACCAAGACAACTTTGAAGTGTTAACATAGTTTGAAAAAATCAGTTTCAAACTTGAATGTGTTTTGAATGATAAAGTTAGGGGGCTCTAATTCATACTTACTGTGTTCTGCAAGAAGATGCTTGTATATTCTATTGCCGCATTCAAGCATAGTGAGCGGGTGCTAGAGTATATTACATCAAAGCATCACAAGGGTTGAGATTGAACTAGTTCGATGCCATAACCATGTAATCTATCCTTAAATTAATAGAAAGATACAGATTGTTTATTTGTTAGATTTAGAAATGTAAGATTTTATGGCATGTCAGCACTATTTAGGGCTGAATTGCACCTTTCTGATTGAAGAGTTAGAACAAATTATGATCTGTGTTTTAGAATTTGCATTGTGCAAGATATTTATAGTGCAATGTCACAGCTTGACTTGATGCTTTTTGAGAAGACATCCTTGTCTTTTGTGTCAATATAGATTTGTCTTTGAGGGACCAATCTGAAATTTCATGCTAAATATTTGATCTTGCTTTGTTTTATTCTAATATGGTTTCTGTTTGGTTTCAATCCACAGATTTACTGGCCATTTTGTCATCAGTGCCTCCATTTTCATTTCTATGCACCCGTGAGTAGTTTAGAGATTTTTTTTTTCACAGTTTTAATGGTTATCATCAAAATATGGTGAATGTTACTGAAATTTCTTAGTTGCCTATCATTTCATGTTGTACAAATGTAATCCCACTGTTCTAATAAATTGCCTCATTTATTTTTGGTTCGGTAATTTTTCTCTCATTGAGAATGTTAGAAATAGTCAGTGCAAAAATATTTGATGAAGAAAACAATCAAGTGGGGCAGAAGCTAGATATGATAATAACTCATTGTCCATCTGTCGTTTCAGGTCCCGGTCTTTTGCTGATATCTATGGCAGCTGTTTGCACCTCGTTAGTCAAGCCGGATTCATGGCTTGAAGGCAGACGTAATATTATTTTCTGACTGAATGCTCAGCACAACCCAACATTCCATACATTTTTATGTGAGAGTCCTTGAGTCCTTCCATGACTTTAAATCCATGATCAGTGCAGCTTTGGTGGTAATTCCTTTCTCTGTTATTTTCTGAACCGGAGATGATCAGCTGTGTGGAATACCCAGTGATTTATCACACTGAGAAATCCTATCAACATTTTGAATGTGCGAAGGTAGTGACCTTTATCTTATGCTTTGCCAAAGCAGACACTGACACCAATGACATAGTCATTCGTAGTATATATAGCACTAAGTTATGGCTCAGTTGTGATGACTGTGGGGCAGAAGAATCAGTGCAGTGGTTATGCTGGATAAAACCATCAGAACTAGAAAAATGTGATAGATGGTAAGGATGGACAGGCACTGAAACAGGAAGGCCATAACAATGGGGTTTAATCTCTGACTGGAGTGGATGTCCTTTTCCAGAACTGTTTACATGATGAGGCATTCATTGAAATGTTTACAGGCGCTGTGCATTTAGTAGATGTTGCTCAAGAACAGCCGATGTGGTCACAAATGACAAGATTCTCTTGCTTTGCTTTAACCAGCTGCAGGAAGGGATAGCATATAGCAAAGGAAAGTTTGAAGAATTTTGTGTAACTGTGCTAGTCTTCATGAAGAAATATAAGCGTATAATATACTCTATTTGTGGTGTAGGTACATGCAAAAGTCATGTTCTGAGACCTTATAAATATGGCTGGAGGTGAAATGGTCCAGACAGACCATGAATCTCAGTTTAGTTATTTGTCTGTTGTTTACATCCTGTAAGGCCAGATGTCTTATTTGGCAAAATGCTGAACCTCAAAATGTGATGCAATGAAGGCAGCGTGTTCAGTCCCCTTAGAGTGGTCTGCCATAAGGTATCTGATTGGTTTCTTGGTGATATTTATAATCCCCTAGAGCAGATGCCCTATTCAAAGACTTTCAGAAACACAAAAAAATTCTTTCGATCATGAATATAATCATCAGGGATGTATTTTATATATATGTGGAGGTTAAATAATGATTCAGAGAATAAAGCAGTTAGAATTCAGGACTGAAAGCTTTTACAATTTATCAACCCGCTACAGAATAGTGTTGTGCTCACCATGTGATTCCATTGCACATTCGTGCAATGCAGTTAATGATGCTGTTTTACAGCATAAGTACTGTTTCCTGTCCGCAGTATAATCACATGTAGTTGTAAACCAATACGATATTTGGCACAGTGACTAGTTTTGAAAGATTTATTTCCTCTCAATGAAGGCATTCAAAATGGGGAGGAAAACCATGTAGCCTTGAGTTTTTTATATACAGGTTCTTTATAAGGTGTTGTATTGACATATATGTATGTATGTTGCAATATTTAATTTGCCTGTGATCTTAAAGCAAACATTTGAGATTTATATACTATCTTGGAAACTGATTTTAATGTGACCATTTTAGCCCGCTGTTGGAGATCTACATATTTTTTTAGTGCTTACATTTATTTCAATATTGCCACAGAACTACTTCATATTCCATAAACTTTTTTTTTTCTTATGAGAAAATTGAGGTTGAAAGTCAGACTGCCATAAATACATTAGATTAATACAGTAGAACCTCAGTACTGATTTAATAAATAGGCCATGTAAAAGTTTCACATGCAGGGACTTATTATTTTTGACATAATTCTATCATTTATTATTCTCCTGGCCCTCGATAATGAGTATATTGATACCCCATTAAAAAACATCATTTTACCATTCACCGAGGAATATTTTGTATTGAGGTTCTACAGTAACTGCTGTTTTTTTTCTTTTAATTGGAAAAGAAAGATGGTGGGGGAAAGAGGTAGTTTTATGTAAATTTTTATCACAGAGAAAAAAATTATAATAATGTAGTTCTATGCAGCATACTGTCCTGAGTTTTGCTTTTCTGCACTCATTTGTCATAACACTTCTCAGATCTTGTCTCTGGTTCCCGCTACATATTTCTTTGGCAGTGTGGGAAAGCATGGACGTCCTTTGCTACCAAGTGCCCTTTAGCAGTGTTTAATGGGTTCTATGCAATACTTCTAGGTGTGGCTGTGATGGTCACATGACAAGGCTAATACATCATCATAACTTACGTACCAAGGATTGATACTGGTTTTGATTATGTGCAGAAATTTGTCCAGAGCAGGATCTGGATGAAAGTTAAAAAATCTCAGTGCCAGCTTTGTTCTTTTTTTGTTATCTCTTATCCCTTGGATGAACTTGCAGTTGATCTCATGACATTGAACCTCATGCATTCGAAGTCCTTGCAATTCTTTGCAAAGCTCTGATATGATCTTTGTTTCTTATTTGTGTATTAACCTTTCTCCACAAATTCAAATAACTCAAAATATTAAGCCATTCCCTTGAAATTTGAATTTGTGAGGTTATACTGTACTTGTAAGGTCAAGGGAACATTCATCTCCCTGACCCCATGTCCTGCTGGGAGTACTTCATAAAGATGTATTGACACTTCACACAAAACTGCTGTTGTAATGATACAGGATGTTTGAAAGAGTAAAAAAAAGACAACACTATAATTTCATTTCCAAATATCTCACAAGGAAGGTTAATTAATTCTCCAGCATTTTAACAGATCAGAGGACAGACAAGGAGGAAATTGTTTAGTGTTATAATTGTCAGTATGAAAACAAATGTGAGCTCAAAAAATATATTTTAAAAAAGCTTTGAAAATGACAGTGTCTATATCATGCTTTACTTTCAGAAACATTTGTTCATCAAAATAGTGATTGTTTCATAACCATGTGTTAGTGAATTCAAGAACATGTGAATTGTGTAACCAAAATGGAGAAAAAAGAGATGGATGTGATGGTCACGGCATAGCTCTAAATGTCCTCCTTCTTTTCAATTTTTGGCATTTGCTCTGAATTTGTTTATGGGGCACTTGCTCCTGCCATTTTAATGACCTTCCTCATTGTAGTGATCTTCAAACTTCCTTCTTAAATGACAAGGAAGTGTTGTGGGCAAATAGGGGATTCAGAAGTTCAATGTTGATCCAGTATTATGTTAGAATGAAAAGAACTGTAACTCATTTTGTGATCCTCAAATTCAGCTATTTGTACTATATGGTTGACATGTTGCTGTGTCCACTAACTTTTGGTAAATTTAATAAAAGTAATGTACTGTTTCGCTGTAGCTGAACATCAAGTGAAGCATCTGTATTTTGATGAAAAGCTGTCTCCAAAATTAGAATAAATATTACTTCCCTTGTCACATTTTTAACAAATATGTTGACAATTTTTATGGCAAACAGATTTCCCTGGAATGTAGTTTACTCACTTAAAACACTGGAAAATTTGTGTGTAGAAGTTATTCGGAAGAAGAGTTGCAGCTTTTTTTTTCTTTCAACATTCTGATATGTCATTGCATATCAGATAAATCAGAACAAAAACCACACTATCAGTTGACCATTTAAATCTCTTTATCTCACTTTTCATCACTTGTAGACTTTAAAACTAGTATAGGGTCAGCATCCTGATGTGAGATTTCACTGAACTACTGTTTATATGGTTCTTGTCTGGGTCTTGCATTCACATTCTGGTCTCACATATTCTCATTTGACCAGTAGCAGTAAACATTGTATTGTCATGTGGGAAGCTGATGCCTTGAGGGATATTTATCTGCTAGTTATGTCTGTGTAATTATTGTAATGATATTGTAAATAGTTATGACTTGACTTTAATAATTAGTACTCTAACGACAGCTGATGTTGTCACTTGGTTGATTTGTGTAACATATGTTGAGTAGACTTCTAATTTGATTGTTATCAAGAAGAGATGTTTGATTTGAGGTTAGCTTTGAAAAACAGTTCTACACAATGAGTCTGTGTCATCACTTTTTAGATGGTGATGTTCTGGGTTTGAAGAAAAAAGTACATTCATGTGGATCATTATTATTATATACTCTAACATTCCCTGCCTTTGTCATTCTTCACTCTCCATTTGCCTTTCCAAGAAAATCCCTTATCTTGATACTGAGAACAATATGCATATATTTTGCTCTGCTCATTAATTGAATATTGAATATATATGAATGTAAATGTACAGTACCACACAGATTTTGATGCTGCATCTGAACAAATCCCATTTCCTCAGATATATGAAGCTGCTAGAAGTAGAAGATGGCTCTAGTTATGTGAAGGAGCTTTAGAAGTTGTTTTCTCTAGATATAGTCTATGTCTTTTAATATGAAAGAGAGTACTTTTGTTTGAGTATTGTTACTTTTGTAAAACTGCTTTACCACCCAAGCAGGCTTAGTTGGTGACATTTAATTGTCCTCTCAAAATTCTTCCTTGAGAAGCAGAAGAAGTGCAATGACAGTCATCTGTGTTGTTTGAAGTCCTTGCCATATCTTATTATGATCATAATGGGAATAAGGACCAAGAAAAACGAAAGAATTCTGTGGTTAGTAAGACTATCATGGAGATTGGGTGGAATTAATTTTTTTAATTTGTTTGTTGTTATTTGCAGTAGATCTAAGTTTTGTTAGGAAGATGTGACAAGATCACTGACAGTTAGAACGGACCAAGAACATGAGAAAAGTATTTTGAAAGCTATATTAAAAGTTGATTTTAGAAACTAAAATGAGTCATGCAGTAAGCATCATTAAGTTCTTCATCTCATGATGGAACAAACTAATATTTCATTAAGTTGGCAACAAAACCTCATTTCTTCATGACCTTACAGAGTGAGGTATCAAATGAGAGAAACTGCTAGCCTGTTCCAAAGATATCATCAAGCTGAATTAGTACATTTTGAATATGGGACATACCTCTTAATGAGATCTTATTTCTTTAATGTAACAATTTTGTTATACGGTATTGCTAATTTAATGGTTCACTTTATCTGTATTGTAATTTACAGAGGGCTAAAATTTTGGGTTTCTGTTTTTTTTATAATTTTTTTTCCCCCTTATAGATTATAACAGTAAATCACTTCGTATTCTGCCAAATGTAATCATAAGCTGAATCTGTCTGTTGATCTACTTACTGACTGCCTTGTACATCATTACTTTACCTATCTTTCTTATGCTCATATCATGGCTGCAATTACTTGTTTTACTTTGAAAGTGAATGTATCTTGAAGCACTTGGAAAAAGCAAACATACTCAGAAAAGAAAGCACCTTCAACTTCAACAACCCCCCCCCCCAAAAAAAACAACACCAAACAAAACACCGAAAAACAGTACTGAAGGAATAAGGAGTTTTAAATTCAAAGATTTGTTCTGAGCTCTTGATTTTATGGACAGGATAATGTTCCTTGCACTTAATATTGATCATAAAGCCATGCCCATAACCAACCAGGTCAAGCTATGCAAGTCAAATAACAAAGGATCCAGTAGTGGTGAAATACTGCCATTCAGCCTCTGAAGAAAAAAGACCTTTTAACTTGCATATCTATCTCCACAGTTCATTTTATACTATACACATGTTCTTACCAAAATGTGTTAAGAACATTTTCCCTCTACCCTCTGCAACCTTGCAAATAATACATTCCAACTCTGAATACTTACACAAGGATTTACCCCGGTTTAATAAGGCTTGACAATACAGTAACCCTGAGAACATGTCAAGCAAACTACTTAGTATGTGGTGGGTAGTCTTAGTCCTATCATTGGCCTCGTCTGGCTTGGGAGTACATTACAGTTTATGTAAAGTGGCCTAATATACAAGGTGCAGTCCAAAAGTTCATACACTATGCCTATAAAAGCTCACTGATTTACTATAGATGTTACATTCCTCTATCGCCTTTAAATTTAAAGCGACCCAAATGAGAATCCACACAAAGATTGCCGCACTACCACCATGCCTAGAAGCATTTTTGGAAGACTTTTTTTGTTTGTTTTTGTGTCAACCTATTGAGTACTATCTGCTATTCTGCCAACATCTTTTCTGTAATCTCAAGTCTCCATTCCCGTAGCTGATTTGTCATCTTTGGGAAGTGGCAGTGGCCACATGGAGCAAAGTCCAACAAATATTAAGATAGAAGACAATGGTCATGATGTCCGAGGCCAAAAACTGCTGAACTATAAGGGTGAAGTCCGTCAACATGTTGTTATTTTGCATTTGTCAGTTGGTATTGTGGCATTTGTCGACACTTCAATCTTATAAAATCAAGCAATCATCTCGGATCCTCATAGCAAAAGTCAGCTTTGGCTGATTGACCTGCAGTCACTAGCTCTACTGGATTTCTTCCTCTTTCTGAGGATGAAAAGTCGGCAGGAGAGAAGGATATTTGGGAAAGAAAGGGGAGATAAAGGCGGATGGTACTGTANCTGGCAGTTCCAGCCCAGGGCTAAATAGTGCCTGGTAAAAAAAAGTAAAATGGACACAGATTTCCATAACAAAATTTCCCCCCTGGAGCCCTTATTACTGGAAGCAGGGCATGCCAAAAGAGGGAAAAGGGGAGATGAAATATACCCCCTAAGTTTGTAGGACCACAAAGTGGTAGGACCACAAAGTGGTAGGACCACAAAGTGGTAGGACCACAAAGTGGTAGGACAGTTACAGGCCTGTAACCTTCACACACTGACTTGTAAAAATTCCAGAGTTGTTTCTAGGCTTGGCAGTTTTGCTGGAATCATTCTCTTGGACTCAGCTGGACTAATGCAAAGGTGATTGAGGAATGTAACACCTAGAGTAAGTCTAAGAGCTGTTAAAGATTTTATCTATAGAGTTTTGGACTGCATGTTGTACTTGGTGTAAAGGGCTGTCAGAATATCAGGGTTTTATTGTACATTCATTGTTCCAATTAAGCAAGTTTTTTATCATTACATGTTCAATGATTCATGTGGTCTAAGCCTTGAAATGTATATAATTTGTGGTGACTGATTGATACTGTATTATCTGGGCAAAACAGCATAATATGTGAGACAAAGTTCTGCACTTTAGAGATGTCATGTTGACCTGCTCATGTTTTGTCATCATGGATGGATGGATGGATGGATGGATGGATGGATGGATGGATGGATGGATGGATAGATGGATGGTTGTCTGAAGAAGTGAAGAAAGGTGAACAGCAAGAAAAATGGTGCAATGGAGGGAGGGAGGAAGAGAGAGAGTGAGAAAGAGAGAGAGAGAGAGAGAGAGAAAGAAAACTTCACCAGTGATAAGAATTCAAGTGCCTAATGAAAGTGTATATATGTGGATATTTCCAACTCAGTTGAGTATTGCAACTTTTAGCCAAATATTATACAGATTTCTGAAACCTTAAAAATACAATGTCCCTCTCTAAAACATGAGCATATTAGTTAGGTTTCAGAAACGTTAATAGACACTGCCCAGCTTTAATGGGTAAAATGAAAACACGTGCTGAATGTAGTATAAAAAGGAATGCAATCTATTTCATTCTTATGTATAATATTTGTCTTACCACTGGTATAGAGGTAAATAAATTGTCGTGTATCTGATACCAATGTCATTGTGTCCTGTCATGTTGGTAAGTGTATGTTAAGTTGTTATGCAGACATTCTGGTTTGTTTTATTATATATATTTCTTATATTCAGACCATGTCTGCTTATGTGACTTCACATTACTATTACCCCCAGCAGGTCATATCACTCAATAACATTCTTAACTCTCTGGGGAAGCATATGGTGCGACTGACATTTACAGACACTGATCATTGGCATTATAACAAATTTTTTCACTGCCCAGAGCCAGATACCAGGTTTTATTGATGGGTAGACTGAGGAAAATGTGAACAAAATGCACTCTTCTACAACATGACCTGGCGGGAATCAAACCCATGATCCTCAGATCCTAAGTCCTTTGCCATAACATATTAGCCACACTGCTCCACATTTCAGAATTGGGACAAGGAAATGTAAACTAACAGGGCTTGATTCTAACTTTTTTTTCTACTTCTTCAGCATTCCCTGGTCATGTTAGCAGACCGCTATGGGCCATGAACTGGATGGTCACCTGTAGGTCTGTGCAGTTCCCCCAGAGCTTTGTCTCATAGTTAACTGGCAATGGCCATAACTGTTCTCTTAATTCCGTTTGGAGAGGGCAGTCCGGCAAAACATGTGGTGTTTGGTCTGTCTGCAGTCGATGGAACGGAGCTGAGCTGCTTATGCCTATCTTATGTAGCTGCTTGTTGAGCCTGCAATGTCCAGGACTTAATCGAAAAAGCTGGGCTTGATTCAGGATCACCCTACTGGTGAAGAAAACTTATACTAGCTATGGTGATGAAAAGGAATGAATGAGTGATGCAGTCGAATCCTTTATCACAAATACACCAGATTATTGATAAAATTACAACAGGAGAGAGTTACAGCTTTTCCTTGATCTCTACACAGACAATAAGGTATTTTGTCAAAATGGAACTCGGTAATAACGGGTGATCGGGACTTTCAAAAGTTCACTGCTATTATCATGTCTGGCCGTTCCTGAGTTGGGGTATGGAGACTGGGGTATAGTGACTGGGGTATGGTGACTGGGGTATAGTGACTGGGGTATGGTGACTGGGGTATAGTGACTGGGGTATAGTGACTGGGGTATAGTGACTGGGGTATAGTGACTGGGGTATGGTGACTGGGGTATAGTGACTAGAAAAGTAATTTCTGAAAATATGTTCTCATGATTCATTTACAAAACCCACAGACTTGGCGATACAAGATGATGCAAACAACCACTTTCAGTTAGTATTCACTTACCTTTGCAGATGACATCCTGACGTATCAAATAGGTTCAGACAGGAAGGCTCTGTTGGACACTATGCAGTAGAAACTGGACAGGATCAGTGAGTGGTGTGAAGCATCAGGCAGCAGGATTAATCCAGAAAAGGCAGGAGCATTATGGTGTTCCCTTAACAACAGAGTTCCCAGGGCTGACCTTCCAACACCGAATTTCGCAAACACCAGAATTGAACGCGTTGCCAAAATGAGATATCTCGGAATCACTTTTGACCGCAGCCTTTCTTTTGGTGATCATGTGGAAACAGTGATACAGAGGGCCAGAGAGGGACTGAGCGCACTGAAAAGTGTGGCCAGTGCTGATATGGAGCAAAGACTGCTATTCCTGCTCTTTCGGGCGTTGGTGCTCTCTTTCATCGACTACGGCCTTGGAACTTTGACCTTGTCAAGGACTCAGGTAGCAAAGCTGGACCGGGTCCAGAATGGAGGCATGAGAGTCGTGTTGGGATGCACGAGGGACACCTCGGTCACGGCGATGCGACACATGTTGGTCCTGCCCAGTATGCACCAAAGGCACAGAATGGCACAGACCAGGACATACCTGCGTGTGGCACAAGATAAGCACCACCCCCTCCATCAGGCTCTACAAGTGGTGAAGGGACAAAGGCTACGCAGAGGCAGTTCTTGGATGGCAGAAGCAGAGAAAACCATCAAATGTGTGTGCAACCCCAAGGACATCCACCTGGGCCCAGATTGGACACTCACTACCCCACAAATGGTGCCTTATGCCAATACAGTCATCACGTTAGGGCGCGAGTGTCAGGACTGGGCAGCAGGGGCAGCCTACTCTGAGGTCCGACAACTCATCGAGGACAACTCGAAGCCCGGCGACCCAGTGATCTACACTGATGGGTCAGTGAAGCGAAGGGAGAGGTCCGGATGGGGTTTCACAGTCAAGTGCAATGGACGGACGATGGCCGAGAAAAGCGGTGCGTACAGTCTGACAACATCTAGCATGAGAATGGAGATTGAGGATGCATCTGAAGCTTTGCTATGGCTACAGACAACTGATGCTAGACATGCAGTCATCGTCTCAGACTCGTGCAGCATGCTTCGGAAAATCCAAAGTGGGCATTTTAGGGAGAACTGGGCCGAGATCCTACAGAGGAGTCACCTCCAGTCCCTCACCTGGATATTCTCCCCAAGCCATGTTGGAGTGACTGGGAATGAAAGAGCCGATGTACTAGCTGGGTCAGGGCCTCTGAGAGCAGGATTCCAATACGATGCTCAGGATGTCATTAATGCTCTGAGGCTAGTCCAGGAGAGGGAATCTGGGAAGGAGGAGTCACAGACTCTGGGGAGACTACTGGACATGGGGTATACGCGTGGCCAGGGTCGAACTTTACGTCTGCGTGGGAAGACCCGGAGAGCGATCAACCAGCTGACAACTGGCACCATCAGCTCTCCCACTCTGCGTTGGCTGTTGGCAAGGGGGACAGAGTGCTTATGGGAATATCCCGTGCACCATGATGTCAGTCTTGGGACAAGGTAACAAGGTAACCACTTTCAGTTATTGATGTAATGTGTGATGGCGCTTGACAGGATCAGGCTAGTTCACAAAACAAAGACGTCAGTTCAGATCTCATTCAGTTAACTAAGGGAAAAAAAGCCCTAAGATTAAATTAAGCTCAGCTCCGTGAAAACTGAGTAGTTTTCAGATCAGATCAGTTCCTCTTGGTTATTTGATATTCACATTCGGTTCTGATTGTCGAGGTAGATATGAACTGAAATGAAATTTGGGTAGAAAATGAAACTTCTGATAAAAAACCCAAAATAGCTTAAGTTCAAATCCAAACCTACTTGCTCATCTACACTTAAGTTCAAATCCAGATCAGTTCGTCCAAAGCTGCTATTCAGCTGAGATTAAATTCACGTGAACTGAACTTCAGTTCACAAACTATGTGCATATGATCTCAGTTCTGCTCAACCTTGCTCTTGATGGGTTTCTGACTAAACTTTCGATTACTGACTAAAACGACTTCACCAACACATCAGCTGTCACACCTCACTATTCATGAATCAAAAACAAAGAGTGAAGAGGTTAATATCAATCATGCTGCATGAAGTCTTACAGTCGCTTTATAGTTGACAGTTCCCAACACCTCGAAAACATAAACAAGTTGCAGTTATGATAAGAACTGCGATTATCTGGTGGTATTTTAAAAATAAAGAATTCAGTACTCTATTTAACAACAAAAAAAAAAGACTTGTTGTGATTAAGCGGAATTTGCTATTAAGCGAACTGCTATGAGCAGAGTTCACAGTACAGGATGCGCGATAGGAGGTGTGTGTCAGGGTAATCCAGACACTGCCGTGTATTTCGCACAAATCAAAAGTGAAACTTTTAATTGCATGGTAAGCATAACACATTCTTAGCTGAACGGACACGTTTTGTAGTAATCTGAGCCTGGTAGATAAGCCCCCCCCCCCNCCCCCCCAGTTCTTTTAATGTTTTTGTTTTACTTTTGTAACTCAGTCGTTTAGAGATAGCCCACTTTTCTGTGAGTTGATGTTGATAAAGTCGTAGGACTGAAAGTGAAATTAGATTCACATTTCTAGTCTCTAGATCCGGATTCACAGGGGTTTGTTTCCAATGAAAAATATTTCTTAATTTATCATATATATGTAAGTGTGGGCAGTTTGGAAATGTGTCACGGTTAGGGGTAAACTCTAGGCTTACACGTGGAAGTTAGGGAACAGTATTCAGGCTGTGGGTATAAGAAAATTAAAGTGCTCTGAAGTTAGGGTTCTTGTGGTCTAGTCTAGTGGTGGCACGTTCAGACTTGCAAGTTGAGAGATTCCTGGTAGGGAAAATGACATTTTCTATTGTTAAGGATTTTCGGACTTTCTTCTGAAAAATCGGTTCTTCACTGTAATTTTATAAAATCCTTGGTGACATGTACACTCCCTGAGATAACGTGTCACTGCAGCTAAAAACTGATCAGAATGGGCTCACAATCTTCCCCCTTGATGAGTAATATTAAAATTAAAGAATATAATAATTATTAGAGAAAAACTATATGCCTTACCACCTGCTTACAAAAATTTTCATAAAATGGTTCATAGCATACATTACATGCTTGCTGTAGCCATACCTATATGATTAGACCTGATAAAGATAACGAAATAAGCCTACACCAGCTTCAACAGGTCTGACACAACACTATATAGTTATAGGCCTACTAATTGCAGTTTCATAATCGCAAAGTTTCAAGTTCAGCAACCACGTAAAATCGACGGGGCGGAATGCAAAGGAGTATTGTATAATCATAAAATTACTATAATAATTATCAACAGAAGCACCAACCGCTTCTTCGGTATTTTCCGATAATCTCCGGAATATCAGCATTCGCCGTTTTTATGCGTTTGTCCACAAGGTAAACAGGTGAGTCTAACAATAACATCACGTCAAGGTGAGGAAGACAGAAACACCTAAACATATAACAACAAAAAAAAAAGGGGGGGGGGTAAGAATCGTGAGGTGGGTAGGGTAGCATAATGGTAGGACAGATCGACTAACCCAGCGGTCACCCTATTTCCGCCATCCCACCCCCGCACCTTCCGAACAATGACAACACGATATTAATCAGATTTCGTTAGACCAACACTCCAGACGCAAAGATGTTATGATGTCAGGATGGATTTCGTGATTATGGTAATCAAATTTTACCACAACAATACGAGGACTAGCCCATAACACTACAATTCAGAGACAAGAACAGTCACGTGATTCGTTCATTCATGTGACGTTCTCAGTAATGTAATAATTAAATACTTGTAGGTTCACAGTATCCATCTGTTTAGTGGGATGGAATGACTTAAAGAAGACTGGAAAAATCAGTGATATTTGGGTGCGGCGAAAGGGGGTGACTGGGAATGTCATGTCTGGTAAGGGAAAGGTTTTTGTAGAGTGTTTTCCCCGTTCCGCCCTCCTCGAGCCTTATCTCTGCTCTCTGCCCCCGCACACACCCATACACACCACGAAGACGTTTCCCCAAGGTAGGTCACTCCATCTGACATCGTTCGCACAGGCAGAGAAGTGGAAAAAGAGGCGGTGGAAGTGGGTGTGGGCGGGGAAAGGATTNGGGGGGGGGGGGGCGATTGGACAGGGGCATTGTCCTAGAACACCTTGTCTGCTGGGAGGCTTAGAGGAGAGACTCTGACACACTGAGCCCCAGATCTTAGAGAGCACCACAGACAAGACAATTGAGCACCAATGACAAGACAACTGAGCACCAATGACAAGACAACTGGGCACCAAGGACAAGACAACTGAGCACTAAGGACAAGACAACTGAGCACCAATGACAAGACTACTGAGCACCAATGACAAGACAACTGAGCACCAATGACAAGACAACTAAGCACCAACATTAATTTGTTAATTACTATACTCGCCCTAAAAGTTGAAAGCCGTATTCCGCACAACATTCATGGAGGGTTCGTTCAAGTAGTTTCGGTGCTGGGTCTATATAATCATTTTTTGTTGCAGCCAGCGTTGATATAATATTGTTGCAATATATACAGCACACATTACCAATTCCACAAAAAGTACATAATGATGTACATCGATTCTCGGCTAAAATCTACACGATGTCCATGTACTTTAAAGTTCTATCTAGACTATACGTTTTTGTTTCTTTTGTTTCAAATATTTAAAACAACAATCCTATATAAACAGCTTTGCAACCACAGCTGATCACATAATTTCAGCGAGACAATTCTGACGTTCCAAGACAGAGCGGCGTATCTGTGCATTTCATGATTTTGTGGAAAATGCAGAAAACTTCAGATGCTTAGCCTGTCTGAAGTTATGAATGCTTCTAATCATGACTTTGCATGGTGTTAGTTCTAAGTATTACCTGTTTTTTAATGCAAGGTTCAACAGATCATACCGTTAACTTTTGGCGGGAAAACACATCAAAGCAGATAAGGTGTTCAGTACGTCGCTCTGCCTTGGGAAATATAGATGCGTCGCTCTGCCATCGACTGTGTGGTTGTAAACACTCATTTATGTGGGTTTGACGCTTTGAAAACTACTATTTCGGGTGCAGATACGTCTATCTTCCTTTGACACAAAAAGGATATGGGCAAGGCAAGACATGCCCAACAAGACAATGAAATAAGAAAACTCGATTTTGTCAGATACGTCGCTCTGCCTTGGGACGGCAGAAATCCCCAATTGTATATATATCTGGAAACGTTCAGTTCGGACCTGTTCTCTCTTTGATTGTGGTTTTTTTTTTTTTTTTTNNTTTTTTTTTTTTTTTTTGTACTCTCTTTCCTACTGTTGACATTGGCCTTATCTTGAAGTAGGTGGTTGCAGAGCCATGGTTCAGCAGTCACCTCCAACCATAAGAAGTAGTCAAACATGGTTAACATGATTTAATGTGCAGTCAGAGACTTTATTTACCCCCACTCCCACCCCCACCCCCATCGCTCCTAAAGATCTGTTGTTAGTTAAACACTTTGGTATATCACACACACATACATACACAAACATATACATACACACATACATACATACACACATATCAAGAACTTTATTGATACTTGACTTCTTACAATACCATGAACAATCCAATGATATGTAATCAAGTAAGCAATTAGATAGATATAGCTATTACTTAACAAACAATCTCCTCTTCCACACTCTAAATGATCCAATAATAGCACTAATACTAATATAATTACACATATTTCTTACTTCTCTATTCGAGAAACCAAGCATTTTCAGCCCTGATGCTGTCTTCTTATGTACTGTCCCCAAAGACCCGACAATCAACACAACTGTTTTACAGTTATATCCCTTGTCGTTTAGTTCTTTGTTAAGATATATATATTTTAACATTTTTTCATGGAAACATAGGTCAGTGAAGTAGTCAAATGGCACAGAAACTTCAATAATGAATGCTGTTTTTGTTCTTTCATCCATGATACATATGTCTGGCCTATTTGGGATGTTACTGTTACTTA
>JAWQUT010000077.1:623742-665501 GCA_033807755.1 Ellobium chinense | reverse complement strand
GGGGCGAGGAAGCTTGTGGTGTGTGTGAGTCTCGTGCTTAGCACTATGATTGCTAGTCTTCTGTTCGGCTTCGGGAAAGACCCCGACCACTAAGCCATTTTTTTTTGGAGTGGCGGCGTGGTCGTATATAGACGTCTACCTGATTCCAAACTGACGGCAAGGCGATGGGTGCCGACGCAGAGGTCGCGGGTTCGATTCCCACCACATCACTTTCTTTCCTTCTTCCATTTTCTCTCTGCATTTGTCTTCTTGAGCACTCTCCCCCTTTACCCTACCTTGTGTGAGCATCTGTTTGCGTCTGCTCACTCCTTAATGTCTCTAGTTTTGAAAGATGCCTGACTGGGAGTGGTCAGACAGGGTAGGGGGAATGGANGTAGGGGGAATGGAAAAGGGGGAAGGGGGGGGGCAGTTGATGAAAGCCAGTTCCAGGCCTACAATATTGTATTTTAATATACGGTCGAAAATAGTCTCCTTATACAAGCTACACTTCATATGCACTAGCTAGAAAAGCGAGCATGCTCGGTTGGGGTTGGGGTTGTCGGCGGCATCAGTACAAGAAAAGAGGAAGATGGACTGAGCGACATTATCAAGGTGGTGGAGTGGAGAGAGAGAGAGAGAGAGAGAGAGAGAGAGAGAGAGAGAGAAGAGAGAGAGAGAGAGAGAGAGAGAGAGAGAGAGAGAGAGCAAAAAATTAGAGGTGGAGGTGGCTTTCACTTTCAACAACTGGCCAACTTGACCCTTTCACTCCTCCTCTGAACGTTTCGCTTTCTCAAGTTCGACCAACGAAAGTTTCGCCGACAATTAAATAATCCCATTACATCATTACAGTACATTAGTATAGTCTATAGTCCGTCCAACAATATACGGTTTTCGTTTTTCGCGAATATTTTGCTTTGATCAATCCTTACCAAATTTTGCATTGCCTCCTGTTTCAGTTTGTCTTAGCAAGAAACTATTTTTTGACGGTTATAGAGATGGAAATATAAAAGTTTTCTTCATAAAGTTATATAAAAAACTCGACCGAAAGGAAATCGCGAAGATAAGTTGGTTTACAGCTTTATGGAATGTGACGTGATGACACGTAGCTTCCCTAAACGCAAACCTTTTTGATATGGATAATTGCAAAGCATGTTTAAACAAGAGCTGTGTTTGACTTGGTTTGGACTTGGGTACATGCAATAGCAATATAGCATTTAGTCGGTATGTGAATGATGTCCTTTTATTTGTTGTGAGGAATAGTTTTGATATGATTGTCCCGTCCGGCTGATTGGTCGTCTGGAGTGCCTATCAAGATAACTTCTTGTGGACTGAAATTTGAAGCCCAACGGATGAATGGAGAGTTCCTTTTGAGACCCTGAGGTCGTGCTCGGTCTCAAGGATGCGTTTCAAGATTTTGAGAGTGATGTATATTTTGTCCTCAAACAGTTTCAATATGCATCTTTCTATGACATCCATGTCGAAGTTGTCAAGTAATGGATTCCAGCCTTTTTCACTGGATCTGTCATTGCTAAGGACTGGCAGCTCGTTCTTCCAGCGTCTGAGCGTCGTTGCTTTCACATTCAAGCAAGCACTGGTGCGTTTCAGAGAACAGTTTAAAGACACTTGAAGACTCTTCTTTTTAACTTCACGTTTGTGGTATCTTAAAGCTCTGAGCGCAACTTGCTTGACTGCAGGATCTTACTGTCGAGGCATGATGTTCCAGATATGTAGCTTAGATTTGTGTTTGCCTTCTAATGATGTGCTCGATCATGCACCAGAATGTTTGGCATGTTCATTTAAAAATGAGGTGTGCAGTGATGCTTGAAATCGGGAATGCAAAAATTTGCACAAAGTTCAGCCTTTATGTTAGAGTACGTGGAAGAGGCGAAGGTGGGGGAGGGGGAGAGGGAGGGGGGCATAATCGGGGAGGTCGTGCATTAGTGTAAATTACTTTGTTTGTGACTATTGTTGTGAGTATTTTATGCATGTGAAATGCAACTTGTCTGATATTTTGTCCTTGGTTAATGGTTGCTGTCTGCGTTAAAAATAGCGCTTGTTATGTCTAGCTAAACCATGGAATGTTGCACTGACCGAATTATTTGGACTTGCTCTTATGTGAACCTGCCGTGAAAAGAAGACTACTGTGAATACCGTAAAACTTCCGTTCGTTGAAACATTGTGTTTCCTGAGTTTTTAATATACTTTAATGAAGAAAACTTTTTTTTTTATCTGTAACTGTCCACAAGTGAGTAAACATGTCTCTGTTAAGACAAATTGAAACAGGAGGCTATGCAAAATTTGGCGAAGATTGATCAAAGCAAATTGGAGATATTCGCGAAAAACGAAAACCGTATAATGTTGGACAGTATCGATTCCGTTTGAAACTGAACACTGGTTCTGTGTCTTCAAACACGACAAGAAAATATGATAAAAATAAAAACTCAGATACTGAGGTCTTCGTACCTGAAATTTCCTCGCTTGATCACAGGGGCATGTTGCCCTTCATGTAGTAATGTACACTGACAAAACTTCCCAGTGTCTTGTTTTTGTTTCGTTTGTTTGTTTTGTTTTGTTTTGAGAAAAGTCCAGCTTGTTGATGGTAAATCCCACTACATGCAGGAAGACCACGATAGTGAAAAAAATAATGAAGAGAAAATTTTTGGATGTTCTTTAGTCTTTGGATCGTGGTTAGAGCCAATGCATGAAAACAAACAAGGTAACTTATCTGTCCAATCTACTTCACTTGGACACCAAATTCTATGGATTACATTGTAATTATGCTATGAAATAATTCCAAATTTTGCATGCAGATATTTAAGTCAAATCGCAATAACTGGGAAAATAAGTTTCACTTGACCATAGCGATCGATCACATAAATATGGAAAGCAGCGAGTATCCTTTGATCTTTCATGTGGCGGTCGATACATTCTCATTGGGATCCTTACTAAGATAGTCCCTCACTTCGCTGGACAGACGTTGGTTGATTAATCTATATAACATAGAGTTGATATAGTGTAAGCATTTAAACTTTGTCAGCTTACTTGTTTGCTCCATGTGTCACTGTTTGTTATTCCTCCATCCACTTCCTTCCTGAAGCCACTACCGAACATAAAATAATTCCTTTAACCTCTCTTTCAATTTTCTTTCTTATCTACCTCTCTCTCTCTCTCTCTCTCTCTCTCTCTCTCTCTCTCTCTCTTCTTTCTAATAACAAAACTTGTATTTTATGCATTTTAAAGATCATGATGGTAATCGCAGTAGCAGTCAGTACAAGAGGAACATCAGCAGCATGCAAACATCATACATATCAGTGGATGAAACAGGGGGAAAGTTATGGCATATTTTTGTCCATTCAAGGTGAAAAGAACTATAAAAACAGTAAATGTCCATTTTTTCGTGAAAAGAACGTTAATTGCAGTTACGTACATAAAAATTCAGTGCGTAGTCGTCATATGGAGGTGGTCGCCAGGCCAGGTTATTTTCATGATATAAGAAAAACTCAGGGTTTTCCTTGAGGCAGGTCCTTTCTACAGCTGGCCGCAAGTGGAGAGCTGGTCACCAATCTAAGTTCGATTGTTCGTCCTTGACGTTAAACTCTTTTTATAAACCCGAGACTGAATTTTCCGCACTGGCCACGGTTGGGGGAATCCCCACATTATTGGTGGGTCAAGAATCAGTAACGTGCCAAGAGGGGAAGTTACTTCGAGGAGGGCACGTGTGGACCAAGTTACTGAGGGTGGGTTATCGGAAGTTTATGTTATCCTAGCACTTTTTATAAAGATAAAGAACAAGAAATCGGAGGGGATTATGTTTATGTTAAAAATGGGCCTGCCCAATGTTTGGCAAATAGATGAGATATAGGTCTAGCTCTTCAATTTAACTGGTGTGGGCAAAGCGCGCAAATTCTGACCTGATCTCAGATTCATAAATGAAAATATTAAACTAGGCCGTATCAGTGGGAAGCGGTGGCTCAGAGTTACATAACATATAAAAGCCACGGGCGTAACAATGGTGTTGGAATAAAAAGGATTGGGGGTCAGAGGTATATTTGGGAATACCCTTATATTCAGTTGAAACAGTCCAGCAGGTGTGCTCCGAGTTATTTACTTACAGTGGCGGCTCGTGACCCCCAAAACTACCCGTGCAACCTCCTCTCCTTCTCATACCATCAGACACTCGATGGCACACATAACTGTATTATGAACGCTGTGCAAAAGTTGTTTAGCAATTTGCATGCATACAACAAAACATATTAACGAAGTCTTAATATGGCTTGGTCACACTGGGATCAATAATAGACTTAACAAAATACTGTGTAGACGATAGAGCACAGAGATCCCACATTGTCTAAGAGGTGGGAGGAATTTCCCAAGTCCCCTTCCTCCTTAACTGACTTTTTAGACCTACATTGTGTCCTCCGAGTTTCCGACTCCGAACCACTGGATTTTGTAGTTACTTTTACTCTTGTATCGCCAGTATCATGTGGTTTCCCATCCCCGCGATTGAACAAAATTTCCAAAGAGCGGTCACGAAACTGAAAGCGAGTTCCGGTTTCCCGCTGCCTGGTCCCATTTCCAAAAATAGATGACTTTCCTGGAAAGCGCAGAGTTGGCTGAAATGGGGGCCTGCATTGGAATGACCTGCACTGCTGTGTTGATAACGCCCCAATCGCCATAAAATGCAGTGTGCTGTCAGTGGGGACAGGATAAGGTGACCGCACCACAAGATTTGACAGATCGAGGTAGGTGATAAGAATATAATGAAGTAGACTGGAATGGCGTTTGGTTATTCTAGGGCTTCCGAGTAGCATATTGCATGTGTAATTAAAAAGAAGACAATTTGTTAAGTAATTTTAGATTCAGACTATCTAGATGTAGACCAAGGTACGCATAATTTTTGTGGACCTGTATTTATTTTTACAATAAGCATTAGATAATAGAAAGCAGCATAATTAATAATTTTTGAAAAATAAATTTGTATAACAATTTTTTGGTTTGTAATTCATAATGAAACGGAGGAGGGGAAAGAAAAGGGAAGGGGTAACTGGTAAGAAGCATAATGTTCAAATGCTAGTCTAGGTAGTCCTGACTAAGTAGATTTAACCAGCGCTGTGTACAGTGTTGGATGGCCTGGAAATGCGGTCTCGTAATCTGCTTTGTAGGAGAATCTCATTCATCATGGCTGTCCCACAAAACATTTTACATGGATCTTGTCGTAACAACCCTCTTGGCTTAAACTGGACCAATATGGTTTATAATATTTTGTAAAGTGTGCCTCTCACCAAAAGTTACCTAACTGTGAGCAGTCCTGAAGTATGTTATGGTCAAGGGCGAGCACTAGGCTCGCATGTGGAAATTAGGGAACATGTTCAGGCAGTAGGTATTTAAGAATTAAATTGCTGTGAAGTTAGCGTCCCTACAGTGTAGTGGTAACACATTCAGACTTGCAAGCTGAGAGACCCTGGTTGGATCCCCGGCAGGCACAGGAAATTTCCTAGTGTAGGTTTTTTTTCAGCCTTTCTGCTCAAAATTGATCATTCACAGTAGTTTGGTAAAATCTCTGGTGACACACTTTCCTAAAATAATATGTAACAAATGAAAAATTATCAGACTGAACTCACATTCCTCCCCCTTAATAATGAGATGAATACTAAAAGAAAGAATATTTTATGCCCTGCCACCCTGTTACATTTGGCGTTGTCGGCAGGATGTCTCATTGGGGCCTTGGGAATGCAGTAACGAGAGTAGAGGGTTCTGTAACCCAAAGGCAGAGACAAAAGACAAAGTGGGAGGTAGTATTCTAAGAACTGAGATAACGATTTTATAAGAATGGCCTCACGTTCATTGTGGACAATATGCCGATGGAGTTGAGATATCATATAAGAATGACCTCATACTCATCAAGGACTGTAAGTTGTCATGAGGACATGACATGGATAAGCAGGGGGGAGTGTGAGCAGTCAGGAAGTATGTTAGGGTCAGGGGTGAATACTAGACTCGCACGTGGAAGTAGGGACCGATTCAGGCAGCAGGTATTTAAGGATTAAATCTCTGTGAAGTTCGTGTCCCTGTAGTGTAGTGGTAACACGTTCAGACTTGCAAGCTGAGAGACCCTGGTTCGATCCCCGGCAGGGGCAGAAATTTTCTAGTGTAGGTTTTTTCAGCCCTTCTTCTCAAAATTGATCATTCACAGTAGTTTGGCAAAATCCCTGGTGACACACTTCCCTAAAATAATATGTAACAAGTGAAAAATTATCAGACTGAACTCACATTCCTCCCCCTTAATAATGAGATGAATACTAAAAGAAAGAATATTATATGCCCTGCCACCGTGTTACATTTGGCGTTGTCGGCAGGATGTCTCATTGGGGCCTTGGGAATGCAGTAATGAGAGTAGAGGGTTCTGTAACCCAAAGGCAGAGACAAAAGACAAAGTGGGAAGTGGTATTCTAAGAACTGAGATAATGATATTATAAGAATGGCCTCACGTTCATTGTGGACAATATGCCGATGGAGCTGAGATAACACATAAGATTAAGAATGACCTCATACTCATCGAGAACTGTAAGTTGTCATGAGGACATGACATGGATAAGCAGGGGGGAGTGTGAGCAGTCAGGAAGTATGTTAAGAGTCAGGGGTGAACATTAGGCTCGCACGTGGAAGTAGGGACAGATTCAGGCAGTAGGTATTTAAGGATTAAATTGCTGTGAAGCGTGTCCCTGTAGTGTAGTGGTAACAGGTTCAGATTTGCAAGCTGAGAGACCCTGGTTTGATTTCCGCCAGGGGCATGAAAGTTTTAATGTAGGTTTTTTCGACCTATCTTCTCAAAGTTGATCCTTCACAATAATTTGGCAAAGTCCCTGGTGACACACTTCTATAAAAGTAATATGTAACAACTGAAAAATTATCAGACTGAACTCACATTCCTTCCCCTTAACAATGAGATGAATACTAAAAGAATGAATACTGTATGCCTTGCCACCCGGTTACATAACTCTGCATCCTCACCAGAAGTTATAAAAAGGGAAGAGAAGTGGTAATTTTCTGATTCTTTGATGTTTACAGCCTACATGACTGAGTTAATGAATCTCTTGTGTTTCAGCTTGTTGCACTTCTCACACAAACATTCACATGGCCTCTTCAGGCACTTTCCATACTCACAAGAATTTCAAGGCACTACAAGAAATTACCATTTCCGCTTTTCCAAAAGACTTTGGTGCACTTGTACTTAGCCTATAACTTCATTCTCTCTTACCATTTTTGTCATTGTTTCATCCTCTTATCTATTCATCCTGTTCTTCCACAGTTGCTAAGCAGCTATGATGATGGCTGACAGTGAGAAAGCTGAGAATTATGACAAGAATGTAGTAAAGGATGCTGACAAGAGTGCCTTGGACAGAAAGGAAGCTGAAGTGACCACGAAGAGTCAGAGGAGGAACAGAAGGAGAAGACGAAGGAGGAAAGAAAACGCCAAGGAGATGGAAGCTAAGAGAGAAGAGAAGAGTGCAACAAAGCTATCAAATCCTACAGCTGGCTCAGAAATACAGAGTAAAAATAAAAATAAAAAAAGAAGAAGAAGACGACGAGGACGAAGAACTGACATTTATTATGGTCGTTTTCGATGCAAACTTTGCAACAGGCATTGGGACAGTGCTCGAGTTTTCACTGTGGGAGGAACTAAAATAGTAAGTCAGTGACTACAACTGGGTAGTGTGGGTTTAGCTTTCTTTCAGAGTTGTTGTTGATCAGTGTTGTGACAGTGATGTTGTGGCCCAAAAATGCCCACGGTCAACAACTATGTGGCCATTGATTTAGGATAACATATCACATACTTTTTCAGTACTGTGAACCTTTACAAAATATGTCAGCGGATATTATTATCATGTCAGCCATATTAGAGTCAGATCATGGAGGAAATACAGCACGTTAAATAGCTGGATAGCAAATATTTGATGTCAACTAACAAAAGTGGAAACAGAGGGAAAAAGAAAAAGAGAGAGAGAGAGAGAAGGGAGCGGAGAAAGAGGAGAGGGAGAGAGAGAGGAAAGTAGGAGAGGGAATGCTTCTTCTACATTCCGACTATGATTATATAGTGTTCACCTTGTGGTTTGTTTTTCTCTTCCCCGTCTTCTTGGTCTATTCATGTCTAATCATTTATCACTCATTCAACCACCCATTCAGGTTATGTACCGGCAACGCTGTAAGCTGTGCACTGGTGATGGTGCCTGGGTCTTCCCCTTCCGTCTTGAACTCATTCGATGCAGTCAGTGCCAGAAGAGGCCATGTGAATGTTTGTGTGAGGAGTGCAACAAGCTGAAACACAAGAGATTCACTACTGTAACAAGCAAAGTCGTGGATGATGATGGCTCAGAGAGAGTTGAGACACAGAGAATAGGTAACAGTTTTCCTTTACAGTCTTTCACTTGTTCCTGTCCAATGTTGCTGGTTTGTGATTCATTTGTGATGCAACAACCTTAATTTCTTCTGATCTAAGATGTTGCATTTAGGGCTATTCGCATGGAGAAAAAAGTTTGGTCATGATGAATGAAAAATTAATGAATCCATTGTAGAGCAAGGAAGATTTGGAAAAAAAAATTGATATTTTAAACTCCAACCATCACGCGTCATTATTCTCAATTTTTCTCCCTCCTGGTCTAGCATCTGTGACATAGTTCAGATTTTGTACTGATCTTTTAATATTGGTGTACGGTATGTCACATTCCATTAACTGTTGAACTTTCATTTAGTCTCCTCATAATGTGAAAATAGAAGTAGACAATTTCTAATTCACATTTTACAAGATTCGCCAAATAAGGATGTTAGATTCACATGTTGGTACCAAATTTTATGAGCAAGAAACAATACAGTGCTACCCTGGTTTTCTTTTGTGGAAAGGGTGGTGTATTCCACTCTTTTAAAATAATTGCTTGCACAAAAAAAATTTCCATTTTAATAAGCATTTTCTTATTGCACTAGCTAATTTTATGTTGCTCTCTGTTCTGAATAAAGACCTACTTAAAAGTTGAGTATTCTCCATCATCACCATTGTCATCATTTCCAAAGAGTATATCTTTTTATCCTAAATTCACATTGTAATCTTCGTCTGCTTCTTTGTTGTTCTTTTCACCAGTTGATCCCGATCTGGAATTCTGTGACTGTGAGAGGCCACGCAAGGACAAGAAACTTGGTGATAAGATTGACCCAAAGAAACGCCATATGTCAGAACTGTGTGAGAAATGTTTGAAGGGGCACCCATGCATCAGAGCACAGCAGGATGATGATTACGAGGATAATGAGAATGGAGATAATGAACCATGAAGAATTATATCAGATAAATCCTGTTTTCATGATCTCATTGTATTGAGCCTCAGCATGAATATGACAGAATTAGATCTAAACTGGGACAGTTTGTTATAGTAGAAGTAAAATTATTATCCACAAAAATCCATGTTGAAGTCATCTTGACTTTGACAATTCCAACATGTTTATGACTTGTGACATTCAATGGCAGTCTTCATTATTAAAACCTCTTTTTGATTGCAGTGTTTATTACATAAGAGAAAGCTGCATTTTCTGCACAAAAGTCATTGGATTATGACAACTCCTTTTAATTGCAACTTCTCTCATACCACTGAGGAATTGTCATTAATTAAAATTGACTTTATTTGAATGTTAGGACACAAGTGAATTTTGATATCTGACTTAATTAGATGCATATAGAAATCGATACAGAATTGTGCAGTAACCTTGTGCGCCTCGTGTTTGATTCATTTTTATATGGGTTGTTTGATAAATTCTGTTCCCTAGAAACAGACAAGTTTGTCTTTGCTACAGGTGCATTTGGATCTTTTTCCGCCTGATTTCCATTGTCAAGAATTTACTCTGTAAGGCCAACCTTGATATCTTGGAAAATAGAAAATTTATTTATCCCAGGAAAATTAATTTACAAGGTTACACAATGTTATACATTTCATTCATAATACAAACGCGCAGAACAAAACACATTATGCGGTTTTCTATATGAGTTCAGAGTTTATTCAACAAAATATGATTATTTTGCATATTATTTGAGAAAGTTTGCAGGATTATTGTGAAAGATTTAAGCCTGAACATGTATTCTTGTCTTAATAATGATGTGCCATAATATTTCCTCAAGGATCTTGCAATAATTTACTTGTACTTATTTCTGCCACCTGACTTTGTAATTTATACATTGATCTATGTTTTGTTTCTTTTTTTTTTTTGCTTGTTTCAGTTTATGTAGAAGGTGTTCTTTGATTCTGGATTCATGGTAAATAAGTGTACCATAACTATCTAGAAATCTGTAATTACTTTATACATGAGGTAGGGAAAGATCTGTACTCTGGTCTGTGATTTTTAAAATTTGATTGTACATTAATGTTTTGGAACTTTTCAGACTGTTAATGTGCCATAAGAAGCTTTATCTAGTATATTTGATACAAGCGTGGAAAAGTATGGGGGAAGGGGGAATGTAGAAGGCAGCAAGGATGTGCT
This sequence comes from Ellobium chinense, assembly GCA_033807755.1. NCBI lineage: Eukaryota > Metazoa > Mollusca > Gastropoda > Ellobiida > Ellobiidae > Ellobium > Ellobium chinense. The sequence goes on along the minus strand of JAWQUT010000077.1, from coordinate 655,004 downwards.
GTTCATGGGTCAGTCTCGCACATATCAGGTGATAATGTGAGATTTAATAATAATGCGGTTTATAAGTCTCATATCCAGGCTAATGCCCGCTCATGCGACTTCACACTATTATTACCCCAGCAGGCCAGATCACTCTAGGACTTTCTGGACTCCATGGGGAGCATACAGTGCCGCTGCCATTTATAGGCGCTGATCACTAGCATTCTGACAATATCTTCCACTGCCTATAGCCAGGTACCCATTTTACAGACGGGTGGACTGAGGAAAATGTGAATGAAATGCTTTCCCAAGGCACTTACAACATGACCGTGGTCAGGAATCGAACCCAGGACCTTTAGATCTTGAGTCCAACACCTTAACCATTAGGCCACGCTATGCACATTTTTATGTGATGGAACCCATAACAATGGTCACTTTTACAATGAAAACCAAATCTTAATGGCTGAATACTAAAGCCCTGTTCCCTCTTCTCTTTGTTACTGTTAAGATAGCCTTATTTTAATGGATCAGGAAGAATAAAAAATGCTATTGTTACAGAATAACTGCCACCCACATTGTAAGAGTTTTTTACATAACTGTTACGGTTTGGCAACTGATGTGTCTGTGAAACTAAGCTGAAATAACTGTTTTTTCGTGGCTTGCGCTATGACTATACAGCACACCATGACTGAAAGAGAAACTGTTGCCAACAACAGGCCTCACAAGTTTTTCCTTAAGCTGTTATATGTTATTTCAGTGGTGATTGCATGTTTATTTAATTACACATGGACCGTCAAGCACCACATTTGTTCTATGTGATAACTCCCATTTAGTCAAAATACAGGAAACAAACAACTTGCCAGTGCAGCTGCAGACTGATGAATTATACAATGCCACAAAGACTTAATTTACATCTTGACCTTCTCTTCACTGAAAAAAAAAATGCAAGGCCTTGATTTTAGTCTCTCTGCCTAGACTAACTGAAATGTCAGTGGGATGTCATTGATCAGTTAGTCAGACACTAGTGTAGACGGAGTTTGCCCATCCTCAGCTTCTTTGCAAGTGACCTTTCTTGTTCGACAGACAAAAGTCAGCGTAATCTAAATAAAGTTACTTCTCTTGTCTAAATATTCCTGTGTAGAAACACTGGTGCAATGGGGAAGTCTTACCATCCTATTACAGCAGAATTCTGCTATAGCTGAATGATATGTTATATTATTTGTAACCCAGGGCAGGAACATTTGTTATCTAGTCTGCAGTGACTAGGAATAATTCTGTTATTCATTTCAGTTACAAACTTATGTGAATTTTCATGCGTGCAGGTGTTGTTGTAAATTACATGTATAAGTCTAACATCAGATTTCTTTGTACTGAAAGTGAATTTAGACTTAATATACATTTGAACATTAATTCATTGGGTCTGCTAAATTGTTCAGTTTTAAATCTGTTTCCCATTGTTCATTATAAAAAAACTGATAAGACAATTATTGTTGTAGCAAGACACCTAATACATTGCATCTAGGAGGATTCAATATGATGTTCTGCAATTTCTGTGTTCAGGCAGTTCAGGGGTGAGGAGCATTTCCCATATGGGTCAGTTTATTACAGGTGAAGGAAAGGTGATCATATTATTAGAAAAAAAAGTAGGGTGGAGGGTTATTTTAGAAACATCTTTCAAATTACTTGTATTTCGATTAATACAAAGAGCATAATATTTTTGTAAAGGTATAATTAAACATACTGTATAAGAAAGTATTGTGATTTGCAAAATGTGTTTGAGTGTATTTGCAGTCATGTGACAGATTGAATGTTGATATTTGTCCTTGAAAACGGCATGTATGTTTCATACTGTAGGCTACTGGTTGACTGCATCATAACTGAGTCATAAGCTTTCTGTGATTATTTTCAGTCCAAATAAACTTGAAATTATACAAATATTCTCACTTTTGTCAATGATTACCTTGTAATATTTGTTTTTGTGTCTTTTGGTTGAATTCATTCACTTGTACAGTGCATTAACTTTAATGTGATCTGTCTCAGCCATTGAGATTAATGAGATTAATGCAGTTTGTAAACACAATCTCTTAACTCCAGATACAGGAAGACTTTTCTCAAAAATGAAATGAAAATCGGCGACAGTATGGCCTTGCAGCGTGTCCATCGTATCGGAGGAAAGGCGGGAGGGAATGTGATCGGCAGCAAGCGTGACCGACCACGACCGATCATTGCAGCGTTTATGGATTACAGAGACAGGGAAAAAGTTCGTTCGGCCAGATTCAACCTCCGCTCCCCTTTTGGAGTGGGTGAGGATTTCCCTATTGAAGTGCGACGAGCGAGNAGTTTTTGATCAATGGAGGGCTGGCAGTAAAGTCTTTTATTTGTGACTTGTTCAACAGTATTTTACACTCAGAACATTTTCCTGAAATTTGGGCGAGGGGGACAATAGTTCCCATTTTCAAGGGCGGTGATGTAAATAATCCAGATAATTATAGAGGTATTACGGTGACTAGTTGTTTAGGAAAACTCTTCACACGGGTTATAAATAACAGACTGTGTGGATGGGCAGAAAGTAACAATATAATTAGTGAGGCTCAGTTTGGGTTTAGGAAAAATAAGAGTACCGTAGACTGCATATTTATTGTACACAGTATCATAGAACATTTTTTTGCAAGTAAAAGGACATTGTACGCGGCCTTTCTCGATTACCGTAAGGCTTACGATTCCATAAAACGGTGTGCCATGTGGTATAAAGTAACAAAGGAGGGAGTGAGTTCCAAACTGTACCGATTGTTAAGAAACATGTACGATAAAGTTAAGCTACAAGTGCAAGGGGAGGTAAGGAAGCAGAATGGTATGGAAGGGGATGGAAATGTAAATAAGAATAACGATTCCACTTCACAGAACTTCTTCACCTCAATATCTGGCGTCCTTCAGGGAGAGAGTACATCACCATTTCTATTCTCCATGTTTATTAATGATTTAGAAAGGGAAGATTTCCCGCAGAATGTGGGAGTAAAGCTTCAACACCTCGTAATTAAACTGCTGATGTTTGCAGATGATATGGCTTTGTTCAGTGAAAGTAGGGATGGGTTACAAAGAGGACTAGACACACTCCAAGCTTACTGTGACAAGTGGGGTATTACTGTAAATACTAGAAAAACTAAAGTGGTGGTATTTAGGAAAGGTGGAAGAAAGGGTATGTTGGACAGATGGAGCTTTAAAGGGGAGCAGCTGGAAGCAGTATCATATTTTAAATACTTGGGACTTTCTCTTTCAAGTTCTGGCTCCTTCTCACATGGAATTAAATGTTTAGCGGAACAGGGATCCAGAGCATTATTTGGTCTTAAAACTTTCTTGTCTAGAAATCCGGAACTATCGCCAAAGTTAAAAATAAAACTGTTTGATAATATTGTCAAGCCAATTTTGAGCTATTCATGTGAGGTTTGGGGTTTTTGCAAAGCAGATCCTATTGAAAAGTTACATTTATCGTTTTTGAAACGGGTGTTAGAAGTAAAGAAAACAACGCCGAATTGCTTTATTTACGGAGAGCTTCAAGTGTTTCCTTTGCAGCTGGACAGACAGATGAGAATAATAAAATATTGGTTAAAATTAATTAGAATCAATGACACACCGAATTATGCCTCTCGTCTATATAAGGAACTGTACAGACAAACTGAAAGCGATGCATCAGTAGTCAATTGGGCCTCTTTATTGAAAGATTTGTTATTCAAAAGTGGATTTGGGTTTGTATGGATAAATCAGAGAGTGGTAGATGAGAGAGCATTTTTAAGTGAATTCAGACAGCGCTTACAGTGTATGTATATACAGAACTGGCATAGCCAAGTTGATGATTGTAGTGATAATAGATTATACAAACATATCAAATCAGACTTTAAATATGAAAATTATCTGTCCTGTATCCATAATAAGATGTTTAGAGTAGCACTTACTAAAATTAGATTAGGATCACACACATTTATGTCAGAAAGAGGACGATGGGGAAGACCAAACATTGAATATAAAGACCGACTTTGCCCCCAGTGCCTAGAAGTAGAAGATGAATACCACTGTCTGGTGATGTGTCCAAAATTCAGTACGTTAAGAAGGAAATATTTACCTGCTCGCCTTTTAATGAAGCCAAGTATGGCAAAATTTGTGGATTTATTAATGAAAGGAAATAGTGATGAAATGAATAAGTTGGCAATTTTAGCTTATTTAGTGATAAAGGAATATACCAAAGAGCTATGAGCAAGACAACGGTCATTCTCTGGTAATGAAACAATTCAGGAATGTAGAAATATGATGAAAAGTAAAAACTCTTGTAAGAATGAGCAAAAGTGAGAAAGATTGTATGAGTGAAGGTGGGGGGAAAGAGGAGAGTAAAATAAAACTGGGATGTGTACATAAATGTATATGATTGAAGTTGTGTATAATGTACTGCTTTTTTTGGTTTTTTTGTTTTGTTTTTTGTTTTTGTTTTTTTTTTGTTTTGTTTTGTTTTTTTTTTTGTTTTTTCTTTGGTTTTTTTTTTCTTTGGTTTTTTTGTTGTTGTTTTTTTCCTCTAAGCAGCTTGTTCGTTATTTTTCCTTCCTCTTGGCAAAAAAACGTATTATGTTTTGTTAGAAAAGTTATTATGCAAGGATTATTACTGTGTAAGTGTGAAGTAAAGTGTTTGGCGTATGCCTAATAAAGATTTGAACTTGAACTTGTTATTCAGTTAGCGTGCCCATTTTTTTAGCTTAATGTGGATCCACAGCATGTATATCTGTGATCTACAAATTAACATGTGAGCCCTTTTCCTCAAAAGCCCAAACCTGTGACTACCAGAACTTCAATTAGAAACAGGTGGTAAAGGGTAGGGGAAGAAGTGGCTATTTGAACCCTCAGTAGCAAAATTCATGGTTTTCTGTTAGAGATATAAATTTGCTTATCTCTTCAAAATACAGTACAGTATTGAGAATTCCACTTTGCGTGATTAGGCAGTATCCTTAGGAATTATAATCATTATCAAACACCCATCCTCTTGTTCTGGACAGTGTAAAATAATGACGTGCCTATCTGTGGAGGGTCTAAAACTGCTCCCCCCCCCCCCCCCCCNCCCCAAAAAAAAAATTAAAGTTCCCCGGATCATTATTTACTCTACCCGGGTGGGTACGGCATCCCAGTCAATAGCTATCCTACAAAAGGAACCGGAAACACTTGTGGTGGACGAATCTACAGATTCTAAAATCGAGTCTATTCCAAGTACTTGGAGCTCTGGAAAACGATGAATCGAATACGATTCGATATAGTAGACAAGGGTTACAATGAAAATGGTTAAACCGAAAGTACCGCTAAAACTAAAGGAAACGAGGGGCTCCATTTATTCTATTCTTTTTAGTCATATCTGACTTAAGTCACATAAGTCGTTGCCACAGATTTCGTCTTAACTTTTGTCTACTCTATGAGGCTGAGGTGCCAGGTTATCAAACTGGTGTATAGGTAATGTTTTAGGTGCTAAGAAAACAAAACCATTTCACGTTATAATACTCTGTATTCTTAAAATTTTAGTTTACATGAACACTAATAGGATTGGGGCGAGTAAAATGGACAGTCAGTGCTTGGTAGGAGTAAGGAGCTGTGTGAAAGCCATGGTTGTGAACTCATAAAGTCAAATGTACAGACTGGCATTACAGACGAACGGATTGGCTCGTGCACCCTAAATCATACAACATATTATATTTTGACATATTTATTATCCAGTGATGCTGATGTCATCATCATTATCATATCATCTCCGCTAAAATCATAGTATCCACACAGCACACAGCTATCATCCTCAGAAGCTCAGCAGTGAAAGAACAATTCCACGACAAGCAAACTTCCAACACTACCACCACTACCATCAGCCACTTTAACAGCAGAAATTTGCACATACTGCCAAGAGAAATGAATGCGACTCTGAAGATATTAAAAAAGAAAAATTAGTAAAATATTTTGTGCTCAAATTCAGGGAATTGAGATACTTGGAATCGAATTCCTGTTTTGGGAACTGATTAATTTCGATTCCTAATATGGACTCGAGACACGGGTATTGGTATTGGAATTGTCCCATCTCTCTCCACCTAAAAGTCGACTGTAAACAAGACAGCATGGAGTTACTTGGGTCAGACTCTAGTGGCGATGACGAGGAGATAGCCTTTAAAATTAACGAGAACTATGCAAAAAATTATGAAAAATGGAGGAAAAAGGAAGAAAAACAAAAACGTAAGAAATCTAAATCTTTGATAGAGGAAGAATACTCAGTTCGTATCGATGTCGACACTTTCTCAGTTTCTGTCACCTGCTCGCTGAGGACTCTCACGAGTCACACACACGGATTCATCTTCGGACACTTCTGTGTCTTGTTTGATGTCTGTTCTATAATTTGCCACTCACAGCTAATGGGCATGAAGTCATTATTTCAAAAACTTTAGTCTCTTCTAAGCTGTACTCGGATTAGAGTTAGGGAAGAAAAACATGATATGGGGAAAGTCAAAAAAGAGTCGTTGTGGAATTGTGGTTTCAATAAGTTTCATGAAAGAATGTGAAAGACGGAATAATTACGGGATAGGAATGGTCAGCCTTCTCTAATGACAGCACCGATTCCATGACTTGTCTGTGACTAAATCTAAATGAACTGTATCATCGGTGTTGTCGTTAGAGATAGCTGACCGGTCTTGTGGCTAAAAATGAACTGCATTTGCAGGCAAGCGCCAAGAGCGGTCCTATCCCAGGAGATAGCCAAAGACTCTACTTTTACTTACTCATTAATTGTTTAGAGACTTAAGGCAGGGTAGACTGACAGTGAGTGATAGTGACATTGTCTTATCACATGCCATATTTACTGAAATTATTCACACCTCATACTAAAATAGTCATCCATTACACTGATTATGTAATGGGAGAGGAATTATGATGCTCCTGTCTTAGCAGACACTGGGGCTAGAGACTGATGTTCCTGTTTCAGTGGACATTAGAATTAGGGTTATAAAGTAGGTGTGAATTCCGGTTAAGGGTGTTAATCTCATTTGGAAGTCTTTCCCATACACGTAACTGAAGGCTATGCCCAGATGATGTTCGTTGAGACTGCTGCTGATTAATTGCTGACAACTGCTGCTGTAATGACATAAGTGACACAGACCAACTCACTATGAGAAAGGGGGAAAATAGCTGTATAAAATTCATATACAGGTAGAGCTTACTTAGGCAGTGCTGGGAATTGAGAAGCTTTGCCCATGAAATCAAAATTAACAAAATGTTGTTTGGATTCTTATGGTAGGTTGATCGGATGAATATTTTTTTATAAACTGATTGCTGTGACTGTCAGCCACATTTTCAAATAATTTTTAATACCCCATAAGTTCTATTTTATCAGAATTACTGATAACGGGTCTTAAGGTAGCATTTTGTTTTGTTTTCAGTAATTGACAGATATGGAGATGCCGAAGATTCATCCAGCTCTTCATCTGAGGAGGAGGAAATTGTGAGTAAATGCAGCATTTGGTGCTCTAACAGTTCTCTTAAAATTAGACTTGGTAGGTTTAAAATGCACACTACTCTTTTGACTGCAGTTAATCTGATAATCTGAAAAATGTATTCTTACACCTTTTGTCCATAGCTTAACCCTTGCTTTCCTGGATTGCCGGCCTTAGCCTGTCCCTGAGTTTTACCGCATCATCACTATCACCTACTATACACCTCCAGTAAATTTAATGAATATTCCACCCAAAAAAAATGTAATTTTTTTCGTGACATTTTAATCAAAGAAAGAGTTAACATTTGTGAAGAGTGCTGTTCTCTCCACACCAGCAACCTGAAGTCTTTTATATCTTTGCTCTCACTTAATACTAATAATCTTTCTTATTTGATTTTAAACGTACACTGTCCATCCTTAAGGGAGATTAGGCTCATTTGAAGCTTACCCACCATTTTGCTACAGCACAATGAAAACATGGCCAGTAAATATTGAAGAAAAGATTATCTAAGTTGTAGCTCATTGGTAGGTTCTGGGCCCTCAGATTTACAAGATTTGTCATGGATCCATAAATGCATACAACCAATGAGCCATATATTTCTTTCCCCTTCCCAGAGATCTACCCCCCAGATGGACAAGGACTGGCTGCGGGCATATGCTGTGGTCAGGTTTCAACAGTCCAGACTGTACAAGGAGGGCGAGAAATTTTTCCATGGTGAGAAATATTTCAAAGGGAGACAAATATGTCTTTTTACAGGGGTGGCTTGTAGTAATAATGTTACTCTGCTTCACCACCACTGAAGATTAGAATACATCCCAGAATAGATAGATAATATAGCACACTCATCTGTTTCATCAAAGCCATCTGATCAGATTTATACAAGTATCCCTATTCATTTGATTCTATCCTATGTTGCCCTTGAATGAACTAGAATCATCCCAATCCATAGTTTTCCCACAGTACAGTATATCGTTTGTGCCTCGGTATGAGAGATTCTAGGCTACTGTTTGCATTGCTTTCCCTTTCATTTGTACTCTTAAGTGGGAAGGCCTAAGTTAAACATTTAGGCAGTTTTGTTGTCTGATTCTTCTTAGGTATTTTTACAAGATCTTCAGGCAGGTTTTAATGGGGCTTCCAGAATGCTCCCTGTACCAGCGATCAGACACAGGCATACAAATAGCCATTTTAATATGTGATACATGATTGTTACAGAGTTTCTTAATAAATGTGCTGTATACTGAAACTGTTTTTAACTTCAGATGAGGCTAAACCTGTCACTAAGAAAAAAGAGAAGGCCACAACACTGAAAGATCATGAAAGGAAATTCATACTGGAGAAAGGAGGGTAAGTGGGGCATTGATGCAGGAATAAAATGGGAATTCACCTTTGGAAATTGATTTCATTTTATTATGCAATCAGGTTTTACTTGCAGTACCTCAAGAGCGTAGAAAAGATGCCGTTAAAGGTGGACACGGACATCAAAAATAATTTTCCATTTTCCAGTTCTTTTTCTGTCTGAGAATTATTTATAATGCCCACTGAACCAGTTTTGCAAAGAAAGAGCATTGTTCTGATATGGCGTGCCTGTATTTTACTATGCAGTGAGGAGGCTCGAGTGACCAGGATTTAGCCCTTGCTTGTGGCAAAAATGATGACATCAGTTAAGTTCCAGCAGCTGCACACACCTCTATGTGACAGTGTATGATTCAGCTTTCAGTTAATGTTCTGGTCATCCAAATTCAAAAGTGTAGTTCAACCATGTAAGCCAGATAAAGTCTTCTGTATGCTTTTGCCGCGGCATGATTTTATTTGACACATGTGCTACTTACAGTGGAATAAAATATTTGCACTGATATGTTAACACCTGTCTGCAGAGCACTAGACAGTTCGGCCGTGCGGCTGGAATGTACTTGGTGTAAGCTTACTGCCATCATGCATGCAGTGGGTGTAAGAATTTGAACTATGCGTAATATTTGAGTTGTCCAAAGCAGAAAGAGATGTTACATCTTGCTGACAGACACTTGAAAACTGTTTTATTTGAATTATAGGGTATGATATGATTATGGTTTAGCATGGTCTTTTGGACAATCCAACCTTCCTATAAACGAAATTGTGTTTATCAAGTGACTCATATATATATATATTGTGAATGTTGCATTTATGTTGATTGCGAGTAAGCAGACTGTTGCTTTGGTTAGGGTAACTAATTGTAAAATGAGAGAAACTGGACACATTATATTGGGGTTTGCTCACATTATACAATTTAAGAACTTTTCTTGACAGTTAACGCATGAAATTTATTGATTTCTTGATTGACTGACCGACTGACCCTTCCTTTTGATTTATATTTTTTATATCCCTGCCATAGTGTTGAAAGTGATGAAGACACTGAGCCTCCCAAGCCACAAGGGAAGAGTTACTTTGAGGAACAGGAGGAGATCAAGAAAAGGTGCAGTCGCAAGTTTTAAATATGCATTTGTATTGTGAACATTTAACACACTGCTCATGGTGGTGAGGCATCAAAGTCACTGTGTGTATCATTATGGTTGAGTATATTTTTGGACTCATTTGCAGAAGTCTATTACGAATAATTTACTGTAATGTTCTAGCAGGGTTAACCCCTTTGCTACATCATCTTTTCCAAGAGGTGATGCTGCACAGTTGCCACGAGCTTATTAGCCTGTACATTGGTTGGTTTGTTTGCGTTAGGATTTTACGGCACTTCAGCATGATTAGGGCTACATTTTGTCCTTGTGCTTAAGAATAGTTCATGACATAGAAAGAAGACACAGGGGACGTTGGATACAACACAGGAATGCTACTTTCATCAAGGGTATGTCCAGGCTCTATGTGAAACCAAGATACTTGGTGAAAGACTTAATCAGTAGATCCTTGGGCTTAGAACACAGGATGAATAGTAACACTTAGTGTTGTTTAAATTCTCAGCCCCTTTTTCCTAACATTTAATTGATTTCTCTGGAGGTTCATTGCATATCACTGTATTTCTAAAAACCTTCTTCCAATCCATTGTATAACAGCTTCAAAGATGCAGTGGCAGATTCTGATGACGAAGACAGTGATGAAGGGAACAGTGGCTTGCTGGTGAAAAAGCACAAGACGGAAGAAGAGAAGGTGATGTGGATTTCATTAGTTTAGCCAGGGGAATTGTTTTGACAGATCTGCATGGAGATTAGTAATGATATGAAGTTCATACTCTCTGGCTTTGTTCAGAGGTGTACTGGAAGTAGGGTTTGTGGTACACAATATTATGGAATGATATGAAATTGGGGAGTTGGCTGGGGAAAAGGGGGAATTTTGAGGACATGAACTTGCACTGCAAGGATGCTGTGACTGTAGTGATTATGAGACAAAAGAAACAGTCCTTTTCCCACCCCAAGTTTGGTGAAGAATCATCATCCGCTATTACACTGTTGATTTAGTTAATAAAGATTTTAAACTGAGGCTGATAAATTTGACAAAAAAGGAAGATAATGTTGTTACATGGACTTGAATGAATTTGGAGAATCAATGGTTCTTGTTCTGAACGCATTACTAAAATTTGTAAGCTTTGAAATGTTAAGATTTGCACTATACAAAGAGCTTTAGAAACCACTACAGTGGACAGCCTTAAACATTTGATATCTGATGTTGGTAAAAAGTTTGAATGCTAGAAAATAAAATGAAAGTATTATTTAGAATCTTTTGATTATTTGTTTCAACAGAGGAAAGAGGAAAATGAATATCTGGAATGGCTGAAAGGAGAAAGGGATGAATTGGAAGATGAAGAAGCTGCAGCTGAATTGGTAAGCAATGATTAGATACCCTCATTTGTTTAAAAAAAAACTGTAAGGACTCAGCCAAGTTGTTGGTTATATTTCTTTCAGGACTGCATTATTAATATTAATTTGATGTTTAAGATTGGAGTGTTTTCTCTGAGTTAGGAGCTACATTCCCCTTTATCATAATTTGGGCAGGGAGTAATAAATTTTGATGAGGAATTTAAATTATTTTGAGACTCTTTCTAGTTTCTGTGCAGGAAATAAAGGTGGTGAGGGGCATTCAGAAAACTTGAGGTGTTAAATTTAAAGGGTGAAGCACACGATTGTATGATCTGTAGACACTGGGACAGAGGTCTGAGGCTCATGGGTACTTTTCCTTATTAAATAAATAAATGTGTGGAGCTAGACCTATTGAGATAAATGGATTACTAGAATATCTCAATTGGGTGTAATTGGTCATCATCATCCATGTTGTGCTTATCATATCAAGACTATCTTATAGATGAGAACGGAACTCACAAGCCTGTTAGCTGTAAACCTTGCAGGAAATATATATGAAACTAGAGTGAATAAATAAACCAAGTTAACGGAGAAACCCAAGAAAAATCCTCTAGAGATTTGGAAAATCGGTTGCCGCGCTTTCACCTGACTATCTAGCATGGCAATATCCTGGGAGCCTCCCACCCAATATTTGATTTAGGGTTAAGGACAGAATTAGGATGGAGAAAGCAACACATGAGGATGTTCCGAGATTATGATAATATCTATGGACTTTCTGAACATGCTTCCTTTCCCCTAACCCTGTCCTTAACCTAATACCAAACACGAGATAGTTGTAGTATGGCCTGTAATGTTATCTAGCCATTGGTAGGCTCTTATGGAAGGTTTGCTGGAAATGAGAAAGAAATCAAACCTTTTTTGTATGGACAGTTAGATGACTCTTTGCTGGATTCTGAATTGGGGAACAGAGCATGTATGGAGTTGTCCAGAGTGAGATGATGTTGTTACCGGAAACAAGCACCAAGATGTATATTTTTTTTCACAGGCTCCTCTGAAGGCTTACTGGAATGATCCAAGTCTAAGTGAGAAGGAGAGAACTCTGCGTGACTACATTCTAAACAACGGGTACATGGATCAGGAAGACAGGTATGAGCACTTCTAAAGGAGAAGTGCCAGTTTTGATAAAACTGTATGATAACTCAGACATTTGAAATTTTTTTTGTAATGGTGTTGTTACCCATTGAATCTTTTTCTGAAATTTTGAGATTTTTAAAAATATATATCGAGGGGTGCTTGCGCAAAGACCGTATCGTTATAGGAATTATATAAAGGAGAAAAGGCCTTTACGCAGGCACCCCTCGATATGTTTTACATGAAAATGTAGGTCTCCTGTTTTCAGTTGGGACAATAAGAATGAACTTCATGTGATTAAAACATTGTTTGATCAGTATTTTAAATAATGGATTTGTTGAGAGTATTATGAGAAAATGTTCAGTAATTGTAAGATCAGAGTATCGAAAAGGTACTTTTGTTACATATTATATTACATATTGTTGAACTTGGAAGTCATTAGTTTATGTGTCAGAAGATACCATGGGGCTGGGGTTGGAGGGATGGGGAAGTCCGAAGATGGGGATTAGAGGAGTAAGTCTCCCTATATTTTTGTTGATATTTTGAGACCCTTCTGTAGAATACTAAAACTGATTGAATTCATACATGGGTCCTAGCAAATCTGTTTGTCAAGAACATTTGAGTACAACTGTGTGGTTTTATCATTACTTGGTGAATGACTCATGAATACATCACCATAACTTTAGATTTTCCATTTTTACATTTTGTTGCTTAAAAGTGAATGCTAGTCATGATTCATGCTCATACCTACATGTTATCTGAAATTTTACATTTTTCAATCTTGTCCAGTGATGAGGACTCTGATGATGATGTTGATGATAATGCTGCAGGGCTTCCAAACTTTGAGACGGAGGAAGAATTCTTGGAAAAAGCTGAGGAATATGAGCACAAGTATAATTTCCGACATGAGGAGCCAGGAGGAGATGAAGTAGGTGATCTTTTCAAGATACTGTTTTTTTTAAGTCTTTCCTTCAATTTAGTTGACAGTGAGCATCTCACAACTTTTTATTATTGGGTTGCTATTTCTCATTTAATTTTTTGTTATACTTTTTGCTGGAAACATCATCATATTGTCATTCCACCCTGGACGTGTCTCTAGGGGCTCTGATCCTCATGCCAAAAGCCACCGCAATGAAAACAAACTAATTGTGCAGGTTGTAATTTGATAGAAGACTGCACTGTTCCTTCCAGTGAGCCTGTAGTGTTTTCCACGTCCTGTCACCTCATTAATTTCTTTCAGACACCTCACTGCAAGATGGGTGTCACAAACCTTCTTTTCCCCCCTCACTTAGTGATTCTTTTAAGTCATTTTTTTGATGGGAGGGTATAGATGTACTACCTTAGTGTGAAAATATTTTGTGAACAAGCACAATAACAAGTGATCTTGTAAGAGACTTGTAAGAGATACAGTATCAAATAGGGCAGTAAAATTAATAAATACAAATGGATAATGGAAAGCCTTTTCAGTGTTTATAGCAATAAACGAAGCAATACACGAAGCTGCATTTGATTTGTGTATATCAGTGTTTTCTCCAGACTGTATGATCATGTGAATTGCCCATTAAATTTCAAAATCTTCTCCTCCCCCCCCCCCCCCNCCCCCAATCCATTAAATGCATGCATATCTCCTTCATCTCAACTGATCTCAGAGAATTTGAAGAAAAACCTAAAAATAATCCTCAAAATTTACAAATCCCCTGCCAAAATTTAGGACAAGGAGCAATGTGGCCCCTGACTTTTGTTACCCGCAGAAAACACTGTCAGTGAATTGGGGAAAGTAGAGAAGAATCAATGATGAAGATGATCAATGTATAAAAGATATGTTTTTGTTTGTTATCGTCAAGCTGGTCTCCTATTACTAATATTTTAATCATCAAAATTATATTAATAATAAATACATGAAATTTGATCATGAAATTTAAATGTCCGTTTTCTTTCCTAGATCAAGAGCTATCCACGTGTCATTGAAACATCAGTCAGAACCAAGGATACTAGGAGAGCTGAGAAACGCCAGCGAAGAATGGAAAGGAAGAAATCGGTATGTACCCACCTGTTTTATTTTCCATGACTCCGTTTGAATTGAAATAGAGATTAGCGCTATTTTAAAACATTCTTGAGTCATTACAAGTATTAGGTGGTAAGAACTATGAGATCTACATATTGAATGCACATCAAGACATGATGAACATTAAGAGTGATGTGAGAGACAGTATTATTAATGAAAACTACCTTCAGGATTTGTATTTCAAAGTTACCCTCTTGAGAACCTAAGTGGCTCATGTGTACTGGTGCTGTATTGAGAAGTACTGAGATAACGTTTTGACTTCATGTGAATTTTAGTTCATAAGATAAAATCTTTTAACACAGATTTGTTTTTCCATAAGGAAATAAAACAGATTGTAAAGGTTGTATGAAACCTAACTCTGTGATAACTTGATTTTGCCCACAAAGGCTCTAAAGACATTAAGGTTCTCAGGAAGTGAGATAAAGTATGCAGAAATTGTGTTGCCGAGTCTTTGTACCTGTTTACAACCTGTTTTGTATATAGGATATTTTACATTTTTGTAAATTCTTTTTATTTTAAAGTGTTTGAAGTTGATATTTTACCTATCTGTAAATCCATTTTATTTCCAAGGAAAGAGAACATAGGAAGGAAGAGATTCGGCTGCTACAGAAACTACAGAGAGAGGAGAAGAGGGAGAAACTGGAGGCTGTCAAGAAAATTGCAGACAACCCTGATTTGGAGTATGACTTGGACTCTGACTTTGACCCAGATCAACACAATAAGATTATGCAGGTCAGGACAGCAGATGTAATTTCTGAACCTGTGTGTGCCTTATTGTCATATTGCTCCACGTGCCATTGTGTGGATGTTTTTGGATACAGTGAAGTCCAATCCAACATTATTTACAATCCAGTTCAGTATCTTTTATTATTGTTGGTTATGGAATATTATGTCTGATGATGCCCATATATCAGTTTAGCTCCTACAAACTTACCAGTGAAAACATATTGCCGTGGCTGGTCGGTACCCAGGACTGGTATCAGAGCAGTTGGGACGTTCCCATAACTGCCCTGCCCTCCAACCAAGCAACCAGTGGAATGTCTGTGTACCAATGATTTCGGTGATGTGTTGGTTAACAACCTTTCTTTCCTTTCCCCTCTTTATCGACTTCTTCATAGTCCCTTCCTTAACTGATTATAACCTTTTGTTGACATCACACTTCTCCACATAGACTTCATGAACCAACATTTTGACATTTTTCCTTCTTGTCTGATATGTGAGTGGATGGACCTCGTCTGCTTCTCCAACCAATATGTCTGCCCATTCATTTCCCAGCATCCCTTGGTGACTTGATGAGAAGATGCATACAATCTCCTCCATCCTTGAAGTCTTGATAAATCATAATTTACAGAACAAAGTTAAGTTTCAAAATGATAAAGAGATACACATTTTGTTTTGGAGGTCAGTTTGATACATAGTTTGTTCTGAGGGTCAGTTTCAGGATTCACCATGGGTATATATTGTAAGCTTGTCTCTGTCTTCATCATGTCTGTAGCTAGCAGGAATCCTCAACTTTATTCCTTTTTTCTGTAATGCAGAAATACTTTAATGATGACTACTATGGAGACATAGAAGACACAGGAAAGAAGCCGGTCTTTGAATACGATGCTGCTGTGGATGATGAACCGGGTGAGTGAAATAATAATAATGCGGTTTATAAGTCTCGTATCCAGGCTAATGCCGGCTCACACGACTTCACACTATCATTACCCCAGCAGGCCTGATCACTCTAGAACTTTCTCGACTCCCTGGGGAGCATACAGTGCCGCTGCCATTTATAGGCGCTGATCACTTGCATTCTGACAATATCTTCCACTGCCTATAGCCAGGTACCCATTTAACAGACGGGTGGACTGAGGAAAATGAGAATGAAATGCTTTCCCAAGGCACTTACAACATGACTGTGGTCGGGAATCGAACTCACGACCTTCAGATCTTGAGTCCAGCGCCGTAACCATTAGGCCACGCTGCCCCAATAATCATCAATAATTGTGCTGGCATTTCCCACTGGTACAGAGAAGTTGTTTTTATTGATCAAGTTGTGTCTGAACTGTTGCCTTTCCACTCATTGCTTTGAAGCTGTAGCTAGAGGTCTGTTTCAGTTGTTGGGGGGTTGATGTAAAGTGTTTTATGCAGGTCTGGGTGGTAGTTCTTTTAAGTCAGTGAGTTTGGGGTAGCGGAAAAGGTGGTGATCCTCGCTGGGTGCATTGGAAAAATTTGATGACACGCAGGGACTTTTGTTTCTCTATTTTAATGCTTCAAAGACATCTCCTAATAAGTCCTATAGAATATTGGTTTGAATCAGATTAGGTTTAGTAATGTTAATTTGAATAAATACCACCATGATTATTAGGGTAAAGGCATCTGGTTTCATCAGATGAGCTTTAAATTAAAAAGGACAATAAAATTTTCAGCTGATTAAGCTGTCTAAAGATGATAAAATTTCCAATAATTTGTCTTTTCGCTGCCTGTGGCGCATTTTGCAACTCATTGTCTCTTTTGCTTACAGCTGACTGGTGGCAGGATCGACTTAAAGAAGATGAACAGGAACAGAGTGACGACAGCAAGAATAATGATGAAATTGATGATGGTGATGATAATGGACAGTCTGAAGAAGATGAACCCTATGAGGATGACCCTAACTTTATTGTAAGTCATTTACTGCCGTTTTTATGCCCTGGTTAGAAGCAAGACAGCTCTAAATCCACTATAATGATGATGCTAAGATCTTGCAGTAATGGTTTGGACAGAGCCGCATTATAGCCAAACCACAAAACAGTTCTAACTTCTTTACATAACTCAAGTCGTTTAAAAGTAAGAACTGCCTGATAAGTTTGATTCTTCTCATGTTTATAATTAATTCTTGATAGGAAAGTACCGACAGTGCATACTTGCATGGCAACCACCTGCCATTGATGGTCTGTTACAGTGTTACGTATCATTAATAATGTTGAGTGGTCCCTGTATGATTTTCATATGATAGATAAATATATAGATAACAAAGATTCCTATCCTAGTGTATAAAATGGTTTCAATAATCAATAACAATACATAAACGATAGAACAAATTTGTCACTGAAGTAGACTTATTCAGTTAATGCCAGTTATTTCAAGGCTCACATGGAGTTCTCCCTTGAAATGGTTGTCATCAGAGATGTAGATCTTCAGGTATTTTCTTGTTTTTACAAGTATTTCAGTGGCTATGAAACTTTAACGTTATTATCATGGTTATGTCGGAATGTCAGAAATTTTTGGAAAACAAAAAGTCAGTAATAAATGACAAAGCAGCTTCCATATTAAATGAAGACCCTTTAATCTTGATTTCTGAAAATTTTGCGATTTGCTGCTATAATCCATGTATCATTACTGTTAGTGGTAGTAATAGTAGTAGTAGGGGTAACATCCTACGGTAATTGATGGAGCTGGGGGTAATTTTACAATTTTCTCATCACAAACCATTCACATCCCCGCTTTAGAGATTTACTCAACCACTTGTTAAAACTGAGTCATTGCATACTTTACATCTCATTAAGATGAATTTTGTTGACAATAAATTTGTTCTTTTCCTGAGCAGCCTTGATCTACCAGTTACACAGGTCTTCTTCTAATATCGTAGAGCATTTAACTTTGTCCGTCACTCAGGACATAAGAGGCAAGATAGTAAGGACATAACAGGCAAGATAGTAAGGACAAAAAAGGCAAGATAGTAAGGACATAACAGGCAAGATAGTAAGGACATAACATGCAAGATAGTTGAATGATTTTGACTGCTTACACTTTCTCATTCCAGATGGATGCAGACTATGATCCAACTCGAGACTACAAAGCAGAGAAGAAAAGGCGGAAAAAATATGGCAAGGCTCTGGCTAAAAAACTTCCTTTGTTTGATCCTAGTAAGTTTTCAAATGGTTATGGCTATAGCTTGCCCCATCAGCTGATATATGTAGTCATGTGTTAATAGTGTTATAGAATAAGACAAGAATTACTATTTGAAAATAGCCAGATTTTGGTGTTGATGTTCTATGCCAATGATTTTGTTACATTCACAGTATCTTCTTTGGCTGAATAGCTCAACATTTCCATGTTTAGGTCAACAGTTGAGCAGTAAGTTTCACTGGGAGACAAGACTTGTTGACATCCAGAGTTTACAAAAGTTGAAGGGGCTACTTTGTTTTAACCCGCAGTCTTGTAAGAAATCTTGAATTAAGTTCCCTGTGCTCTGTTTTTACCTCTCTTTCAGCCACAAAGACATTTGATGAATATATGGAGGAGTACTTGGAGGACAAGATAGACAAACTTCCTTTCACATACAGAGACGTGGTGCCCATTGATTTCGGTCTGAGCACTGAGGAAGTGAGTGTGGCTACCTGGTGAAGAAAATCACTGAAATTTCATGGGTTTCCTGATGTTTGTTGTTTACATATTTTCACATTTCGTTGCTTTTGATTTTACCGTCTTGCTCAGTTTCATCTCAAGTGCATATATTTTTAAAAAGGTTTTGTCAGATAAACAGGCATCTACATTATGATCTTTAATTTCCAGATCTTGCTACTTAATTAGTGCTACATCCCCTTCTCTACATTTAACCTTTCTGAAAATTGTTGCAGTTGAAAAGAAGTCGCAGTTAGGCAGACTGTGAATAAAGGGCTTAAAAATGTGTGGAAATTGTAGTCAGTTTAGTAAATTGCCTGCTTGCATTTCAGATTTTGACCGCCCAAGAGAAGGAGTTGAACTCCTGGGTGTCAGTGAAAAAAATGAGCCAGTACCGCTCTAGACAGGAAGAGGTTGCTGATAAACACAAGTTTGAAGCACAATCCAGAAATGTGGAAAAGAAACTCAAAGTCTTGCCATCTCTCTTCTGCAAACCGGGGTAGGTCTTTTTGGTTCAAGAATATTTTGTATATAATTATTAATATGAAAATTAAGATGTGCAGTCTAAAAGATGCGAGAATATTAAAAATATTGTCTTTTCCACTGAGGTATTTAGGTTAACCTTTTGCATGGAATCATCTTAAATCATTCTGTCTTTTTTCAAACTTTATTATTTTATGTGCTCTGTTTGTACAGTCATTAATACTTCAGTCAGTCCAAATGTCAATCTGTCCATCTATTTGTCTACCCACCCACCTACTCCTCTGCGCATCCATCCATCCATCCATCCATCCATCCATCCATCCATCCATCCCATCCCATCCTATCCCATCCTATCCCATCCCATCTTATCCCATTCCATCCTGTCATTCTGATCTTGCTATTCCTCAGGGATGAAGACTCACAGAAAAAGAAAAAGAGGAGGAAGAAGAAGAAGAGGAAGACAGATGAGGATGACGGTACACAACAAGCATCCATAGAAACTCCTGCCACTCAGGAGGAAGAGGAAACTGATAGTACTGCTGAAATGGACACATCTGTCTCCAGTAACATCAGTAAGCCGACCAAGAGGAAAATGCAGCTCTCAGAAGAAGTTCCTGTGAAACGGAAGAAGTCAAAGAGAAGTAACAGCGTCTCTCTAAGTGCTGAACCAACATCAGCTACAGAGGTTCATAGCAGTGAGACTGAAAATACCCCTAAGAAAAAGAAGAAAAGGAAGAGTTCCGAGACTGGCCAGCAAAATGAAAATTCACTTGAAGCCTCTGGTGAGAAATCCATCATGGGAGTGAAACTGAAAAGAGATAAAAGCTCTGACAGAAATTGTGTGAAGAAAGCCGAGTCACTTGTTAATGGGGATGTGAAGGTCCCCAAGCAGAAAAAGAAGAAATTGAAAGTCACATATAATTCATCGTCAGATCCAAGTCCTGTAGTGAAACCAGGTGTGGATGAAACAGGTAGAATGGGATCTTCCAGCAGAGAAACGGGGACACATACAGACGTTAAGGTCAAGAAACAGAAGAAGAAGAAAAAGAATATAAAACCCATGGGCACTGGCACATCGCAGGCAGGCCCTGTAAAAAATGGAAACATTGATAGGAAATTAGCAAAACAGAAAAAGAAGAAGTTGTCCATTAGTAATTTCAGTTCCAAGGCTGGTCCCAGCGTTCAGAGTGGTAGGAAAATATCCAACAAAGAGCTGGAGAGGAAGTTGAGTAAAGTGATGTCAGCTGGTAGACTGAGCAAGTATGGCATAGGACCCAATGCTGTGAAAATGAGTGGGAAGAAAAAGAAGAAGTTGAAGAAAAAGCATCAAGAATCATTTTCATGAGCATAATATGTGATAATGGTTGTTAGTTGTTGAGAAAGGCAGAGCAGATCATCATTATAATATATGGCTCTAACCATGTAATAAGTTGTTGCATGATTTCTGGTTGGAGTCACATACTGATGTCACAGTCCATGAATTTCTGTACTGATAGCTGTGTAACATCAAGCTAAAGGGCCAAAAGGAAAGAAACACTTGCACACAGTGGACTTGTCTTTGTTTTTAAAATGTTGACTAGGCTGTGCAGGAAAATGCATGTTTCTGTAGCAGGGAGCAGTATTCTTGCAACTATATTCTTGCTCTATAGTTCCAAGCAGATGCTATTATGTCTACTTCCAAGTTTTGTGTCATGAGCTGTAATTATTTCATCATAATGATGAAGATACTAGTGCTGCATAGATTCAGTTTCACAGGCCAGCAACACAAATAACATGTCAATATACTGTATCACTACAAACTGCACCATCTTGACAAGAACAAGTAGTTATTAAGCATTTGCTGAACTTTAGAATTGGCCAATGGTCAGATGGTGTCACAAGGTCAAAAAAAGTGCACACAGAAATGTTGCAGTTTAAGCACTTGTAATCTAATACTTGCAATCACATTAAAAAAGCAGTATGTTCTCAAATGTGTCTCAATGAAACTGATCAGAGTCAAAAATGATATGTTTATGTCTGTACATGTGAGCAAAAGATGTCTGAGCAGTGTGATGAGGGAAAGTGTGGTTGAATGATTGTCAGCTGAGATGATCCTCACATAATTTTTCAAAGCATCTGTAGAAGTACATGTACATGAATGCCTGTAGACTATAATTTTAACATTGATGTTTTCATGTACATGTGAGCATGGATTACATGTCACAAACTTCAGTGGAAATTCTAAAACCTGATTTGTCTAGAGTATATTTTGCAATACCCTAAGAACTGACCTCTCAGCAATCACTATGTGACTTGCAATTAATTTCAGCATAGCACTACTATGGATGGTTTCATATTATGGGTGTTCTGTGTAAATTAAGTACTCAACGGTGTGTTCTGTGGTGAAGCTTAGTTCACCCTGTGCCGATGGACAACTTTCTGAAATCACCAGAAAACCCTGATAGCTTTATCAAAGACTTCCACCTCTGATCACCTTTGCACAATATAAGGTCAAAAGCACCTGAATTAGTAGAAGTGAAAATGGCTGTGCTAAAGGTCTGCTGTTACGTGTATGTTGATGAATGGGGAAGATCAGAATGTTGTGATCTTGTACATTTGAATAGTTACCTCATTAATACTGATACTTTGATGTGAGAAATGTAATTTAAGGACATATTTTCTTGTTTGCTGAGATTTCCTATGTTTAGTTCTCACGGTACCACCACATTTTGTGGACTCCTACAGGCTGCTTAGTACTGGCATGTCTTGTGAAGGAATTGTCAGTTACCAGAATATCTGGCCTAGGATTCCCTATATATATGGAGATATATATATGTCAAAAATGTGTAAATACATTTGACATGTTCTGTAGCTTTGTTATCCATGATCACTAACGGTGTGCGTCTTGCCTAGTTGATTGGTAAGAAAAAGTTACAAGAGGATGTAGACTATCTCAGCTGACATGGGCTCTGAGACAAATGACTGGTTCACTGATACGAGAAAGAAATGCGACTGTATTTTGCTGTAATTTCATGTACAGTTGTTTTTCCTTGTTTTCTGTAGCAGGAGTACAATATTGTGTTCCATGGTCATGCCATTAAATAAACTGGCTCAATATTTGAAGAAAATAACTGATTTTATCTTCTGTTTTTTTCTGTGTTTACTTTTTTTTTAAACTAGTCTATCCATGAAGGAAAAAACATTCAAATGAACTTCAGTATGGTGTGGTTTTATTTTTTTTGGTCAGCTTCTCAGTTAAGCATTTCTCTTCACCAGTGGAAATGAGGCTTAGCTTAGATCTAGCTGTTAAGTACGGAACTGGATATCAAACACATAAAGTAATCTGGGTCCTCTGTATATTACATTGTTGTTGGTTGGGGAAATTGAAAGCAGAATCATGTCTGTTCGAGTAAATACTAGATCTCCTCTGGAATTACTGGTGTAAATATTTCTAGATAATGTTTTAGCTTTTACGACGAAGAATCTAGATCTGTGACATAACCTGTTGTCTGTGTCCAGAAAAGTTGTTCTTTAATCACATTTCTCTCAGAAATCTCACCATCCCACAAGGGTGATCCTCTGTCATTTATAAGAAATACATACAGACTTCTCCTGAGTAACAGTTTCACATGAGCATTGTACACACAAAAGTTTATATTTGATATCAGTGGTTCGATAAGGTCAACAGGAGACTTAAAACCTCAGAGTGACTGGTACCAAGACATTAAATGTTGTCATTTCATTTATACACCGACTGTCTCTTTCGTTCTTTCTCACTCTCTCACAATCTTGAACAGAATTTGGCTGTCCCACCTTGGTCTCCATCAACGTTGCCCTTTATGAAATAATCGAAAGGCGTATTATTGTGACTTCTTGATGTAATACCGAAGGGAAATAACTCCCCTGTAGTTAAAATATTAATGAAGTTACTTCCCTTGGCATGATAGTTTCCCCAGTCTTACTGTACGGTAGGACTGAAAAGTTGAGTGAGGAAGAATATTTTTATTATTGTTGTGTCCGAATAGGTGACTACTCTAGGACAAAAAGATAAAGTCGAACAGCTTATAAACTATACAAAAGAGTAATAGGAATACTGTCAAGCTCACTGACTGGTGAGTAATTTATAATATTTATATATACCACAGAGTGGTTGCAATATTTGGAGTCTTCCAAACAACCCACAAATCCATGTTGCTTCCCTAGATTACTTCTAGATCAAGACATGTTTGAGATGGATTAACATTTACATGCATATAATTTTATTCTCTGTGTATCAACCTAAAGTAGAGGGGATTTAAAGAGATGTGGTGTGTGTTTTTGTTGTTGTTTTTTTTGTTGGGGGGGGGAGAAGGAATGTTATTATATATTTATTTTTTTTCTCTTTCGATAGTAAGGAAGAAGTGTAAGGAAATGGTATGTGCTCCTCACTTGAGATTAATGTTTCCCACCCTCTCCTCCTCATTTTGCATATATAGACCGCCACAGTTTCTCTTGTAGCGTACGTCGGCCAGGTGAAAAAAAAAGTGTCCTACTGTTCTAAATACAGTGGAACTTTAACATTAAGTACCTATTCCGTACAGCGTAAATATATATATTGTTATTCAGTATATGTAGAAGA
This sequence comes from Ellobium chinense, assembly GCA_033807755.1. Lineage (NCBI taxonomy): Eukaryota > Metazoa > Mollusca > Gastropoda > Ellobiida > Ellobiidae > Ellobium > Ellobium chinense. The sequence goes on along the minus strand of JAWQUT010000077.1, from coordinate 631,103 downwards.
TTCCCATGCACGAATCCATTGCTGTTCTAACATTTCGTTATTCTCATGGACCCTTGTACTAAGTATACCTCCATGATAAGTATCATTTTTCATGCCTCAAGGTATACTTTATATCGAAGGTCTACTGTACATGTAATTATTTATTCAATATTGTATTACATGAGGGTGGTATAAGCTGGCCATGGGTTGGTCATACAATGATACTGATACCACAGACAACGAACATATTTGTGTACTACAACGTTTTTACCTAAAACATGGTCTCTGCACATTTTAGGAGTGTGACCCTGCAACAGTGACGCCCGTTGCAGTTTTGAAGCCGATAGGGCGGTCACACTCTGGCTTTTAGAGTAGGAAAGCCGGCGTCTAGTCTTCTCGGATAAGGACGAACATCTAGGAGGTCCCGTGTGCACGTTGCGCACGTTAAAAATCCCTTGGCAGTTTTAAAATCATAAAAGAGTAGGCCTAGTGGCCGCTGTCCAGGCAAAATTGATAGGAAAATTCTACTAAAAAACGTTAACAGTAACCATGAGGGCGTAATATAGCCGTAATCGTGCTGACACGCCGTAAAACACAAACTCACTCACTCACTCACAAGACAGTATTGGTCAGAGTGTACCAGGAGGCTGACATGCTTAGAGAGTGACCACAAACGATGTTGCTGCAGGGAAAGGGGCGGATGAGGTGGGAAGAAGAAGAAGAATAACAAGGGAGCTCTCATTCATATATCCGTTCGTCGTCTTCTTCATTGGCGTTGTCTAAACAGAAGTTGCTAGTTTTCAGCTCCGATGATGGTAAGACGTGTCAGTGTTGTGGAAAGCTGTGTCAGTGTTTCTCAGAGCTTTTGTTTTGTGGAGAAATGGCCAGATTGTTGTTAGGGCGTTAAACTCACAATCTGGAGATTCCAGGTTTGATTCTTGTTGTTGTGTTGTAAATACTATAGCAGAGTTTACTCATTGTAGTCTAGACAAGTCCATTGCTACTCATTGTGGTCTAGACAAGTCCATTGCTACTCATTGTGGTCTAGACAAGTCCATTGCTACTCATTGTGATCTAGACAAGTCCATTGCTACTCATTGTGGTCTAGACAAGTCCATTGCTACTCATTGTAGTCTAGACAAGTCCGTTGCTGTCTGTCATCCACGTCAATATCTGGTGGGGCAGGATTCTTCTGTTAACGATGCCTATCAGCATCTGATTATAGTGGTATCTACTCTGTCCGGCTATTTGCCTCCTTCATTGTATCTCCTCTACTGACTCGAAGGGCTCACAATCTCCCCCACTCAACCACCTCTCCTCCCTATGGACTGCAGTATCTTATTCTTAGTTCTCCCATCTGCAGTGCTCATTTGTGCTCGGCTTTTCCCACCAGCAGCAGCCTGTCCGCTATCTCGTTGTCTGTGAGCCCAGTATGACGGGAAATAAATATCCAGACGAGAGTCGGCAGACTGTTCCTGCAGAAATTTGTATCCATTCAAGCTTCATGAGGCTCTGTCAAGTTTCTTTGGTATGAATATGCCTTCTTTAATGATCTTACTATTCTTACTGAGGTAGGGTGATCACATGGTTTTTGAGTAATTTTTTAATTGGATGGGGTGCTAACTTTCGACTTACCAATATTTCAACATACTGGAAGGGAGAGGTCTTCGTCTGGTGCTGAGACAGACATTTTCAGAGGTGAATCGTTTGTGATTAACACAAGTTTGGGAAAAAATATTTCCTAAGAATGGTCCGTCCTATCGCTAGGCTTTAAAAACTGAAACGTTTGTAAACTGATCTCTAATTGTTTTAGCTCCACTCGGTAAAAACTATCTGGCAAGGAATTCGTTTGCACCATGTGGCTGCATATCCGATATTGCTAGGTTGCCCCGTATCATATTAACTCATGTAATTCTTATGATGTTAAGAAATCCCATCATTAGTGCGTAAGTTCTCAACTGACCATCTTTCACTTGATTTGCGCTATGGCATCTCCAGCCAGGCTCACTAAACTGCAGTGTGGCACAATGGTTTCAAAAGGTGGTTCTCTTGTACTGGAAAATTCCCTCGAGTATCATCAGACAATGGCATCAAGATGCGCAAGACCTTTCTTAATTATATTGCTTAAGCGCTAGAGTAGGGATGATACTCCCAGAAGATGGCGCCTGTCATGTCATCAGTGAAGTTTCAGACTTATCGCCCTTGATTGTGAGTTCGCCTAGTTTTTGGTCACCCCACGCAAAGTCGTAAAATACTGCGAAAAGTTCAAATTACGTGTATGCACGTTAGTGGTAGCCAGGGATTTGAGTTTTAACATGAACTTCAAAACTCACTGACTCAACTTCAAGTTAACCCTTTAATTACCAGCTTAGATATTCTTTCCTTTATTTCAAATACCATTTCAAGAGGCTCCGCTCAGTCAAAATCTACACAGACATAAAAAACAAATAGTACATGTATTTGATCACAGTGTATATATAGCGGGCAATGCAACAAACTTCGAGGACGGGCTGCGGTGAGAATTCCAGTAAAGAAAGGGTTAAAAAACAAAGAGGCAGCCGATTAATGGCAGCTAATCAAAGTCAATGATAGTCTAGAGACTGACCTCTTACATCCATTCAATAAAAAATTATAGACTAGTACATGCACTGTAAAAATTTTCACCGTAAAAATACGGCAAAACTTTGGCGCCAAAAAATGCCAAAATTTTGCCGTAAAATTACGGGGGGATCTTCTTTTGCCGTAAAAATACGGTAAGCCTTTTTTCTGCCGTAAAAAATACGGCAAGCCTTTTTTTGGCCGTAAATTACTGTTACGTGTTGGCCGTTATATTACGGCGACCTGTTTTCTTGCCGTAAAATGATATTACATGTTGGCAGTAAAATTACGGTATACTCTTTCTTGCCGTAAAATGATGGGACAGTCCCACATATTTCTAGTTTGTTGTAATAATCATGTAGCATAAAAAAATGGGTCTCAAAACTAGAATGGATAGTAAGGAAAGACAATACTTGGCAGAAGTGAAATGCATATTTACTCTTTGTCTCCTTTGAAATTAAAAATTATTTGTTTTTCACTGGCACTGTAAAATTTAACACACTTCCATATCACATACTAAGAAAAAAAAACAACACAAATGTACACAACATAACATCATACATTACAAGACTAAAGAAAGTGAAATTTAAAACATGAAGACATTTAATTGCCACAGACTTTTTCAATTGTAATACCATTGGCTTATTGCAATTTCAGGCAAAGTAACACAATTTTCATTAAAACCAGACATGACGGGAGAATTACTTATTTGACATCCAAATTTATTTTATCATATTGTTTATGGAGATATATATGTGTTAAAGTCCATACTGAAATCATCCCCAATTATCAGTATCTAGTGACATAGAAATAGCTGAAAGTATCACTTTACTTTAAAGTTGAACCCGTCTTCCAGACCATTATTATTAATTTGAAGCAAACTCTTTCAAGCATTTGTTAACATGATGTAACACCTGTGACTACTCTGGAAGTACCCGTGATTACTCTGGACAATCCACATCTTAAATTATGCACAGTACAAATTCTTACATCCTCAGTTCATGTGCCGGCAGTAATAAGAAGCTTATGTCAAATAAGCCCCTAGCAAGAAAGATAAATAATATATTATCTGATAGAAGAATCTGTAGCTTCTGGAATGTAAGTGATTACTTTTCCCACAAGCCTGTATTGCCCGGGCAACTCTGGGTGCAAGGGTTAAATCCAGGTTATTTGAGCCTCATGACTGAATCATGATATACAGGCATGCGGTAATAGAACGATGCTCTCTTCACTACATTGGTGCTATGGGAAATTGCAGCTTATTAAAATTGTCAAAAATATACATCTGGAGAAATATGCAGCTTAATAAAATTGTCAATATTAAATACATAATTATGATACAGATGGCTATCATTTTAATTATAAATGTTAAATTTTCCCCAGTCGTTGATGAAAGTCAGGACTTTTGAGTTGACACTGTATCGTCCTCTCTTGCCCTGCTTGCTTTCGGTCGAAGCTAATATCTTTCCATGTTTTTTTTTTACTGTATGCTTGTGTTTGTGGCTGCATATGAGCGAGAGAGAGAGAGAGAAAGAGAGAGAGAGAGAGAGAGAGAGAGAGAGAAAGATATACATAGAGAGAGTGTGTGCGTGTGCCTGTGCATGCGTGTGTGTGTGCGTGTGTGCGTGTGTGTGTGCATGCAAGCGTGTGCGTGTGCGTGTGTGTGTGTGTGTGTGTGTGTGTGTGTGTGTNCTGGACCAGCGGAGTTTCCTGGGAGGAGCAAATAATATAATCAAAGAACTAGTCAGTTATTTGGGAGTCAATGACTTTGTAAAGCAGCAAAAAAAAAATCTGATCGTTGGCTCTAAAAGAGCCAGATCTGGCTACCCTGGTTATAAAGTGAACTTGGGTTAGTGCTGAGGGCAGACTTACACTAACTTAAAGAGATATAGAAGACAATCAAGATCTTGCGCATTAACGATGGGATTTCTTACCATTGTAAGAATTACATTAATGCATCTGTGCTGAATGCCCTATAGGTAGCGTTTAACATGTAAAGTTAATGTTTGTAATTCTTACGATTGTAAACGATCCTATCGTTAATGCGCAAACTTTTTCATATCGGAGCAGCGTGACCCAATGGTTGCGGCTTAGGACTCAAGATCTAAAGGTCAAGGGTTTGATTCCCGACCACGATCGTGTTGTAAGTGCCTTGGGAAAACATTTCATTCACATTTTCCTCCCTCCACCTGGCTGGGCACGCGTGTCAGAATGCTAATAATCGGCGCCTTCAAATGGCAGCGGCACTGTACACTCCCTAGGGAGTTGAGAAAGTCATAAGGTAACCAGGCCTGCTGGGATAATAATAGTGTGAAGTCGCATGAAGCGGCATTTGCCTGGATACGAGACTTATAAACCCCATTATTATTATTATTATTATTCATTATTATCAATGGACTCTTTGTCTTTCCTGACCTCGTTCTTTACTCTAAGCCCGTCCTTAACTTCCAACACCAGCTCACCTGAGGAGATTCCAACAAATTATACCAAAAAGACATACGACACTAACTGTAAACCAGGGTTATGACTCTCTCTCAAAGTTCATGAATAAATTAGTCATAATTGTCTCCTGGGGGTGTTCACGCACAGTTCATAAAGAAAAAAATGTGATATACAGGAACTTGATTACGGTCATTCACTTCCGGCCAGGTTTCCGCGTAGATCTAGTTATTCAGACCAAACCTTCTCTAGCATATAAAAGAAAGAGATTACAGTAATCAGCCGAGGATCTTTTTTCACAGATGTTATCGTGACAAAGAAATTAACCGGAGTTGTTCTTAAGAGTAAAGGGGCAAATCCTAATAATCAACTATAGGACAACAACAGAAAACAGAGCTAGAGTTACAGTACTCTCTACCCGAGATCATTTTGCAGACGGAAGCGAAATCGGAAAGGATTTATTACACAATGTGTCATGTGAATACTAGACATGCTTAAATTCTTCCGGTTAGCATTGTCTAGCCGCGCCAGGAGACCACACAGAACATTGTGTTTTACGTGTCTGTCAAATTAATGGGCAAAAACCTCTTGCAGGAGATCTGATACCTAACTGGCAGTCTGGCACACAGATTAAGGTCGATTCCGCTAGTGATCTGTTATGTGATACCAAGGACTTTATTCGGTACAACTCACCTTTAGCTGTCTTCGAGGGCGTAGCTTTTGTGGGAAGCAGGTCAAAGGGCACACCTCTGCCTGCCTCCGGGCTTTCAACATCCTGAATCAGTAAAGAAAATTTATGGCATCCCATTTCAACGTCCTCAGTCGTCCTGTATGGTGCGATGAAGTGCAGCCTATCCTGCTATAATATCTGTCTTTGTCACGGCATATATAAACTCTATGATGAGATGATTCGTGTTTTAGTTTTAGCTGACTCAAACCACCCAATTAAAATTTCTGGTATGATAGCTACTGTACTTGCATTGCATATGACAACAATTTCCTTTTGGCCACGTGCGTTTTGGCAATTTTCTCAGAAAGCAGCAAACAGCAAACTCGATCATCACATTGTTTCATTCCACCTGATTTTTTGTTCACTAGAGGTTACAATGTTGCCAATTTGAATTTTTGTGCAGTCTGTCGCTAGCAACTTTTTAAAAAAATGGTAGGATAAACGGCCAAAAAATGAGCCTAATCTCTCTTCAATCGAAAGCTTTATCCAAATTTTTGGTTCTGAAACGCTCTAAAATCGAAAGCAATTGAGTCAGAAGTTTTATAATCTGATATCAGTAGTATATGCACTAGTAACATGTCTGTAGTATATGCACTAGTAACATGTCTGAACAGCGAATTCCTGAAATGGGCCATGAACTGATAGACATTAAAATCTGGCACACCCGTTGACCCATGAAATTTGACTAAGGGAAACAACACAACTTTTCTTTCAGCAAATTCAAAACAACTACTGTATTATACGCCCCTTTACAAAGCAGAATTAGTTTTTTTTTTAAAGCATCTCTAAATAGAAAAACTGAGGCTGCCAGGCAACTCGGCAGTGGCATATCAAGTGTCACTGGTGTAGATGTCGTAATGAACTGCATAGGCGTTCCATAACCGAGTCTCATTAGCTTTACTTTATTATGATATGGAGCTATGATGATCGTAGATCTGAAGTACGAGGAAAACCACGGACTTTCCTTCCCAAGATTTATTTGAGAAAATACGGTAAGTAGTGTGGTAATGCTGACAACTAGCGTTCATCGACGCATAAGATAAGATAAGATAAGATAAGATAAGATAAGATAAGATAAGATAGACTTTATTATCCTTAGAAAGGAAAATTGCCTTGGCTGCGGTACATGAGAGTAAATAATAAATAATCAAAAGTCTAAACATAGTAGTACATAACTCATTACAATACAATACCCAGACTAACTCACATTCATGCATACTGCCATACGATTCATAAAACAGATTACAAACTAATCACAACAATAATCACTCGTTCACTTCACATGTTAGTCTCATACCCCCTTATCCCTCCCCCACCACTTCTGGCCACATATACGTATTATCATAAATAATATGCACACACAATGCACATTATGAATAATATGGTATTATTTTGATGGGAGCTTGCGCATTAGCAGTGGGATCTCTAATCGCCGTAAGGCTATTAATGTTCCAGCAACCCCCAGAACCTGGTCGTCAGCATGAAGTGCCTTGTGTCACTGGTGTGGCTGGTGACCATGATCCAGGGAGTCCCTCTCTCGTACCTGGAGAAGAGACAAGCCTTCATTAACGAGGAGCTGGCCATGAGGGTCGGGGCAGATCTGGTAAGAACTTAA
>JAWQUT010000077.1:589277-608900 GCA_033807755.1 Ellobium chinense | reverse complement strand
AAGGAGAGGTCACATTACAAACAGCATGTCGGTGAGCGTTGATGGCTCGACAGAGTTGTCAGACCCTTGGTTATTTCATTTCCAAAGATAGTCTAGTGGGGCAAGAATAGAATCGCATAAAAGGACATGTGTTTTTGGGGTGTGAATGAAGACAACCCTGTTCCGCTCAACCAGATATCCCGACCAACGTGACATGAAACATCTTAATTCATTCTGCCTAAATCATCACCAGTTTCTTTTATTCTCATATTAATCCTGCAGACTAAATTTATCTAAATCCTTCCTTGAAAATATCTTCCTTTTCAATAGCACTGACGACGGAGACGGAGCGGATGAAAACATTATGAAGACCCCTGTCTGTGTCACGTCTAATAACCCTAAACTCACCTGGCCGTTCAGACTCGCTATCAGTCAATGGCTAAATATGGAAAGACATCGAGACCCATGCTCAGTAAGAAACCGGAAGTCTCCCTTACTTCCGTCTCAATCATGCCAAATTAAGAGCGTAATCGTGGAGTTGCATGTCTTATTCCATTCATCGGCTGAGAAGTGTGATGGTATTGGACTTGAATTCCCCAGCTACTGTGAGATGGAAGATCTTCAGGATATTGACCACAATGACAGCTTCGTTAAGGGAACTTATGAATGCCAGATCTTTGTACGTCCCGCCAAAAGTACGTTAATGGGTCATTGCAAAAAGAAACGCGTTTTTAGACATGGTATTGCATTGAATTCTTGTTGAACCCGGAACTTCATTAAATTTCTTAGGCAGTTTTCCAGGACATTCCCGGCTAGAATTTGGTTAAGGGTTAGGTATGGGATTAGAGAGGAAAATGTAAACTTGAGAGAGTCTTGAGAAATTGGCATTGTGTAAAGATTCTCTCTTATTATATGTGCTTTCTTGTATCTAATCCTATTTAAACCAAGTTCTAGGCGAGGGAAGCCTGGAATATCGTCCATAGGGAAAATCAAGACAGTCAGATGTACACGGTGCCACTTTAAGGCAGGGCATCTTGGTATTCTGTAAGTTAAGATTTAGGTCAATGGATTTGTAAGGCCAAGATTATGGTACTCTCCCAAGGGTCTCTGTGCTGATGGTTAGGGGCGGGGGTTCAAACCCCGAAAGTTCCGCAAATTTCGTAAACAAGGTCAAGATGTTGACACACTCCCAAATTTACGCAAGCTAATAGACGGTAAGGAAAGTTGCCGTGTGCAGTTGCAACTCTTTATTCTAGATCTATCTGATGGTGAAAGTATTTAATTTAAAAACAAGAACGTAATAATACATGACTGAATGCTACAATGCTATAAATAAAGAAAGATGAATAAATGTTACGGTGGCGTCTGTTCTTAGGAACCAAAGCTACACAATGGCTGTTGTACTGAATTGTAAGTTTCAGATAATAAAGTACCAACAAAAATAACAACACCCAGACATGTTCACCCCATTTACTAGTAGTCTAGACACTCAAGAATGGTCGAATAAAGGGAAACGAAAGTGAAAATATGCCGTCAGTCTTCGATATTTCAAATCACTAATCTCATTGTAAGACTTGTCCAGTCTCCTTTGGTTGTTTCTGGACATTCACAGTAATTCATTTGACTGAGAATTTCATTGATGAGCTTTACAGGGGCGATTGTCAGCAATTAAGAAGCTCCAAGTTTGTCATGGTTGTACGAGGCCTGTTTCCGTCTTCGCTGCTCTTGTCCGTGAATTGTATATTATAAATAAGGCATTGCTGTAAATTTGGGTCACAGACATGGCTGTTTCCAGTCTTTTTCTAGCAAGCGGAGATAGCAAGACTTAATGCCAGTCTTTTACCGTTAGGGAATGTCTAGACGAATGTCGTCAAACTTTAACCCCTTTGTTACACAAGACATCCATGTGCGTCCCTTTGTTATAGATCTACTGGAACATCGCGGAAGTAGCGTGTTCGTGTCGTGTTCGACGTACCCATGCGTCATTTTTCCTAAAGATGAACTTTTCCTTCGCACAGGCTAATGAGCTCAAAGTAATTTGACGACACCAATACTTGAAAAACAAGAGAGAGAGAGAGAGAGAGAGAGAGAGAGAGAGAGAGAGAGAGAGAAAGAGAGAGAGAGAGGAGAGAGAGAGAGGAGAGAGAGAGAAGGGTAGAAGAGAGAGAGGTTGGGAGAGAGAGGGTGGGAGAGGGATGGGAAAGAAAGGGGTGGGAGAGGATGTGGGAGTGCCCTAACCGCTTATACATAAGGAAAGACTGAGTGGAAGGAGGGAGGGATGGGAGTGAGATCCGGTTTAATAAATTCTTTCTTCTTGGCTAGTGTCACTGGCTCTGCCGCGTGCATGGGTGTGAAGAAAACAGAAAGATAAGAAAAGTTTACATGGCTTCCAAGCAGATGATCTCTTTCTTCACAGTCATTAATTTGGGGAGTTTTTTAAAAATTCTTTAATGAATCGCTCTTTGTCTGCCCGGCATGCTTTTTTCTCTCCATTTTACAGCTTGCATTTAGAATATTTCTAGAAAAATACGTCCTGGGTCAGGTGCCACTTTCTGAGACAAACTGATATGCCAAAGTCCCTTTGTATGTGACGAAAACGTTGTCAAAATGATGTTTTTGTATATCTTTAGCGTGGGAAAGAGACGCATCGTGGCGCTTCCATCAGTGACTCTAATGCAGGAAGAAGAGTTTCTCCACCATATCCTGTTTCTTACGATTGACGCCCATGATCAGAACATCCAGGTTAGGCAATATAAAGATCTGTATATCAATACTACAACTTTTCACCACAGCATCTGTGACAGACAGAACATACAGCAAGAAATTAAAAACTTGAAGGTTGCGGGTGTCAATCCCTTTCGAGGAAAAAAAAAATCAACAGAAGAACATTTGAGAATCAAGACTCAAGTATGGCCCAAACCCTTTCGAATGTCAGGAAGTCAAAGACCTGAAATACTTGTAAGTCGTGAGTATCGTCCTCAAAACATCTCCCTCCGCCTCGTGTTCCCAGTAAGAAAGTTATCTATCTAGATCTATGCCTCCTTCACACTGCGTGGAAACCACTCACCAATCAAGTTTTAAATTTATGTTCTAAAACAGGAACTTTTGTTTTCGTGAGCGCTTAGTTTAAAATCGATATGAACGCACAATGATTCAGTGTAACAAACGTGTCTCACGTGATCAGCCATAAGCATTGTATACATTAAAGCCATGTTTTTTCAAATGATGCTTTAACCGTGGAAGAAAACATATTTTAAAGATTGCTATGGGGGATGTAGATATACATTACATAGTTCACACTTTAGTTTATTGATTATTAAAATAAAATAAAAATTTCGGAATAGTCAATTTTCGAAAGTTTACCACGAAAACGTGTCCATTTGCAACAGATTGATTGAATGGGGGTATAGATTGTGCGGTCGTCACTCAGGAAAATAATGCCGACTTGCCAATATCCAACAACTCTCCCACCTAGACTAGACGTGTTTGAGTTAGAGAAAGTTGCAGGATTAGGGATAGGAGTAGTGGGAAAAAATGCACTTGGAACATTGTCGAAACTTTCTTATGAGCTTCCTTTTTCCTAACCCTGTTACTAACTCTAATCCAAAGCTACATTTGTTTGCTCCATAGAATTTGACAACATGGGAAGCCACACCCCTTCCTTGTATTTTGTGGGCAATCTCTAGAAAAGGGTACGTTTTCGGTTGGTACCCGCAAGCCAAGTGAGGAAGGCGACACAACTGTTAGAGGTAGGTTAGTTATGTGTCGCATTTTGTACAAAACAGAAAGAAAAAGCACGGCAATATGGCGGCAACCATCTACGGTTTCAACTTTGTTAGTGGAACATCATATCAACGGCTTTGTGTCAGGGGAGAATATGGCAAGAATCAACGAAGCTCTAAATGTATGAGACAAATATAAATAGCGCAAACACTTCTTGCAAGTTGATGCACCGTTTCTCTAGTCGCTCCCACATTACTCGTAACTAGCTTGGCTTGCACAGAGACTGATATTTCCTTCGCCAAGTAAAGAGTGTGGCTTCCCATTTTGTCAAATTGCAGCAACTAAACATACCTAGTCCAAGTCCTGAGTGGACAAGTCCTTAGATACTGCTAACGACTTGTCGTTTGCGTCATCAGTAATGTAACACACACTTAAATCACCGGAAGACTGCCAGATTTTTTTGGCGTTGGTGGTTAAAATTTAAAAAAAAAAAAAGAGAACACTCTCAGTGCATTGAGGTGAGTGTTTGGAGCAATGTAAAGTGTTCCAAATGGTAATCAATCATGTGATCACATTAGAAGTGCGGTGAGATTAGGAACACATTATGACGGCCACGAGGAAGCCAACGTGTATTGCGACATTGAACTGAGAGCACGAGACTGTGAGTAAGGCCTGAGAGGAAGGGGGTTGAAAAAAAATCGGAGGGGGGGGGAGGAGAGGAGGAAGTGTTAGGGATTAGCAATGGTGGCGTTCTTTTATTTGAGGAGGAGCTTAAAGTGTAGATTTAGGTCAGGACATTATGGGCTTGTGAAGAGTTAAGCACTGATTAGAGAAAAAAAAATATATGCTGCCAGGTTGGCCATTTCATAACTCAATGTAGAACATTTTTTTTTCAAAGCAAGTCTCCATAATACCACAATATCAGTCTCTCCGACTGTTAAAACGACAGTCTTCGTTCCTACCTGCGTTTTTCTTCTGATCTTTCTACATTCACTGATATTGAAGTCAGATATATCCAGGGACACTATTACCTAATGCCGGTAACCTCTAAACCAAGTACTTAGTGGTAGAGTTCTTGAAAATCGCTGTAAGTTCAAGCAGTAACTCATGTTTGTATGGTTTGTTGTTGTTGTTGTTGTTCTTATTGTTGTTGTTGTTGTTGTTGTTGTTGTTGTTGTTGTTGTTGTTGTTGTTGTTGTTGTCGGTGTTGAAGAAATATTATGATTTTTACGTATGCATGGAGTATGCATGGAGTATGCATGGCACACTCGTAGGGCACACCCTAGCCCTGGTTGAAAACCCCTGGCCCAGAGTGTTCCCAGTATGTGTGCTATTGGACCCCTGCTGTAGACGAAGATGAGGGATGGCGCGGAAGATATGATGTGAAGAGTGGGAAGAGTGGTATAAAGGAGCGGTGGACGGGGGAGGGGGAGAGGGGAAGCTGTGAGGGGGGAGCGGTGGCCGGGTGGCCGGGGGGGGGTGTAAGGAGGAAAGCAAAGAGAAAGCAGAAAGTGGCACATTTTTTTTATGAGCTGGATCGGCGCTGTTTACAAAGGTTCCGCTTGAACTTGTTTCTCTCCCACCCCCGCACTAACTAATGCCTTCTTCGCCTGCACAAGGAGAGTAAATCACAGTTTGAGCCCAGTCTCTAGGGAGGCGGTTAGACACCCTTAGTACTGTGAGCATCCCACGGCCCGTTGCTCGTCAATACTTGAAGGGCTTCATGGCAAAACGCATTATACACCATTCGGGAGTTGTGGCAAAACAGACCAAAGCATATTTTTATGTGAAAGGCGAAATTTAAGTCTTAAATAATATAGATCAAATGTCCATCTATGGAATGGAAATATACATGTATACTAAATACTCCTACAGCTACATGAAGTATGTAGAATAAGCTTAAAATTCATATTGGTGGATAACGCGTTTTGCCATGAAACCCTTCACTTGTAAGTGGGTGGTACTTTCCACTGCTACTTTATGGGACGTTCCATGGAGCCTGTGCCCATCCGCTGCCTCAAGAAAAAAAAAATCAAGTTCCGGTCAGCTTCCATTTCTTTAATTGACGTGTTTGCGTCAGATTTTATGATCTATACTTCGTGCGTGTAAACAGACGTCAACAGAGTTTCACAAACTAGGTCAAACGCAAGTTTTGGTATGATTTTACTCAGATTTGAGGCCCAGTCTGACAAGTGTTTTAATTCATGAAGGAGCTCAAAAAAACTTAAGCATGTGACATGTCTATGAGGAATCAGATTTCCCCTTGCCAATTAGAAGGCAGAAAACGATCTCATTTGCTCTGAACTTCGGTTTGATTTTCACGGAAAGTCGGAAATGGCTTTTCGCTTACTCCGCATGATAGTCTTGTTATGGTGTCTGCATGAGCGCATAAAGTCTGAGAGTAGTCCGGACTGACGTCGCAGGACTGCACTGGCAAGCCTACTTAGTACGATAGAAAAATATACCACAGTCGACAATTACGTCATCGTGCCCTTGTGTGTTTGCATTCGAGTTCAAGTTCTAAAAAATCAAACCCTTGTGTTGAAAACCATGCACGAGAGCGAATGAGTGGCGGTAACTACAATGAAGTAAGAACCGCAACTGAATTTCCTCTGCGGGTTATCACTCTTACTCTTATACAAATTATTTACAGATAATGAGGCTGTTGAGAAAATTTGGACATGACAGTTTCTCGCGGGATGTAATCTTCGCGAGCCATGCCCAGCTCGCTAAATCCGCGAAAATTAGTTGAAAAGATATTTTTTTAAAAAACTTCCATTTGTACTAATTTTCTTGTGGTGATTATTGTGTTCCCTTCAATCAACAGGTCTAGTAAGCAACAAAGCAAAAGCAAAAAACCAAGATGCCAAACATTCTTCTTGAGACAGCAAACGTTTCAACTGACAGCCAGTGAGCCCGCTGGACCTACATAAGGAGGGTTGTTATTCTGTTTGTGGTAAGAAGTTCATACGTCGGTGGATGTTCCACCCGAATCAAGTGACGAAATAAACACAACATATAACATGTATACTTTTTACTCCGTGGCACCACGGGGCCCGGCCACCCCGACCAGCCCGACCACCCTGACCACCCAGGCCACCCCGGCCACCCCGTTCACCCCGACCTCCCCGGCCACCCAGGCCACCACAGACACTTGTGCTGGAGCCTTCCTGGGATTCCTGGGCTAGAAGAATACGAGAGGGACAACTGCTGTCATGGACAAATCGAAAAGTAAGACCAATCAGCCAGCCAACCAGCCAGCTAGCCAATTCGCCAACCAGCTAGTCAGCCAGTCAACCAGCCAGTCAACCAACCAGCCAGTCAACCAGCCAACCAGCTAGTCAACCGGGCAGCTCGCCAATCAACTAACCGGCTGTCATATTTTATCATTCATTAATAATACAAATACTCTGGTAATTTTTTCACTACCCCGCGACATGGAACGCGAGAACCTCTTTGAAATAAATGTAGAAATCACAATAAAAGCGAAATAAATTTCCATGTTATGACATTTACATGCAGGGACAATAAAATGCTTTTCCCGTACAACACCATCATTCTCTACTCTGTAACTCTTGACAGCTCAATGCTTGCGTTTATTTTCGGCCACAACGTAATAGATTTACTTCAGATTACGTTTGTTTTCGGCCACAGATTTATCCATGCCTTAAAAACTCGTAATCCTAAAACAATCGATATCGTTTCCCTTGCCAAATTCATGTCACTTCCCGATAACGCGTGTTGAAAGCGTAATAAAACATGTTACCCGTTNCATCTAGATGTGTATAAGAGACAGCCCATAAGGTTTGTCTTACCAGATTGTGGATAAGTTGCCAGTCTACGAGATATCACTTCTCGAAGCGAATAATGAACATTGTTCATTTCAAGATCATAGCCAAACTGTGCATAAGAATGGTTCATGGTTCAGTCTTGGAACTGAATGATAGGGTCCTTGAACTCAACTCACATTTTACAAATATTGCAGTGACTGATCATGTTTAAAGACCATTTTCAGTGCTGATTTCATTTAGATATTCTCTCAAAATGTTGTAGCCGAGAACAGTCTGGTTTATCCCGCAGCCGAAAACAAACGACAATAAAAATTTGTCCTCTGATATTGACATGACCTCTATATCTCGAACTGCCTAAGAATGACAGTGCCACACCCACCTGGAAAGTTCCAACGGCAACTCAGCGAACATAAATAAATAAATAAATATTATAATACAAGACTAACATCCCATATTACAAATGGGCAGGCAGGCAACGCGCCAGCGGCGAAAGAATACCTAGCACACCAAAAGGCATCATAGACGAATGCATTAGACTCCGTGAAAAAGGTGGACGATTGGCAAATCGGGCGGATTGAAAAGATCTATCGGAGATTGTATTTCGTTGCTATACACATTCTTTTTTTAAAAATAGGGTAAAAAAAATAAAGACGACTGATGTGTATAGTTACCTTTTGTGTATTTTTCAACGAATTTAGGTGAAATCCGTATGTTTTTACGTTACGTAGTTCTCAAGAAATCTGTGACACAAATTTGGCAGAAGCGTTTTATTAATATACGAGATTAGAGAACTCTGGATTTTGTCAAACACATTGGTTTTGCTGCCGGACTAGATCTCATCATAATCTCAATACCATCACAACCAGCGAACTTCTCCACAACAGTCAATCGTGTAAGGACACGAACCCACTGGATTCGCCTCTGACACGCCGCGTCGCCGAGTTGTACTTGTATGTTCTCTCTTCCGCATAGCTAACTGGGGACGAAACTGAAGCAGCCAGAAGTGGCACATCACGACACGAATTTCGAATCCGGAAGCCTGATCTGATAAGAATTGAACTCTCGGAAACATCTAAACAAAATTTCCATGCGGCTAAACTAGGCCAAGAGAAAGCTTGACATCGATAATATAGGCCAGTGCCGCTCACTTTTAATTTACTCCCCAGCTTTGTCGTCCAATCACAACACTTATTTACAAACAACTGAAAGCATTACTCAATCATCCACACTATCAAACCTTAGTCTGAGACCATAGAAAATACCAGCTTGTTTGTCCCGTCAGGCTGATTCGAAAAGATGAATTACAACATCGTCATGCATATTAGATTTCTCCATGTAAGGATGTAAACCAACGGGATCCTCACCCGGCACGTGGCGTCATCATGACCTACTTTCATAATATTTTCTATTTCTCACTGTAAATCGGACGGAACTGAACCCATCAGTTCACAACATCAAGATACGACTTTGAGTTCCGACTACCTGATCCGATTTGCCTCCTCGAGCCAAGAACCCTTTTTTTCTCTACAGCCACTTGTAAGAACTTCCGCAACGACCAAGATTTCATTACTAATTTGAAGTATCCACTGAGCCCATAACGAGTGTTTAAAGTAGGCTATGACTAGGAGGCTTTTAATTGAATTGTCGTTCTCTGAGACGCAAAGTGAACGATTCTAGGAAAACTGATTGCTTATTCTTCCAACATTTTTTCTGCACAGAAGAGCAGACATACCTCAGTGAATGAAGCTTGAAATTCACATTTTTTTTTCAGCACAGTTAGAAAACAATGCTACGTGGTGTGGTTCACTAATTTAGAACCTATTCTGCACAATCTCTCCAAAGAGCAGAGGTTTTACTGCACTAGATCTGACCCGATGTCTGAGATAAAAATAGTGTATTGAGAACTTGCGCATTAAGGATGGAATCTTTTCCTATCGGAATAATTACATCAGTACATTGGTGCTGAATACACCATCAATAACGTTGAACAATATAATAATATAGAATTAATGTCATTCTTACGATAGAAAAAGTTCCCATCGTTAAAGTGTAAGTTCTGTATTGTCATTCTTGGTCCTCATACAATGGGTGGAGATCTACGACATGACAAATTCGTTGTGGTACCAGATTCCGCTCCAGTGGTTCAAGATTTAATTAATGATTCAGGCTGTGCAAGTGAGGCAAAGGTGCATTTATTGATTTAGGAAGAACAGTCTGGGCTGCCCTTGAATTTTTTTTTTTTTCTATTTTTCAAATGTTTGATGATTTCAGGCACATGCTGAAAACTTTCAGGTGTTTTTTTTAAAAATATATTCTGGATCAATCTGAACAATTACGTGCACGTGACAGCGTCAAAGTGTATTGCGAAATTTTAATCGCGTGAAACGCTTCATAAACGTATTAAGAACAGCCCGAGCTAAGTAGGGGAATTGGTTGTGAAATCTGAGGTCAGGGGATTTCTTGTTCGTGGGGGTCCCACCCAGCCTAGGATGATTAGGAAGAGCAACTTATTCCACAACTTCCTGAGTCATAGGGGTGAACAGGAGACGGTATAAACTATCGTAACTGATCCAGACTATTTAGAAGGAGATACCGTGGGTTTGACATGGTGTTTTCCCGGGGCTGTAAAGCGGTGTTAGGTTGTAGGAAGTAAGTGATATTGTCCAAACGCCAGCGGTCAATGCTCGTTAAACAACACTTGTATCCCCACAGTCTCAGGGGTGGCGGATGAGTAATACGGTAGACTGGTTCGCTCCGCTTCTTCTGCCCTTTGTTTTTGTCCTTGCTCTTTCTTTCACTTATCTTTCCCTTTTTTCCCCCTTATCTGTCTCCTAATTTCTCTTCCGGCTTTGGAATTAAACATAAAAGAAAAGGGGGCGAGAGTGTTTCTAAAAAAAATATTGCCGTCTGTCATGCGTATGCTATTTCACATCATGTGTTTGTAGTAAAACACTGTCAACGGAATTTCCTCGTAAATACTCTGTTTCTAATATTGCTGACTGTGCGGGCACTCATGATACTTCCAGAAAGTCTACGTCCGTCAATAAGTAGTTCACATATCAGCGTTGGCGTGGTGCGCATAAGGTGCGCTTTGGAACAAACTAGAGATCTCTGGTGCGAAATTCTTAGATTATTGCCCGTTGTGAAGTGCGACTGTTTACAATGTACCACTGTTAGTTGCTAAAGTCTTTCATCATCGATGGAGGAGTGGCTGTCTGTGAGCTCATTATTGACTGCGCCAGTGTCCACCCTTAGCCATATCTGCACTAAGGAGTGTACTGCAAGCATTAGGGAGAGATCTAGAACTAAGCAATTTATTTTTACAAGTTAATTTCTATTTACAGATTTGCTTCTGTCTCGTAATAAACATCTCTATTTCTGTGGTTATTTTTGGAAACTCGGGCTGCGCGTGGGTATATATGAGTTTGTTTTCGTTTGTTGTTGTTACACCGTGATATGGCACTCCTTTCCCTCTCTCTCTCTTTCATTCCAATGACCCGAGTTGAGGCACTCCTCTCCTCCTCCGGACGAACTTGATTTCGCCGTAAATGAGTGAACATTTGTCATTGTTTAACAAAGAAAAGGGGTTAGGAAAAGGGTTGAATTACGGCGACATCGAGCACACTGCCTCCTCCAATCACCATCCCCAAAGACAAAGAAAATTTTGTAATGTTTTTCTTTCTTTATGAAAAGTTTAAAACCTGGGGTAGAATTTCGAATGAGATTCACACCTAAAGCTTCTGTCTCAACGGACATCAGGATTAGGGTTAAGGGGATTAGGATTAGGGGTTGAGGGTAGGGTTTGGGTTGTACTAGTTGGCATGAGTTCCATTCAGGTTGTGAGTCTCATTGGGAATTCCTTCCAAATCTTGGAATACACTGCTGTTAGCACGAAACTAAAGTAACGTTTTGTTGTAAAGCATAAAGGGTTGGATTGCAAGGCAAAAAAACCCCCGCTAAACCAGCNTTCTGTGGTTATTTTTGGAAACTCGGGCTGCGCGTGGGTATATATGAGTTTGTTTTCGTTTGTTGTTGTTACACCGTGATATGGCACTCCTTTCCCTCTCTCTCTCTTTCATTCCAATGACCCGAGTTGAGGCACTCCTCTCCTCCTCCGGACGAACTTGATTTCGCCGTAAATGAGTGAACATTTGTCATTGTTTAACAAAGAAAAGGGGTTAGAAAAAGGGTTGAATTACGGCGAGATCGAGCACACTGCCTCCTCCAATCACCATCCCCAAAGACAAAGAAAATTTTGTAATGGTTTTTCTTTCTTTATGAAAAGTTTAAAACTCGGGGTAGAATTTCGAATGAGATTCACACACAACGCTTCTGTCTCAGCGGACATCAGGATTAGGTTTAAGGGGATTAGGATTAGGGGTTGAGGGTAGGGTTTGGGTTGTACTAGTTAGCACGAGTTTCATTCAGGGTTGTGAGTCTCGTTGGGAATTCCTCCAAATCTTGGAATACATTGCTGTTAGCACGAAACTAAAGTAACGTTTTGTTGTAAAGCATAAAGGGTTTGATTGCAAGGCAAAAAAAAAACAACCCGCTGAAACCAACTGGAGGTATACATTGGCCAGTCAAAATGTTGGTGAAAGGGAGAAATTTGATATCCTAGCACCCAATTTCCTTTTTGAAAGGACTTCCAGTGTCCCTTAACAACTACAACAACAACAACAACAACAACAACAACAACAACAACAACAACAACAACAACTACAACTACAACTACAACAACAACATCTACAGCAACAGCCAGAACAAAATCATAAACAACAACAAAGAGGCGTCTCGGACGCTCCTGGTCAGTTTAACATGGTGCTGAACTTGAGGCAGTATATATACCGTGGGGTCCTTCAAGGATGGAAAAACAACCCGGGGCCCATAACCGCAGGGCCCCTGGGTCCTGAAGAAGTGAAAATCTGCCTCACAGTCAATCCAGCTTAGCTGTGCGTGTGCTTTATGAAAATTAAATAGGAGGAAAAACAGTTAACAGAAAAATGAAAATACTACTTTTTATCTTCCCCGCAGAGAAATTGGTTTACATTGTCATGCAGTGTTATACATCTCAGTCCTAATACACACACACAAAGAACATGAGTTACGCTGTTCAAGACTGACCCAAGTCGGCTGTCAACAGACCCGGCCAAAATATGATACCGCCTTATATTATTTTATCTCTCCGCATTATCAATTTAGCGTAACCGCGGACCGATCATATCATGCTGTGTGTATCAGGTGCTGACAATGTAATCTCTACTACCATATTCCGCACGAGGGCGCCATTATCTGTGTTTCATCTCCACTTTGCTGAGGATTGCGTTGAAGCGTTGGAATGTCCGATAATGTAGTCTACATGCAGCAAGAAGATCCCAGCGCCTCCTCTGCATAACTCCCCGTCTCATGGAACCTGGCGGTCACAATAGCGCGCGGTGGAGAATTACAGCACAACAATTTGTAATGCTAAATATTTCATAAAACGTCTTTTATCAATGTGCTTAGAGCGAAGAATTAAGATTGATGAGGCAAGGGAATGGCTTTTTAATATGCCTGTAAGCTCGTGGGGAGGTATGATATGTATTTTTCTCTGTGCATTCTTTTAACATGCACATCACATGGTGTGGAACTTTATCATTTTGCCAGGCGGGCGGAGGAAATGCATTTGTATTTTCTTAAGAAGGACATCCATTTACAGACTTGACAGATATATGAAGCCATGATTGGCTGAGCTTACACCCAGGTCTTGGAGTTAAAGCGAAAAAAAAAAGTCCGAAGACATCAGGACTTTACGAAACAATGACAGCTGTGTTGTCTTAATGTGTCGTCCTTTGTTTGCTTTTAAAACAAGAGAGTAAGGTAGCGTAACAACATGTCCTCTGAATGGATGAGTTCACAGGTCACGTGATTTGATGGCTGCCTGCCGTCAACACAAATAAAGAAGACCCTTAACAGCAGGAATTACAAGAAACCAGCCCGCAGTTGACCATTCCAAAAAGTTAAAAACAACGACGACGACGACGACCACAACAACAACAACAACAACAACAACAACAACAACCACAACGACAACAACAACAACAAGAACTTTCCATGTGGCGAAACTGGGTCACTGGATGCTCTCTTTTTTTTTTTTAAACTTCCCAGCTCTTTTTCCAATTACAACGATTTGTTGTTGTTGTCATAATATTAAGCATTATTCAGACATACAAGCTTTCAAGCCTCATTCTGAAGCCATGGAAAATACGGGACTATTTGTCATGGTTAGTTGCTTCGGAAAGGTGAATTAGAAGACTTTCTACAGCAAGAAGTACAGGACACCAGTCCACAGTCTTTAAATTTATGAGTTGTACGAGTTTGTGAAAAAAAACTTGCAGTGGAAAACGCGGGCTCATGGCCAGATGATAACAACGAGTTACAGAGAAGGAGAACGTGATGTTCGAGTTAGTGAGGTCGCACTGTGTGTCTTAATGGTTTGAATTCAGCTTGACTTCCAGAATGTTCTATTCGTTTATAATGAAATCTTTCATGAATCGTCATCGTTTTGAAAGTGACATTGCCAACAACAATGATATTGACGTCAAAAGTCACAAACAAAGACAGCTTAGATCTTTAAAAAAAATATCAATGTAGATATCTTTCTAGACTAGCTGGGTGCTAAATGTGTCCTCTGGTGAAGGAATTGACAAAGTTGGGATGAAGTATGAACAGCATTGCATAGATTTAGCAAAGTCTCGGTAGGAACACTGCACAACAAATCGCATAGCGATCACAAGGACATCCTTTGGACGGGTTTCAGCAGATAAGTATAATAATAACAACGAGTAGCCCAGATTAGACTAAGTGCAACAGTGAATGACGTCAGCGGAGAAGACTTATGAATAGACAGAGAACTAGTTCAAAGCCGAATGAATTCAAAAGTTAAGAAGAAACTGAAATGAATGTGCATGATACCAGGCAGATGTATTTTATATAATAGTTGTACTTTTCATTGATTTACATGTTGTTATACTTTTGTCATGATGAAAAGATTAAAAGTACATGTCAGCAAATGACATGGTGGGGCCAGTGTTTCAGGCACACATCTGACATGTTATTGTTAGAGATGTGTTTTTAAACTTTAAGATATGATTTAATCATACACTCAACATTTAGGAATTTGTACCATTAACATACATATCCTTCTGCTAATGAGACTAAACTTCATTTGCATAAAATCCGAGGGACCGAAGTTAGAGGATGTAGAAAGTAGTACAATTATTTTTAAAATTCCCTTTGTAATATTAAACTACACATTCGTAGAAATACAAATTCCGTCTGTGATCTCATTCATCACATATATACAGAAACGTTTGCCACGCAAATCCTTCACGAAAAAACTGGCATGAATGGGACAAATTTGTAAATCCCGACATTTCCGAACAAACTTAAATATGCACATTGCTGTGACGAAAAACGCCTAACGTTGATCCCCCAAACATCCTTTTTGCAAAATAGATTCATCCTCCGAATTGCTGAATAAAATAAATGCTCCACGCACGAGGCTAAAAAATGTCAGTCGATGCCCACAGTTTATGTACTTCGCAGCACTGTTTGGCCATTTCCAGTGTTTGTTTCTCAGTAACTATAAACATTACTCAGAACTCCTTGTACGTTTTATATCTACATTTTCAGTCTTGAACAAAATGTTAAATACGAAACGTTAACTATTTTTAATAAATTCATTATACATTTTTCCAAAAAAAAAGTTTTGTGTCTTTGGACAGAATCAGATTTAGTTTTATAAGCTTTACTCAGTCATTCCCGTTCTCGAGTCTCACTTCCAGACCATGTCAAAATACGGGACTGTTTGTCCTGGCTAACTGATTCCGGATGATGATGATTTTTAACCCTCAAAGACCCACTGTGCCTTATGTGGCACATGAGCTTGGTGTTTCCATAACAAGTGATATGTAGACATGACTCCTCGAAGAACCAAAGAACATTGGCACATGTATTACTACATAACTATAAATAGTCTATACAGACAGTATAAAAATTATATCGGAAAGATCTAAACCATTTACTCAAAACATCTAAAAGAACCGGCTGTGTCACTGTAGTAACATTACTACTCTTGGGACTTAGAGGGTTAAGTGACTTTCTGATACCCAATCAGCCCCAGGTACTGTGGACATCATCTGTGCGTCATGTTGAACCTTCTCACCATGACATGATCTCGGTCTTTGGTTGGGCTAGAAAGTTGGTGATACCGTAAAACTCATATTGATGTGACGAGTGGCATCCCTTGCCATTTCTCCTCATTGTTGATACACGTAACGTGAAATCTACTCAATACATGACGCTTTTTAATAATGGGTTCTGGGAATTTTTTCCGAATCACGTAGCCAAGATAAACGATTTCGTATTTGACATGGCCTCAGAGTGAGGTTCGAAAACAGAAATGACTGAGTAAAGAAGCGTTGCGATCAGAAAACCGAGCTGCGAAGTAAATTGAAAGAGGGGNCAGCTGGCCTATTTTAACCACGTGGAGACCTCTATTGGCCTAATTTAATCATGCAGAAGTTTTTTTAAGCTTTGTGAGAAAGGTTAGTTTCTTAATGAGCAAAGTCAGGATTATTGTTCTTGATAAATGTGATTGTTTTTCTAGCAGAACAAAATGTCATGGGCATTGAGAGTGTTAAGAAAAAAAAAAGAAAAAAGATAATCGATGAAGATAGACCTGCAAACAATAATTACGAGAATTCAGACGAAGCCGTGTTTGCGCATTGTTTCCTGTTTTGTCTCTTCAGACAGCGCTGTTGTCTTGTCCTTGTGTAAGACTAATCCAGCCATATCAGCAAATATTCCCAGGCACGCTCGGGGCGTGGTTCAACTGGCAAATGGCGGTGTCCATGACCAGCCAGCAGTTGTTTACGATGGCAACAGATACGTTACACCAGGAAACAAGAAGGTGGCCTTGGATTTCAGCTCATCAGTTGCCATCAGGCATGACGCGTGAGAGATACGTTACACTAGCCACATTCAGTTTGACGGTGAAATCCGATGTTGATCCCGTAACATCAACCTCGCAGGCCCGGAATTGGAGACTTCGGTTACTGTGAAGACATGAACGTGCGGCCCTTTGTCAAGTACAGGACGAGTTTTGGTGCAAGATTTCAATTTAGAACGGAATCCTTACAGAAACAAACACATTAAGTGAATACTACCTGCAGGCCACTAGAACTCGGTAGCGTGGAAAATTACATGGAATTTCACACCCTCCCCTCCTCATTTTCTCCCGTCTACTTCTCACTAGAGGTGGGCATGTTCAAATACCATATTATTTTATGGTAGCTGAATTCTTGTATCAAGTGGGAACCGAAATGTTCTTTGTATTTCACTGACTGTTTCCTGTGATCTCAGTCGAAATTCGATATCTGAATTCTTGATGACGATTTCGCGTTCTCGAATAATGTGCCAATCTCGAACTTCGCCAACCCCGTTTCTTACACCTCCGCAGAAAACCAAAAAAAATCTTGCTTGAGTAGGAATCCTTCAGCCCCCACTATTGGGACTATTTTGGTGTTAAACAAGGCGTGCTATGACATTGTGGACGCCATGTTTTTTTTCGGCCGCTGTCATCTTTTCTACGGTAATGACCCGTGTCTTCCAAATCAACTGTATTACCTTCTCTAGCCTGTCACCAGTCAGGATCTTTACCGTATTCTATTTGTACCACTCCTTTGTTGCTTTGTGTATGGAGGAGTGGAGAGTTCGGTGTAAAAAAAACCAGCAGTTTTTACACAGGTTTTCTTAATTATACCAGCCTAATCTACACTGTATATAGTATAAAATTGTCTTTCAAACTGCATCACAAAACAAAATAAAAATCCAAGAATCGCGTAACATTTAATGCTAACTAAAACAAAACAAAACAAAACAAAACAAAACTACCCTCTTCAGGCATTAATAATAAGAAAATTAAAACAAATAAAAGATCAGGAATTATATTAATAATCAGTCATATTATTAAGAGTATTCTTTTTATATAACCATTCATATATAATTATAAATATTAACCTAGTCTGCAATGGTTTCGTAAGATGTAGTTAGAAAAATAATGTTATTATGTGTAGATCTGGTGAACCAAAAACGTCAAACTCAGGCGTGTTGTGGTTCTGGAATGTGCGATGATATTCAAAGAGGTTTCTATCTGTCAATAGCATACTTGATATGTTTCAGTCCGTCGAATAAAAATATATATATTTCGAATTATGAAGCACATTTGGGTGGCCACATTCGCAAATTTCATCTGTGACGCAACCGTGATTACGTTCAAGCATCGTTCTGCAGATCACATGACAGTCAACTTCCAATTTCAGTTCGTTTTAGTTTTACCTCTCCAGCCAACCAAAGAACGACATTACAGTATCTTTTAAATTATGACCAAAGTATCATGATGTGTAAAATTAAAACTTCAGACAAATTTTTAATATGAAATGTACCTATAAATGGTTCTGTGTGAATGGCATTTTCTAAAAACATTTTGATTGATACCTTCATCACCAAAAGAACTCGAATTCAAACTGAAGTCATCACTATCTTCTTGAGACTACCCATTCGTGACAAGACACTAGTCCACATCACGATGAAGTGCCAAAGTGACAGCTCTGAAAGAAATGAGGTTGTTCTAATTTTGGCATCCTGTTTAATCGAGTGGAGCAGGTATGTTGACTCAATGAAATGCTCGACTGAAGTCGCCAGTGGTCAGTGACTAGTGGTCTAGTTTATCAACAGTGAGGAGAAGCCACTGACGACCATGTCACATTTTCCTCCAAGACAGCTGTCTGTACTGAAAGCAACACGGCAGAACTGATATTCTGAGGGGCCTTACGTACACAATACAACGATGCTCCTTGAGTTTGTTGAGAGGCCCGGGGGTACTTGCCCCACTTGCCCCATAGTGATAGGGGCTCTGTTGCGTCGACGACATTATCCTTCGGTGTTCGTAATCAGATATTATTTGGGCAGCAGCCATCGGTATGACATGAGGAATCCTAGGCCAGGTTTAGTGTTTACCATATTTACTTGGCGAGATTTGTGTCCGCACTACAGCGGGCGAGCGTCCGCGGCAAAGGCGAGAAACTCCCAATAAACCTAATAAGGTATAGATAAACGTACACTCGCAGACAGGTGTCCAACTCAACTTACAGAAAGTTATTAACTGAAGGGTAATCATATTAATCAGAATATCCTTTTCTAATTTTTCTGCTTAATATGCATTGTAAGATAGAACATTTGTTCTTTCCCCCTCCCCCCCTTTTTTTAAAGAAATGTTTTGTTTTCCTTTTGATATGATATGCAAACGGATTAAGTTTAAAGCCTTGTGTGTTTAGAATGAGATGAGTGGACAGTTAGAATTTGATGTGTTTGACATTGCAGTTCGTTTTGCTAAATAAATGTGCGACAAGGTGAATATGGGCTTTTGGGTTTTTTAGGGTTTTTTTTGAGGGAGGAAGGGGAGGTTGAAAAAAAAGGAGAGAGGTTATATTCTTCTGTATATTTATTTTCTTTTGCGATGTTGTCTCATATTTCATTTGCCATCCATAAATGGTTGGCCAGTGAGTCATACTGATTCTAAGCTGAACTTAGGTTGAGCTGAGTGGTTTAGCACGGACCTTCTACAGTTTCCTCACACGAACACCTGAGAGACACGTATTACAATGACATGTATGAAATATGAAGGTTATGTTGTAAACATATAGACTCCTGTTAACAGAATATTACGGGGACATGCCAAGGTGTGCATGTTCACAGGATTTTGGATTGTCTGGTGACACTGAATGAACAAGGGCAATAACTGAGCAAGTGACAGTGGTGTCAAATTACCTCCTTTTAATGCATGGGAATTATGAGAAGTGCAGAAATAGATGGACGGCGATGTCGTAAAGTTTCTCCTCCAGTAATACAATACAGAATATTGTGGGTGTCATACTAGATCAGAGAAGTTCTCAGGGGCGGCTCGTGCCTTCGACAACCGGGTGGGCGAAACGAACGAAAACTCATGTGTTACCGGGGCAAGCCACACACTTCCCTTCCTCTCTTCTCTTCTCTTCTCTTCTCTTCTCTTCTCTTCTCTTCTCTTCTC
>JAWQUT010000077.1:576931-589265 GCA_033807755.1 Ellobium chinense | reverse complement strand
TGATGTTGCTGGTACTGCTGCTGTTGTTGTTGATGTTGCTGTTGATGTTGTCTTTGAATGTGAGTTATTGAAGTAGATGTGTATAAGAGACAGCACAAACACATAGGCGCGCAAAATATTTCTTGCATTTATCAGTCAGAGAACCTAGCAAATGTAGAAAGATTTATGTGTAGAAAAAGCAGATAACATTGACACTAACAGCTTTTTTTTGCCTGCGAAACTTGCATCACTCTCGTTCTTGACTGCCAGAAATGCTGGCGTTAGGAAATTTAATTTCTTTAAGCCAGATCTTCTATTTGGCAATGTCAAAATGCGGACTTTGCTGTATTGAGTTTAAGTGTGTGGATATTTTGAATGTTTTTTTGTTTTTTTTTTAAATCGGAGAATATTAATTTGATCCCTATGCACAGTCTACATTTTGACATTGCAATATAGCCGGTTCTGGCCTTGGAGAAGGGAGTGTTTTTCTAATACAGCATTTCTGCGCGGTCAGGAAACAAGAACAAGGATGATGCAAGTTTCGTATGCAGGAATGCTGTTAGCCTCAAGGTCATTCTGTCTGTCCGTACACGGACACAAAATACATTCTGGAGAGAATGGGAAGGGCAAGGAAGATTTACTTACCACGATCCTCTTTGAGCAAGGCGTTTAAAGATACCCGCATTATTGAAAGGGCAGAAAAGGCATCTACCAGTGTCGGGTTGCTGTGGAGGTTCACACATACTAAATTTTTGATCCAATATCAAATAATCACATTCCCTTTCTTTTATGTGGCTAATATGATACAATGTTACATATTTTGCCACCAACTGAAATGGCCGCGCTAATACCCCATTTTGTGAACTCCATAAAATTCTCCCAGAGGCAATGAAAGCACTAATGACGACTTCATCGGATAGCTCGGCTTGCAGCTCGGGTTACGACGCCCCTCTGGGACAGAATCTACCGACCGGGGGACGAGGAGACTGCCAGAACCTGAGAGGTATCAAAGGGATAGCTCGGCCAGTGGTCCACGGACACTCTTAAGTCGGCCTAACTAACGACTAAATCTCTTCGGCCACCCCCTCCCCCCCCCTCCCTTTTACAGACACTGAAACGATTGTCACGGTGTAATTTCTCCGCTCTCTTCCCATCTTCTTATTTATAAAGCGGAGTTCGCTTAAACTGCAGTTCATGTGATCAAAGAAAAGCATAAATTCTGACAGTCGAATCTGGTCCGACAATCATCTGTATATATATCGCTATCACACACCACCACTACCCTCCCACCTGCCATGGCGACCATGTTTCAGGAAAGTCCGGTTATATTCTCTACCAGCATGGCCACCCCATTCTATGAATGGGACACTAGGTGATTAAAATAAAATTGTATGATACGGTTTGTTTACAAATAAACGGCCACGAAATTCGCCCTAACTTTTGTTGAACCTTCAGATTTCATCGAAATATTGCACAAACAGTATTTATTGAAAAGGGGAGCTGAAAAAAAATTAGGTTGAAGAAACTAAGGGAACAAAAGACTTCATAAGAGTTTCGGTAAAGACCGAAGATGTCACTGCCCGCAGGAGTCTCGGACTGCGTGCTTCGGTCTAAAGCTGGGCTAGGATCAGTCCTTGATACAAAAGCACTGACGAGATTTTCCCATTTCTTAGACCAAAGAGCATAAAGATATACTACTAAAAAGGTCTCTTTGCTAAATAGTAACGAATTAGAGTTCTGTATATGAAGGTCACTGACACCACTGAAAACTTGCAGGTTTTCGTGAATCCAGATATCTGCCCAGCCCATTTTGTGACCGCCTCAGTGGTTCTAGTAGATCACAAGTTGTTTACTATCTCTGAGGAGTAAATAGAATTCCTGCCCCCACAAATCGCACTGTTAAGTAGGCATGAAACCTCAACGTCTTCCTTATTTTGCAGTACAGTTATTACGATAAATTAAGGGTAATAAATGATGTGAAACAAAAGGTTGCTATTTTGTTTTTAATGAGTGAGAAAAAAAACAACAAAAACTGTCTATCCGGAAGTAACCGTTGAATGTTCTCTTGCTAATGTCTCTCTCAGACTTAGTACACTGCTTTATACTACCAGTTTATATTTAATGTCAGTTGAGAGCTTACGCATTTACGATGCTCTTACCATCGTAAGAATTGACTTAGTGCATCAGTGCTGAATGCATCCTTAGTAGCGTTCAACTTGTAGAGCTAATGTAATACTTCCGATAGTAGGAGATCCCATTCACAATGCCCAAGCTCTCCAGTATGAGCTTTCAATTAATTACTTACATTGTGTGAGCAAAATTTGTGGAAGAAAACTTGGGATAGGGCTTACATTATGAAAAATATTTTCAAATATAGAGACTATCATGGCGTTTCCATGACACATGCTCAAAAGCGTAGAGATGGCTTCCTCAGTGCTAAATTTCAAGTTGATTGGACGACCAGTTTTCGGGATAACAAAGGCAAGAAAATCATTACAATAACAGTGTCATAGTTTGGGCGTTTCACCTCTCCTCTACGGGTCAGTGTTTGACTGACCATTCAGTAGTAGGACACTTGACAGAATGGGAATGGACTCTTCACGGAAAGACGGAAATGATCATTGTACAAGATTATCCTTGCAAAAAAAAAAAAAAAGATTATCCATGTAACAAAGAAAAAAGATGATCCTTGTAAAAAATTATCCTTGTTAAAAAAAAACAAAACAACACGAAGACTATCCGTGTAACGAACCAAAACGCAACATTTTGATTGTGCTCTCAAACTGACTTATATTCAGCAAAACATGTATAGCCAAGTGTAACCGGGTGGAAAGGCAATGCAGTATAGTATTCTCTCTCTAGTATAATGGGGAGGAAGGTGAGCTTAGTCTGATAATTTTTCAGATGTTACATATTATTTTAAGGAAGTGTGTCCACCAGGGATTTTACCAAATTACTGTGAATGATCAATTTTGAGAAGAAGGGCCGAAAAAAACCTACTCTATAAATTTTTGTCCCTGCCGGGGATCGAACCAGGGTCTCTCACCTTGCAAGTCAGAGCGTGTTACCACTACACCACAGGGACGCTAACTTCACAGCAATTTAATTCTTAAATACCTACTGCCTGATTCGGTCCCTAACTTCCACTTGCGAATCTAGTGTTCACCCGTGACCCAAACACACCTCCCGACTGCTCACACTAGCTCAACCCTACCATATGCATGATACCCAGTATTTGACATGAGAGGGACAGACAGTTACCTTTCTCTATCTAGAAGATAAAACAAACAGATTCTTTCTTTGTGATGAAGCAGAATTTGAAAGTGAAGTAGTTTCATTGCAGTGACCACTGTTTGACGTTTAGAGAGGGAATGTCGCCAGCATTGACAATAAAGATAGGTTTGTCATTCTTTTTGGTCCCTTTTTATATATTGTGTTTATCTCCAAACCTAGAAGATCAATCGACCCAGACTATTTCGACATTTCTAAGTCAGGTGATCTCTGGAAAAAAAATGTTCAAATTTCTTGAAAGTGGCTGGGGATAAATGAACCGGTTCAGTGATCTTCATCCAAAATGAAAAGTGCAATCAACACAAGTGTGCTTTAGAAGTTCAGCCCACGCATATTCAATCAAACATCTCTTCACCGACTTGTCATACCTTGGCTATCAGCATATGAATTTGCAAAGGACCCACCAAGAATATGACAAGTTATGAGAGGTGTTGGCGGTCGTTAGCGTTTGAATGAATTGTTGAAGTACAACAGGCACTTTTCTTTAACCTTTCACAGATGACGTCATGATGGGAATATCTCAGGTCTTCGGTCAAGCTTGAATGATTGTTTTCTGCTGGTTCAGCTTGTTTCCCGGTCAAAATGTCGAGTCATTCAGTTCAGGAAGTTCACTTGGTGACGTTGGCGGGTAGATAACAATGCGGTTTATGTTTCCTATCCAGGCTAATGCCCGCTCACGCGACTTCATATTTTTGCTAAGAGTGAAAAAGTTCTTTTTGGATAAAAGAAATATTATATCAACGTATTAAGCCCAATGCTCATGCGCATACAGCGGTTTTTTTTGTTTTGTTTGTTTGTTTGTTTATTACATCTGGACTAGTGGGGTAGTGAAAGCCAGTATCATGGTGGAAACATAAGCTCTCTGATTATTCTTGCTCATGATCAAAGTCTATCCTTGAAGAACTGGTCTCTCTACAAACATTATTTGATAAACACTTCCACAGATTTGTAAAACCTTTCACGATTGTTTAAAGCTGTTTGGAATTTGCGAGAGATCTGTTAACTGGGACGAGTCTGCATGCATCCAACTGTTGTCTTTAATGAAAAAAAATTACCTCCCCCTTGTCACCCTTTGTCCTTCTACTTTATTTTTAACTTCTAAAATTTAACGATGATTCCATGCTTTACAAAATACAACCTGAGGTTCTCGGCACTGTCCATGAGAGACACCATATGATACTTACGATGAACAAGCCGTTTCCCCCTCCTTCCCCACTCCCTCCCCGATCAGTGGCTTGAGCTGAATAACATTTAACAAGAATCCTCCTAAGTTTTTGGTCATCCTGGCGAATTCGTTGGCTCGAGTAGCTCAAAATCTTTTGGACGTATACAGATTACAATCTGCTACACATCAGAGCAAAACACCCCACAGCAGCGCACCGCACTTGCACACAACAGACTTCGCATTGCACTGATTTGCAAATCACTCTGCTTGAGGTCGCCTGGACTATGCCATATCGCACCGCAGAGCATTTACCACAACGCAAAAGGAGTCGGGTGAGCGAGTGCTCTAGATAACTTCGTTCCACAGTTCACGGCCCACAAGGATTTCTCTAAATCCCCCGGGGCCCCAAGGCTTAACTAGGGTCAACAGCTCGTACATTTTTTACGGTCTCTTTCTGACAATTTTAGAAATTTTGCGAAATTTGAGAGTCTTACTTGAAACGGCTTGGATTGTTATACTGGGCACGTAAACATATCCATCCAGCCAGCTGCAGGTTTTGCCCTTTATTTATTCGATTCTATCAGGTCTATCAGCCGAGGCGGGTGTGTCCACATGTACACAACAGTTGTGATTAATGGAGCCGTTATTTCACACTTTTCATCCATTTTCCTTCTACTTTCTTTTAACTCAAAATTCAGCAGCGATTCAAAATTTTAACCAACGTTTTCTTTACGGCTGCACCGTCCGATCATGTGGTTGGAAGGCAAATCCAGGTTTACAATTGGCCTTGCACATTGTCTCGAATCAAATCGACTTGCTGTCCTATTTAAAACTACTAGACATCGAAATTTTTTTACTGCAAAGTTCGGAGGAACGGTAAACAAACGACTGCAAAGTTTTTACGCAGTATGAAATGTTTTACTGGTGAAATTCGGAGAAATAGCGCTCCGAATGTGAGGTATGCAACTGAATATAAATTAGTGAATGTTTCATCGTGTTCTCCCCCTCTTTCACACCTCGATAATGGGTGCAGTAAATATTCCTGTGTGTCTTAATTATAAGAAGCAGTAAAGAAAATAGGTACTTGGTCCACAAAGGCATAT
The DNA here is from genome assembly GCA_033807755.1 of Ellobium chinense. Lineage (NCBI taxonomy): Eukaryota > Metazoa > Mollusca > Gastropoda > Ellobiida > Ellobiidae > Ellobium > Ellobium chinense. The sequence goes on along the minus strand of JAWQUT010000077.1, from coordinate 583,727 downwards.
TATCTTACTGATATGGAATCAACAATAATCCATCATTATCACTGTAACATATTCACAGTTATCCTTCTTCCACATAAGGCCACTGTAAGAACCGACTTGTGGAGGAAATGGAAAGGGGTAGTAAGACACTTTTTAAAAAAATGGAAAAATAAGACAATAAAAAGTCTAGATATAACCTATAGACTATACAAACAAAACAAAGTGAGAAATATGTTTGTATAAGAGATGGGGTAAACTGACTATTGTAAAAAAACAGAAAGTATCCGTACATGGCATGCGACATAGTATACAGCACTTACAGACAAATCGATATAAAACTGATGGTGGGTTAATACGATCGACTGAAGAGAGGATTATCACGATACCATCTTGTCTATGAATTAATTAATACTTTGATATTAATTTACTGTGTCATTTTATCTATCCACTGTATTACCGTATAACGTCATTTTTCACAACGTTCTTATTCAACGTCGTAGGTAAATACAAATTATATTGATATAATTTGCTCACAATCTAGCTTTTAATGACTTTATCGGTACAGTTTTCACATTTTATGAGCTCAAAACTTAAAATCTCACAGATTTTATGAGGAATTTTGGTCTTTGAATCCCTTCCCTACACCTTGTGTTTCAAGTGTTGATGTTATTAAATTGCCATGAACTCATTAGTTTGTGTGTAGATTTGTTTCAGGAAGAGTTTTACAACGCTTCAGCACGATCGCGGCTATACAGCGCCTCTGTTCCTAGGAACAATTAATCACAAAGGAAATAAGACGTAGGTGTACGTCGAATACGACACAGGAATGCTACTTCCGGAACGTACATGTACGTTATACGTCGACAAGAGAACCATCTAATAAAATGGTTAAGTGCCAGCTGAATTTTTGACAGGCTTCATTTTTGTGGGCAAACGGCGTTAATTATACGTCTCTACGGATAATATGATTGTTTCCACACGGGGTAAAAATCGCATTCAAATACAGAATGAATGAATGAATGAATGAATGAATGAATGAATGAATGAATGAATGAAACACATTTTTTGCCGTGGTTCTTTCTGCCGGCTATGATCGGTGGTAAACAATCTGCAAGGGGCATCAAGGGAGACTACTAATATGTACAAGTCGAGGCTGAAACTCAACACCGTAAGATGCACATCTCCGGCCGAGGCCAGTGAACGATGATACAGCCAAGGCGAGAAGGAATTCCATGCACGAAAATATAGTCCCAAGAATGAGGGAGACAAGAAATGTTCTATCTAATGCTCAGACCTGACATTCTCATAAGTGTAGCGTATCTGTTCCATTAAAACCGTCAAAAAAAATACGTGGGATTAGACTTTTAGTATTCTTGTGGATAATCATTTCAGTTGTTATCAAGCAACATTCGTTATATAGCTTTCTATAAATATTCGACCTCGTAAAACACTTTTCTGTGGTAGATATAAAAACTGCAGAGCTCTCCTTACTACGATAATGTCAGATAAAGGCCTTTTGCGCTCCTTCACCAACATTCCTGACTTGGTTTTGCGGTAATGTATACCCGGGAGGAGGAGTTGTGTTTAAAATTAATATATCTGTTCATAAAAAAAAATGGAGAGGGCTATATCAAATTTTTATGACCATGTTTTAGATTTTTAACGGGAAGAGCCTACAAGGATCTGGCGTGTTCTTAAGAGGGGTGCCGGTAGTGGCGGAGTTTTTGTATGTAGATGGTCTGTCTATGGCTTATGGGGTTAAGAATTATAAGTTTCTAATAAGAGGAGAATGAGAGAAGTTTGGATCCCGAGAGGTATATTGGAGATCTTACGGGCAGCAAGGAAGGCCAAGCTTATTATGTCCACATTTTCAAAGAAGCGAACCAGGAGAGAAAAAATGCGTTGAAACAAAAAAACAAGTCAAATGCATCAGTCACGTCATGAGGTAAAAACTACCTAAAAAAAAATGGTACAGCAGGAACAGTTGACTAGATGGGATTAGATATATTATAACATGTCATATAGACAGGAAGAGATTGAGAGAGAGAGAGAGAGAGAGAGAGAGAGAGAGAGAGAGAGAGAGAGAGAAAGACAGACAGACAGACAGACAGACAGACAGACAGACAGACAGACAGACAGACGGATAGACGGACAGGGAGACAGATAGATACAGACAGAATGGCAAGGAGACAGAGAAAGAGGAGGAAAAGATACACAGAGAAAGAGAGACAGAGAAATGTTTGAGACAAAAGGAGTTCCTATCAGCTGTTAGAGATGGTGGGTCATGATAGTGACAGTACCAGAAACAGGCATGACACAAGAGAAAGCTAAGCAGTGGGTCTATGGGGGAAGTTTTTAACGAAGAAGAGTCTAATTCTACACCTTTACTGCACAAGTAAGTTAAAAACTTCATGTTTTGCAGAATGTTGTTGAATGTTGTTTGTAGTTTTACAATATTAGTTTTGCGTCCATCAGACCAAAAATTTCTCCATAATTTATTTTCATGTATAGTTATCTCTCTCCCTACTCCCTGTACACTCCCCTCCCCCTCGCTCTTCTTTTCCCTCCCACGGGTCTGAAAAAAAAAAGTGCATCCCTGAAAAAAAATTTACAGTTTTCATGACCTTACTGTTTTAGAATGATCGTCTTTCTGTTCTCACCAGTTATTATCATTTGACACAAATCTTTAATAAATAATGGCAACATTCTGCGAAGGCGTTACACATGTAGAATGCCTCCAAGAATAGAACCTTTGAGGAATAACAGTCATTGCGTCCACCATTTTCATTGGCAAGATTCAGAAAGTTCAAACTAATACAGTAGACTCCGCTTGATCGCAACTTTTTCCGTGATCCCGAGGAGCTGCAATTAAGCGGAGTCGACTGTACTATTGTATTTAAGAGCCTCCATGGGTCAAGATAGACTCTGCCACTTTAAATTCCTGAGTGTAGCGTAGAAATTAAAAATATCTTACTTTGGGCATATCATAGACAATAAACGTTAGTGACCGCTAGGAAGGTGCAGTTGTAATTAATTTATTATGTGGTGTCATCATTTGTTAATGAACAGATTAACGGATCTGACTAATATTTTTAAGCTGATAATGATAAAGCTACCAAAGAGATTGGTGTCAGAAGTTGGACAAGAGCACAGAAGATTCAATGTGCTTGCTTCAAGGCTCACTCTTACAATGTCCATCTCCTCTCTGAGCTCATTACATCTCCTTGCCAGTCATTTTTTTATGCCCACAAATTCTCGTTGTTTTCTATTCATACCACCCTGTTGAATCCACTAACTCTCTCCGGTTTTTTTCATGTTGTGACCACCCTTAAAATTTCTGGAAGGAAGATTTAGATTTAACAGATGTTCCAGAAAAAACACAAATTCACGGCGCAATGAAGCGGCTCACGTCATGACATGTATAATTGATGCACAATGTTCTCACACAAAGCGTGTGTCTAAACTTGCATGTAGAAAAAATGCTGAAGAATTTTTTTTTCAAAAGCCTGATAAAACAAGAGTGCATCTTGCTGGGGTGTCCACGGTGACTTTACCACCCACATCTGGCTGTTCGCATTGTTAGATCTGATACCATTAAGACTGTTCTTTTTGGAATCACTTAGTCTTTTTCTTGTCTGAAAACAAGAACTTTCTGGGGTATAACGGTCCACTGTTTCAGTTATTCCCTTTAGATTATTTCTAGGTGGATTAAATATTGTGGTTCTTTATCCCCTCCTCAAGTTCTTTATACATGAATCCTATGAGGAACATAAAAGATAGCTAAAAGCAATTTCCTAATTGTCAAGATATATCAAATCTTGGATTGAAATTTCAGGCTTTGAAGTCCACCGGTGAAATGAAAGTTGTGCAACAGCCCACCTCGACGGGTTTGAATTGTCACGCATCTCAAAATATCTGTGCACTGATTTGAACTTGGTAAAGAAATTAACTTGATGCACAACAATGTACGACTATTGGGATTAGCATCCTTGCGTGAGTAATATTTATAATAATGTGCGCTCACGTGTGGGCCTTGGTTAACATAAGATACAGTTTGAAAGGACTATCTTTACAATGACATTTAGATAGATGGGGTAAGAATGGAAATTAGATAAAGGGTGGGTGGACGGGTGGACGGACGGACGGACGGACGGACGGACGGACGGACAGACAGACAGACAGACAGACAGACAGACAGACAGACAGACAGACAGGCAGGCAGGCAGATATACGGACAGACGGATATGTTGCTGGATGGATGGATGGATGGATGGATGGATGGATGGATGGATGGATAGTCGGTCGGTTGGCTGCCTGGAAAGTTCGATGGATAGCTAGCTAGATGGATAGATGGGCAGCTGGCTAACTAAAGGATGGATGGACGAATGGATGGACTGATGGATGGACAAATGAATGGATGGATGGATGGATGGATGGATGGATGGATGGATGGATGGATGGATGGATAGATTATACAAGATACCTTGAGTTTAAAGACACCTCACGTCACCAACATAACATTCCCCGTGTAAATCAATCTCTCTATCCAACTTCACTGTCATCCCAATCCTTCCCAACTAAACCACACATGCTCAAAAAACCAGACATACATATTATGGACCATCATCGCCACCATTATCCCTCCCTTAACTTCGCAGCCTGCCACAGCCAAATGTTAAAACTTCATGAATAACAATTGAAAAAAAAAAAGCTCAAGAGTTCTCCTCGTTGATCAATAGAACTTCCTCGCTTCTTTGATCTTTTCTCTTTCTCGCACAGGAGACTGAGAACGGGCTCCTCTAGAGAAGGAGATTGTCTACGTAATTACCTTGTAATTGCAGCATTAGAAGCCGACCCTGGCTGGCCGGGACTCCTTCAGTTCAAGCAGCGACAAACGATCTCTGAGGAAATGTGCGAAGTCTGTGATCTTTAGGGAGAAATTCGCTGCTTTTTGAAAGTTGTAGACTCGTGATTGGACATACTTGAGATTTTGTTTGTGTGTTTGTTTGTTTGTTTGTTTGTTTGTTTGTTTGTTCGTTTGTTTGTTTGTTTGTGTCATTTTTCAAGGACACTTTCTAGTTATTACTAAAATCGGAGACGAGGTTTCAGCCTCGACAAGGCCACTGACAAGTGACTAGCGGGTGATTTTTAAACATCATCAGAATATATCGTAACAGAACTTGCTGCTAGCAGGATTTGATCCCAGGACCTTTTACACGAAGAAACAAGCACTTTTTTTCTCTAGTCCATCTTGCCGGCAACGCTCAGGAACTGACGGTGCTTTTAAACACCTTCACTTTAAGAAGATTAAAGAAAGGGCTCACTAGGTTTTCGTGGATATTGTCGCAAAGTATTGGGCATCCATTCCTGAACAGATCAGATATCATACAGTTAGAATAGTATCAAGTCAAGCTATGGATCTGTTCACTGGGTTCATTAGTGTATGGCCAGTTGTCTTTACATAAACATAAGTACTTAAGAATGACATATGTCTTCACGTCTGTTCCTGTCAACCTGTATCATTTTTACAATTTTAATATTAAAAATATTATGATAGACCTGTTCATTCATTCACTCACTCACGCACTCACTCACTCACTCACTCACTCACTCACTCACTCACTCACTCATTAGGTACTATGAGATACTATATCGAGCGGCGTAAGCGATCATAGACCTCCACTCCATCCATCCACACGAGTATGAGACGCTCTCCCTTTACTCGAAAATTCCACGTCTCACTTCACGATACGTCCCCTAAACTACGTCACATTCGCAGACCTACGAATCATCCCTGAAGCATCTGGATTATTCCGGACCTTTTCCCGAATTCCTGAAAACAGTCAGACAATCCTAAATTCACGAATTTCTGACATTAAGCTCTGTCATTTTCTCAAAATGTAATAGCATACACATTATCTATGAGCACAGTGGATAACGTTTTGAAACTCTTGCTAATGAAAAATGATAACCAGGAAAAAAGATTTCTTTGTATCTTTCTCATCCAACTTTAAATTTGAGACTCTTCATGCATTTTTCAACCCTGTGTAATCCTGTTCCCTATTTTTTTTGTGTCTGTCAGTTGTCCACCTCAACATATCTCCTGTGTTAGTGTGCACCCCTTTAACGCACCAATTCCCCCTGAAGTCCTCTCTTTCTCTTTCCCAGTATTGAGGTTGTTATCATTTGCCCCAGCTATTGTTACCTCATTACACGTTCTACATGAATTTGATTATCTTCACCACGCTGTTGAAATGTTTTTCGTGATTTGCCTCCTCCTAGACCTGTGCCTTTGTTTTTATTGTTTTCTATGATATTTTACACAAGACTAAATGGGCAGGCAGGCAACACACCAGCGGCGAAAGAATACCTAGCGCACCGAAAGGCATCACAGACGAATGCATTAGACTCCGTGAAAAAGTTGGACGATTGGCGAATCGGGCGGATTGAAAAGATCTATCGGAGATTGTATTTCGTTGCTATACACATTCTTTTTTTTTTAAAAAAAGGTTAAAAAATATAGAGGACTGATGTGTATAGTTACTTTTTGCGTATTTTTCTACGAATTTAGGTGAAAGCCCCTTTTTTTTACGTTACGTAGTTCTCAAGAAATCTGTGACATAAATTTGGCTGAAGCGTTTTATTAATATAGGTAATCTTCTTAGAAGTCTTGTCTCTGGCGGCTTCCAGCCATTTGTTGCCGATGGTCCAAGGTTCACAACTGCCGTGTAGTGTATTTTTCTGAGCTCAATGACACGGTCTTTTTTTCGGTTTCTGAAAGGCGGTTGTGTGCTGTTACCTGTGTGTGGGTGAAAAG
>JAWQUT010000077.1:560400-570870 GCA_033807755.1 Ellobium chinense | reverse complement strand
AAAGGGGGGTGGGGGGAAGATCTGCTATATGTGCAGTGCTTGGTTCTCCTTATGAACAGTTCCTGGTTGTACCCTGGAGAGCACTACAATCAAAACAGACTCCGTTTCCTTTTAACACGACATCCAGGGGCATAGTTTCAGTGTCCTCTGGGACGGAAGAACGCCTACTACTGGTCTAGAAAGCGCTAATATCGAAGACAGGACTTCCTATCTGTGGGGACTCAGGAATAAAACTATATCCTGAACATTAGGTGCAATGATATACCAAAAGAGTATGCCGTTAAACTTACATCTACAGCAACAGAAATTTTGATTCGCTGGCCTAATACTGAAATGCAGAGTGATGGACAAAACATTTTAACTGACACAAAATCACCGTAGATCTATCCAGACCCATTGGTGTTTGGGTGCGGGGGTGGGAAGGAGATAACTAGTATTCTCAAATGCCAAGACACTGATCACTTGCTGGAGATTTGCATTCGGAGCTGTGACGTCATGCTTTCAATTTTTTTCCAGACAAAGATACGATAGCATCGCTCTGAAAATGCCGAATTGTAGTCAGTAAGATGAGCTGTGCTCACCAGACATGAGAGTTCGTTAAACTAAATGTCAAGCTAAGATAACTGAAGATGTCAAGCTTTGCTACAGTCAAACTCACCCTCTCGCCCGCGCATTTCATTCCGAGCTCTATTTGTCTTGTCAGCCTAACCACCCACACGTCCGGCACATAGATACGGGCCCTTTTCCTACTTCTTGAATGGGTGCAGCCAAAAGATCGCAACATGATTATATAAAATAGTCTTCAGAGAGTTAAGGTCTTTGCGCATGCCCCTTCGATTTTAACTACATACTGGAAGTTTGTGGCTTACGCCCCCATCCGCCTCCCCCGCGGGAAAAAAAACCTATCGGGTCCATCATAAATATTATTAAGTGGCCAATCTATTTCTGGCCAAATATTTTTCGCTTCTGTGGCCAAAGCTAAGAAGACATAATTTGTGGGCAGAGATGGGCATAGAGATCTATAACTGCTTGACCCAGACTCTTCCTTCTCCATCTCTCTTGGTCAATTTCTTCTCTCTATCTTTATCTTTTCCAATCTGGCCATGACGGAATTTTCGGGTACGTTCAAGAACTTCCTCGACGTGACAACAGTTGAGAGGCCAAATGCAGGGCAGAAACTTGACTGACTATCTCATCAGGGTCCTCCGGCAAACACAAAATTCAAATTTATAAATTAAAAAAAAATATATGACGACGCCTCAGTGGTATTTTGTATCCTGGTAGTATAAGGCACCGTTTATTTTATAGACTAACGAGGTGAGTGGGGGACATCTGACCCTGAGCTCCCCCACCCCTCTTCGCCGCAGTGCTCCGACCATAGGATTTGTAGCTACGGTCCTGCGTAAAGGAGCCGTAACCTGCCTGCCTACCGAGGACCCAGAACCTGTCGGCCATGATTTTAAGTGAACAAACCAAACCGTCAACTACCGCTGCCTGATCCAGCACTGAGGATTTTAATTACTGAATTTCAAATACGCGTAAAACAAAGCTTATCTTGTATCTCGGAAATAAAAGAAAACATGGTCCCTCTGGAAGTATTCCATTCGGCAGAATCTACGCAGATAAAGTATCATGACATGACTTCCGAGAGTCGCTATGGAGAATTACCTCTGACACATTATTGTAGTCCCTCAAGATGGATTTTTTTTTTCGTGCGCAATTACAGTATAGTGCATCTGTGCTGAATGAGAGTAATGTCAAATGTGAACGTAGTTCATCTCCAAGAGGCCCAGTCGGTGTAGTGAATCTCTGGTGAGAACTATACAATGAAAATGTGTGGGTGTAATGGAACGTATCCCCATGTGTACAGTCTCTTTTTTTTTTTGTATTATCATTTGTTTTGACTTCCCTTCTCTACTAGATCTATTTTACATTTTGCCCTTCAATCAACCCTGGAATATCAAACATGGCCGCCGAGCGTGGGTGGTTGGCGGGGCCCTTTTCTTTATATCATTTTATAGACATACATATTTCCCGGGGACAACATTTTCCTTTTGATGCATTACACATTCTTACATCATTCCACGTTCTCCCTTATTTCGCTCATTCCATCTTCGTCTCTCTTCGATCTCGCTTTTGCCTAGAGTCTCATCGGTCACTTCAAGCCTGAGGTCTTTGCTGGAACTTCTTTACCGACAGCGGCGTCACCTCTTTTGAAAACAAAGACATGTAACATTCTCAGCCATCATCTGATTTTAACTTCCCATAAACTGCAATGAAACCACAGAAATTACTGCAGTGTCAAATTCCTTGTGTTTGCTTTTGCAAGAATGTTTCGAGACAAAGTAGTCATTTCTAATCTTGCGCGGATCCTATACGTTCAGCCATTACGTTTTTGCCTCCCAAACCAAAGAGAGACTACTGCAAAGCTCTCCCCATCCCACTGCAAGGGAGATAACTCTAAAAACCATCCCAGTTTCTGCTACAAATCTATTTATCATAATTTTTCGTATTGTAAGAGAAAGTAGAAACATTAATTTATCTATTAACTGTCACCTTTAAAATTTATGAAAAGGGAATCCATGAAAAGGAATAAACCTGCTATAAAGGCAAATCTAAATAGGGCGCATATCGGGCACATCGCTAAGGAAGAGCAGCAGACGGATGAATCAACAAAGAATGAGCTGAGATTCTTCAGTCAGCCAAGGATGGAATCCTTTCAGATATCAGAGACAAACTCCGCACAGAGCCAGAGACACAGTTTCACCCTCGTTCTGGAAATTATAGCCTCCGTAGTGACGTCTGCTCATGTATTCAACACATTAGGTCAAATGCAAAGTTTGTTTCACTTTTGTTCAGGAATTTTGGGCCTGTTTTGAGGACAGTATCGATATTCAGTGTACTCACGAGCTCAGAAATGTAAGAACGTGCACTTTTAGGACGGAGTAGATGTCTTTATGCCAATAAAAAGGCTACATACGATCCCGTCCGTTTGATTCCGAACTTCACTCAGATGAACTACCACGTTTATGGTAACAATTGAGAACTTTCACATGAACCAATGCATCTCTTATTACCGTAAGAATTACTTTAGCGCATCGGTTCTAAATGCACCCTCGATAGCGTTCAACATGCAAAGCTAATGCAATCCTCACGATATGAGAAATGCCACGCTTAATATGCAAGTTCGCACCTGACGATATAATATTAAGGAAGAGTTACAGAGAGAATTAAAACAAAACTTAATTTCCCTGCTCCTTTTTTTAGTTAAGAGACAAGAACAGATTCAGATTCCAGTAGAGTCTGGCACACAAAGCAGTGACTAGAAAACTTTGGCATGGCACCTCCTATGAAAAGAACCAACTGACGCCACTGCCCACCAGTGAGAAAACATGAAACATCAGAAGTTTTTCTGTATTTTCCCTGTGAGGTTAGGCTGTTAGATACAGATGATTGAAAATCGACCGAAAGGCAATTATTTATCTAAAGTTGGATCTATGTAGGGAATAACGTTGTGGCCCATCGCCGACGTAAATAAAAGATGACTGTGTACCAGACTACGTCAAACCATGGCAGTTTCGGCAAATTGGTTGCCTTTGTCGGAAGTAGTGGGCGGTGTTGGCTCCAGTGCGGAAAAGGAAGGAAAGAGAAGAAGAGAAATGGGTGATAGTAAAGTTGTGGGAAGAAGGTTAAAGGGTGTCATTCTATGGGGAAAAGAGTTAAACGGGAACATTCCATATATAGAAACGTGCAACGAGGTTGTCGTTCTTGAGAGTGACGTCAATTTGGTAGTGATTGCATGATTTTTTTTTTTTTTTTTTTTCTGTACAGTCAAATCCACTTAACAGCGACATTTTTTTCTGGTAACAGAATGCTAATTTTCTGCACGAAAACAATTGGATAATAGCTACATTGCTCCCAATGGGGTTGGGAATAAGCGGAATTGATTATACAATGAATTTCGATAATAATAAGTACTCATTAAATATCGGTTTGACGTGTACGAATTCATTATCATTTTAATGAGTTAACTCGATATAATAAGTATTTTTTCCATGCACCAAGGCTTTACTTATTATCGAGGTGTTATTGTATATTGTAATAACCGACTTAAGTTCAAGTATCTTTTCCTTATACATTAATATCATAATGGCTCTCTTGTCTCTATTCCTCCCACCGTCTCTCTCTCTCTCTCTCTCTCTCACTCTCTCTTCTCTTCTCTCTCTCTCTCTCTCTCTCTCTCTCTCTCTCTCTCTCTTTTTTTCTCTTTCTCTCTCTCTAATGTCTCCGGCTGTCCTTTAAGAATGAACTTATTATTTTATCATTAAGACCTTGGTCGTCCCTGCGTGCATTCAACAGACAATACAGTGTTTAGTGTCACTCCCTTGGGGTCTTCATTGTTATTGAACTTCCTCGTCATCTTCAGTTACGCCATTCAAACTCTGGCCCTTCTCTAGGACATGAGTCATCAAATTCTCTTCTGATGCCGGACAGTTTAATCTTTCCTTGTCGCCACCCGCCCACACCAGAGTCCCTAGTATAATTGCTCAACTCATTTTTACTTGTAAATACAAAGTACATCTGAAATTGCCACGGTTTTATCTATATTCCTACTTCTTCTCTTTTCCCCACTCTCCTTTCTCGTGTTGTCCGTTGATTCAATTGGCAATTTATCCCGTGCGTCCACCCACGCGCATTGGCTCAGAAAGGTCACGTGGTGTTCTCTCCCAGCGTCCCCAAAGAGGGCGCGCCGTCGGTTAATGGCCGCCGATCTGTCAAAATTATCGCCAGCCTTCGATCTGCAATCTATCCCTGCTTACTCATCTGCTCCACGGTTCGGACGGGGCTAGCGACTGTTTGGCAAAAATATCTACTCGGGTTTAAGCAAACTGGTGTAGATGTTTATAGCTGCTAAAATGGAAAGGGACGGCGGAATGGGGGCTCATGAGTCATCGTGCCGAGAAGATCTGGTGTCTGTGTGTGTATCTAGGTGAGTGTGGAGTGAGGAAAATGGTCTCTGGTATCGGCGGATACAGCAGACTGTATACTTATCCTTCTTATTTCCTGCACAGATGCTACTAACTAGGCTAAAAGTAATGTACAGTTTGGTGGGTATGACAATAAATTCGTCCTTCCTCAGTAAAATTCAAGATGTTATTGTCTTTCAGCCAGATAAAAATGAAGTCATTTTATGGCGATAACAGATTATTGATATAATATTATTATTATGACAGATTAATGTATATCTACATACAATTTCACCAGGTGAAATAAAATTTGCCCCAACATAATTCTAGCTCCTGATATCTTGCCATTAAGTGGCAGGGGCTCAGTGCAAGGCAATGGAGGAGTAAGTCAGAAAAATATTGGTGATAAAGTTTTTTTGGCGTTTTTTTGCCATGGGGGTAATTTAATTTGCCTCACAAACACTTAAATCCATCCACAGTCACGAACCGTTCGCTCCATAAAGTAAATTATTTTGTGTACAAGAATGATTTTACTCTCCATTTTCACATACAGACATAAAACAAATTGATAGCGGATGACTCCAATCACTTTTAAGTCTGGTATGCCAACTGTTAGTCTAACGACATAACCCTCATGCTGTGAATGACTGCACGGACATGGTCATAATAGTTATTTTCAATATTAATGTTTTCAACGTCGCAGCATTGGCTCCAGACTAGAATGGTGTCCCGCTGTCGTCATTAAATGTCTTGCAGCCTGTCAAATGCGGCTTAAGTCGCTTTCTGGCTAAATCAAGTTGTTTGTGTGTACATTCATCAGGTGAAATATTTTAAACTAATGCAGTTTATATGTCTCGTTTCCAGGGTAATGCTTGCTCACGCGACTTTACACTAGTATTGCCCCAGCAGGCTTGTTCACTCTAAGACTTTCTCCACTCCCTGGGGAGCATACAATGCGCAACCATTTACAGACGCTGATCACTAATATTCTGGCAATATCTTCCACTGCCTATAGCCAGGTACCCATTTTACAGACGAGTGGATTGAGGAAAGTATGAATGAAATACTTTGCCAAAGCATTTACAACATGACCGTAGTCGGGAATTGAACCCACGACCTATAGATCCGTAATCGTTCGGCCACGTTATCATTATTCTGGTCCAAGATATAGTTATCTTTACCGACAAAGTGTCACCCAAATTCAGTGGCAAAACTTCGGAGTTTGTTTGTTCGCAATTAAAGAATAATTTTGCTCTTTACATGTCATCCAGTTTGCCTTAAAAAAAAATACACATTCATCCATACTTGCTAAGCAGCTGCCAGCAAACTTCATATTTTTGTTTTTAGAATTTCTTTAAGTTTCGATTTCTGCAACACACAAACACGTGATATTGGACTGACATAGTTACCTTCAGGGTTTTCTATCTCAATTTCGGTATAGCGACGCAAGATTCATTTTGAGTGGCTGCATGGCAAAGACAAGCTACTCGTTATCGTGTAACCTGCAATACTACCAATTTATGAATGGTCAACAGGAAAAACAGCACATTGAACAATGAAAGTTCAGAGGAAGGAATATAACCAGAACAGTAGATGTTCATGCAGTAAGATGAGGTAAGCATCAGGGGAAAAAAAACCCTGTGATACTCACATTTGTTTCCGTTGCGTTGGCATGTCACAACACTGAATGAGCCATATGACCAGGGTCAAGGACGACAGACCTCCTTAATGTTTCTTCTGCAGCATCCTACATGAAGGGAAATAGAATTTATGTATAGGGCGTTACAACAACAACAACAACAACAACAACAACAACAACAACAATATTACACTTTTTTTCAGACTAATTCGAATGGCTTACTGCGAAAGTGTCTTCAGTTTGAACTGCATCAAATTCATTCAACAAAGAATTTGTCTTGCTTAAAAATGGTAGGTTTTCCAAATGTGGGCTATCCTACAATATGCTCCTGACTCGTACCAATAAACATACAACAAAGGGATTATTTCGATGGGGTAGGTATAAAAAAAAGGGGTGTGGCTTTTAGTTGGTCATATACAAGGAGAGAAAAGAGGTCGTTTTCAAATCTTGCAATCTCTTTATTCCCTGCATGTTGTAGGATGGCCCACGTGTGGAAATCCTTCCGACAAATTGAATGATTGAAAAAGACGGAAGATTCAATATGTTCTTAAACAAATGCAAAAGCATTTTACTTGCATTCAATTCATAATCGTACCTCAACGGGGACATGAAAAAATGGTTTTTTTTTGTGAACAGGAAAGGGAAGTTGCAAGAAGTGAAAGTAGCAAGTTCTACGGATTGCAATGGAGTGGGATCCTCTGTATTAAAATTTACCGTTATATTTATGAATATATTAACTGTGGAATCAATACAAAAATGTAGATCTGATGGTTGCAACGAAACCTTTCTTTTGATTATTTTCTCTCTTTCCATTGAGCACCATTAGTGGACAAACGTCCAACTTGAGCCCAACTTTTTCACACTGATCTCCGGTGTTGGACGGTGTTTTCTATCAAGGACAGATACAACAGATAATCCAGGGTACATTCAATTAAACCAGAGAGAAGCAGAGCAGAACTTGTTTGACACGAACGAGATCGCACTGCTAGGGGACCCTTGAAGTGACATAAGACCTAGTGGTTCCTTTCAGTCAGTGTTGCCAGGTCAGATTTCATAAAGAAATCAAAATTAACCAAACTTGAAAAGTCTCTCCCCCAATCTAAACCCTCGAAGTAGCCTAAATGTAGCCATCTTTTTAAAAGCAAAAAANAATGTAGCCATCTTTTTAAAAAAAAAAAAAAAAAAAAAAGACAAGAATGAAACAACATTATACAGTATCTTATTCTCGAAGTATTCACTCAGAGCTCTCTTGGCTCAGGATTTCAAAAAGTCCAAAAGTAACCAAGAAGGCACGGCGTAAAAAAAAACCAAACAACTGCCAAGGAACCTGAAAAGTAGCCAAATTTGGCGTCTTAAGAGCCAACCTGGCAACTCTGCCTTCAATCGTATATTTCGGACATTTTATTCATTTTTTTATTGTTGACTGTAAATCTCGAACATGTCATCCAACAGAGCTCACCAGCAAAATGGTTAAGTCCAAAACCCGTGATCATTTCAGTCACCTGAGCTTTTCTCACTTTTGAATACAGCGCTCACCTCCTGACCAGCCCATACTCTCATGGTGACTCATGTTATAATATTAACAACTGAGCTGTTCAGGGCAAAGAGAAAAAAAAACCTTGTAACTTTTAAAAAAAATTCTGGCGCCTGACCTGCTGGTGAAATAAGAGAGGTGGCAGAGAGGTGGGGAGGGTGTTAATTTACTGTTACATATCAGTGTCTGTTCAAATGCGATGTTGTGGAAGTTCTAACGGTTATCGTTAGATGGGGAGAGTGAGTGAGTGAGCGAGAGAGAGAGAGAGAGAGAGTGTGAGTAAGATAATGAAAGAGAAAAATAGTGGGAGAGTGAAACAGAGAGAAAGAGAAAGAGACAAGATATGTAAATGATAAATTTAATTTAGTAGCAGTTATGTGTAGATATATATTTTTTTCTTCCTTTTCATTAATTTTGTTCCTTTGTATTGATGTAACATTTCATTGTATGTGGTTGGCTTATGCCTAGATAAATAAACTTGAAACTTGAAACTTGAATAAAACTACCAAATCAGATGCGCCCTTGCATTTCTGGCAGCCCGTTCCTGGCACCTTAACATGTAGTCAGCTCGAGGACAATACTAGAAAAGAATATGGACATAACTGCTGGAAGGTGGGGGGCGGGGGAGGAGGGGGAATGGGAGGGAAACAAAAAACATTCACCTCAGCTCACTGACTCACTGCTGCCCGAATTAAAAAGAAAAAAAAAACCCACCAGGATTTAGACAAAAATCATTAGAAGCAGTGGAGTAGTGAACACATCGTGTACTCAGACTTGAACAGAACTGTCCAGACCGGACCGAACAAGAAAACTAATACAAATGTTATCCACATCATAGTACGACCTGCACTTTAGCTCTTACACTCTTAGTCCGATTTCATTCAATGCGAAAGCCCGATTTCCTTGT
Organism: Ellobium chinense; assembly: GCA_033807755.1. NCBI lineage: Eukaryota > Metazoa > Mollusca > Gastropoda > Ellobiida > Ellobiidae > Ellobium > Ellobium chinense. The sequence goes on along the minus strand of JAWQUT010000077.1, from coordinate 561,823 downwards.
GGAGAAGCCATCATGTATGTCTGTGGTGTGCTGTGGAGATTAAGGCCATGCACGGTGGTGGTGGTGTTGATGGTTGTGATGTCGAGTAGTATTGATGACGAGAAGCACTGCCATTGTGGTGATGATGGAACATAGTAGTAGCAGTGCTGGTGATGCACTGTGGAGGTGTTGGTGGCAAAGCACTGTGGAGGTGTTGGTGGTGAAGCACTATGGAGGTGGTGGTGGTGAAGCACTGTGGAGGTGTTGGGTGGTGGTGAAGCACTGTGGAGGTGGTGGTGGTTAAGTACTATGGAGGTATTGGTGGTGAAGCACTGTGGAGGTGGTGGGTGGTGGTGAAGCACTGTGGAGGTGTTGGTGGTGAAGCACTGTGGAGGTGGTGGGTGGTGAAGCACTGTGGAGGTGGTGGGTGGTGGTTAAGCACTGTGGAGGTGGTGGGTGGTGGTTAAGCACTATGGAGGTGGTGGTGGTTAAGCACTATGGAGGTGGTGGTGGTGAAGCACTGTGGAGGTATTGGTGGTGAAGCACTATGGAGGTGGTGGTGGTTAAGCACTGTGGAGGTGGTGGTGGTGAAGCACTGTGGAGGTGGTGGTGGTGAAGCACTGTGGAGATATATATTGGTGTGAAGCACTGTGGAGGTGGTGGTGGTTAAGCACTGTGGAGGTGTTGCTGGTGACAACATTGAAGATCAGCAGCACAGTGCACTCTATTATATGGCACCATCACTATCACTACCACCCCCCCCAGCAGTACTATTACTACTACTATTATTACTACCACCATCACACCACCACCATTGCTACCGCAATGTACCATCATCAACACCAGCACCACAATGCACCATCATCAAGACCGCCAAAATGCACCACCAAAACAACAATGCATCTCTACAGCTACCCTTTCAGTAAACCATCATGACCACGACCATCACAGCACACCTGGCATACAATNGGGGGGGGGGGGGAAGAGTATCTTATTATAACAAAGAAAAAAATTCCAGTTAACTATTTTTGCCTAATATTCCACAAGTTGGCAACAGGCTGTGGGATAAGGCTACTAAAATTTACCTGAAATATCAACAATCTTTCTATCGTAACTATCCAATATCCTTCCTTGTCTGAAGAATAGATTATGCGGCTATGCTGATAAAGCACACTGTGTAAATGTGATTTGTGCACTGGTGTGAAACACTGAATATCCAAATGCTGTGATGTGTACTCATGGCCATATACTTTTGGATGGACCCATCTTTCCATTCACAAATAGTGTGCATATTTCGAGACTAGAGTTGTTATCTTTTGCTGGACACAAACTTGAAATCTTAAACTTACATATTACTATGGAAGGTTTTTTCATATGTGGTAACTCCTACAACTATGGTCAGTACCTTAATTCCGAATAACGTACTAATACAACCCTAACCCTA
>JAWQUT010000077.1:539521-557686 GCA_033807755.1 Ellobium chinense | reverse complement strand
ACCCCTTAATGCAACTTTGTCTTAAGTGCCAATTTTATCAAAAGGGATTTAAAACCATGGTGCGGTGCACCAGGAGAAGGCCTCTTAAAGTAACTTTGTCTCATCTCCATCCTCAATGAAACGAGAGAGTTATTAAAAATAAACACTTTGTCTTATGAACCAAATCTATCATCAGCCAAAAATTTCAACTCTGGATTTCTCAAAACTTGACCAGTGGCGCTTAAGAAACGGTTTGCATTAAGGGGGCGACACGTGGTAAAATCAACATTGTTGTCACACATTGTAATTAGGTCAGATGTAATGTGTAAAATACAGTTTGTATGACCGTGTACAAGTGTGTTGTGAGACGGCTACTCACGGCCGGGTTTACCTGGCATGTGCACAGTTTGAATACACTGCCGTTTTATGACAAAAGGACGAAAGCGCCAAAGTAGGTCAAATTGAGTTATTTATAGTTTTGGAATCCCCAGATGATGACGCACATTTCTATCTGGGTCCCATCACGATATTTCAACAAATAACGAAGTTAGGGAACCTTAAAGGACACTAAGCGCCAGTGTTAATTATAAACAATTATAATGGCGAGTCCTTAAAGTTTGAAAAACATTTTTGCGATTTTCTCAAAACTTTCCCGATGGCGCTTTCTTCCTTTTGTCATAAAACGGCAGTACAGGTAATAAAAAGTGAGAGGGTATTACTCATAAATGTTCATTATTTTGCTAGATGAACCTCTCAGAAGTGTGTTCGTAAACAACACAGCAAAACTGTGACTGAAATCACTCAGTGGTTGGTCTTCTTAGTACCAGATCTATGTTGCTATCGTGAGGGTAGCTAATAATACGTAAAGAATTTCACTTGGAAATTCGGAACTGACGAACTTGTCACTATGCAAAATCTCAACACTGTAATAATGATTCCCTCAGATCAACAGAAAGTGTCAAGTGAACTCCTCAAGGGTGTCTTGAAAGATGCGATGCACGAGAACATAATTTTAAGATGGAAGTACATATAATCAAATAATAAATTTGTTAATATATAATGCGACGTCTACACATAGATCACTAGATCTACATAGACATTACTCCACTCGTCTTCATGTCTGACTTTCTTTTCTTGTCATTTTCTCTGACTGTGCTTTGTTCTGCGGAACAATACATTCCTCATGAAATCTACCAAGAACTATTCTAAAATCACTTCAATGCAGAAGATTTCGGTCACTTTCATAACTGACCCCTCCAAAACAAAGATTTCCACGTGTTTAAATAGGTCAGTGCTTCTCACAATTAATTTACCTCTCAGCTCTCCTTTCCAAACCAACCACTTGTTTCCCAATAGCTGTAGACCTAAGTATTATTTAGTCATTCACACGTTCGAGCCTCGCTCAGATGTCACGGAAATACAGGATTGTGTCCTGATTGGCTGACTTGGATATATGAGCTCGGATTTTCTATTCGTTGTTCATCTCATTCTACCAGAGAGAGTCTTCTTGGTGTCGGTATCGATTTGGTCCTTTCTTCTCTCCTAAGGTTTTTATTTCTTCTTACCCATCCATCCATCCATCCATCCATCCATCCATCCATCCATCCATCCATCCATCCATCAACAAACAAGATACCATGTGTAATTCAATATTAATTTTTATTTCGCTAACAGATCGTGTATTCCAGACAAATAAAATGTACAACAATGGATTTAATAATAATAATAATAATAATTATAATAATAATGCAGGTCCCCCCTCCCCTCCTCCATTCCTCCCCCACCTCGTCTGTCACTCCTGTGACCCACAGCAACCAAAATGGCGTCCAAGGACGCTAACCACCGCGACCATTTTTTCACTGTAGAATCTTCTCGCTTCTCTGCCAACGTTTTGCCTTCAGTAAAGACGGCCCTAGATCTATAGTCTACACCGTTCGAAAATGCATTGAAATCAAGAGCAGACTGGATCAGTGCACAACGACTGAATGACACAGGGAAAAAAAAACAGCCGAGTTGATACAGATTGATAAATAAATAAATAAATAAATAAATAAGAAAGAAATAAAGAAAGAATACGATTTTAACTAGTCCATATCGATATTTATCGTTCTACTTCAGTCTTGTGAAAATAGAACAACGACAGAGAGTTTGTGAAGTTTTTCTTTAGATCTGTGGTTTTTAACAACAGTAGCAACAACAACAACAACGACAACGACGACAACAACAACAACAACAAAACCAACAACAACAATGGCTAGGACAACAATAACAAAGTCAACAACAACAAAAACAACAACAATTACATCAGACGACGGTTAAAACGACACCCGCAGTTTTAACAGACTTCGATTCAGACAGAGAAGCCTAACTTTCGTTTGGACAGTACCTCGGCTTAACCGGTTTCGTTTTAACCGTTGTCTACTATATAACATCTTTTTCTGCCTTAGTAACGTTGAAGCGTTGAGCAGAGGGAGTACTCGTACCTCAGATGATGATAATATTCAGAGAGAAAACATAGCACATTTCCCACTGGTCTGATAGCCAAAGATTTAATAATAACAACATTACGTTAATAATAATAATAATGATAATAGTAACAATAATTATAAATTAAGAAGAACAATAACACAACATCGATAAACAACAGACGCTGATGCAATACTTACAATAGTATAATGCACACACAGACTTTCTTTTACATGTGCGGATCGATAGATCTAACTGCACAGACCCTTGTATCTCCGAGTCGATAATGGTTGTAATTACAATATTTTATGTAGTAATTTCATATGAGTGAGTTATACTAATGATGGTTGGCATACCATGAAGTTGTGGTGAAAATGCGAGAGTGGCTCGGAACACGGACAAAATTCTCTGTAAACACATTCCTCTTAGTCTCATGGGACATTCCACAGAGATTGTCATGTCAGTTACTCCAAAAACTAGATACACTCAAGTGATACTAGTGTACTAGTGTATTTTCACATAGATATATTGCTACTGACACAAGTATTCACATATATATAGAAGCTAGCCAAAGCTTTGCAGAATAAAACGCTTTTATCCTGGTGATTGACTAGACAGGTTCCATGGAATGATCTACACATCGCTCTACTTTGAACATATTTTGTGAGCCATTAGAGCTGGATGGTGGCCCTTGATGTGCAAATGACTTTGAAGATTTTTTTGTCCAAAGAACTAAAAAAAAAATAGAAAATATATAGATGAAAAGTCCATTAAATCTAATGAGAGCTGGCTATATCATAGGCTAACAATTTCTGAGTGTGATTGTAATTCTAGTGAGATTTCCTTCTTGCCACCAGCACTCAGTAACATTGGTCAGTTTAGCTTTGAAGTTTTTACTATATTGGGCAGACAAAGGACTAGAAGCCTGAAAAAATCAGCCATTTTGAGACTTCGTGAATTTCACAGAAGATCAGGAAATCATGTGGGAGATACACGGCATTCAATATTCTCATGGTAACTGACGGTGCCAAAATGGAAAGCCCAGTTACTGAACGACTGCACGAAGATAAGTCTGTGCGTGTGGCATCCATGCAATGGCCGCGTAATTTCCGTGTGTCTCCCATATGTCACCGAGTCACTATGGAACCACGATTTTCCCGTGAGCAGATGAATCCCACATTCTAGCTCATTTGGTTCTCGTTAGAGACCCCATACAGACTTGCTCACAAGAACATTCACTATATCTGGAGGAATGAGTGTACAGAACATTTCGTACCGCACTCACACGATCTCATTGAAATGCAGCAGCAAACAGGAAATTACGTGTCATCTCCTCCAAAATGGCGGGGCACATCAAAGAGCATGACAAATGCACTGAAAGCCTAACTTCTTCCCTTCCTTTCAAGCACATAAAGCACAAATTATGCACGATAAGATAGAAGTTAGAACGAGCCCTTCATCAGTAATCGATGCCCTGAAAGTAGTTAGACCGTAGCGTCGATTTTTATGGGAAGCAAATCGATTAAGAACTAATAGCATACAGGTATGATTGAATCCAGAGATCCTAATGAAATAATCTAGTGACGAAATATCATGAATAATCAGGGGCGTTGCTTGTAATGGAGGTTATGTAATGAGGAGAGACCTGCGTATGGATGACTCGGGTACAGTTTCTGGACCAATAAGAAAATAGTAACTCTAACACTGAAAAACCCACTTAAAAACGCCGTATTTTCTCGTTCTATTAAAGGATAGTGTTGCATGAGATCACTTCGGTTTATAAGGTCACCCCCTCCTCNCCCCGTCCCCCAGAAAATGGCAAGATTGACGACTGGACCTATATGCAATAAGACTGAGTGAAATCGATTATTAAGTACTGGCGAGCCAGTAGTATCGATACAGATCCACGTTGCATTCTGAGAAGGCTGCGCAAACACGTAATCGATTCCGACTTGTGTCATCCACTCAACAACCGATTTTATGGCCTCGATATTGTTATTACAATACAGTTTTCCTGATTGACAAAAGAAGGATAAAAACGAATCGAACCCTGGCAAAATTAAGTACTTAGAATCAATTTTCTAATCTTTTAACTCTGACTGGAAGTCTGGTTTCAGCATGTCTCTTTCGTTTAGAGTCAACTTGGTCAACAGTACAAATTTACTATAAGCTGTTTTTTTGAAGAATGACAATAACTTTACTATCAGTATAGATATGAAGCAGGGAGTTTATGGAGGAGAGGAAGGACTGATGACTTTACTACATGATGTTTCTTAAAGGATGACTTTACCATCACAATAATAGTAGCAGTAGATGAGTCCAGCCTAGATTCTAATAATAGATGAGTTTACAAACAAACACTGTGCAAAGATGGACGACTTCACGAGAGTACTGTGAAAGAAATGGTTAAAAAACATGATTGGGAAGGGCAGACAATCGCCGACTGCCGTGTGCAACCACGCCAAGGAAGATAACTCCCATTCATATATAACTTATAATGCTCCAACACTCTTCCATGTAGTTCTGTATTTGTTATAATAACATACATACGTACAGTACATATATTATGATAACCATTCCAATACAATCTGTACACTTTAAGCGGATGAAATTAAAGCGGATAGAATAAACATGTTGCCATAGTACGAACAACCTGTTCAGTTTATTCTTAACTTGACAGTCGAGCACTATTCAAGTCAAACAAACGAGCAAACAAGCGCGTAAGTGGACATACAGCTTATAAATGGATTATCACAATTTTTCATGACGAAATATATAGAACACTTGCTGATGGCCATTCATCTGCCAACAATAACATCGATAACAACATGGAGGAATCATGCTCTGTGGGTAAGGATGCTGTTGATGATAATGATGATGATGATGACGATGACGATGAGATGTCGTAACTGATAATGACGATCATATTACACTGTTGTTGATGATGATGATGTGGATGATAACGATGATGACCACCATAGTGATAATTCCGAAGTTCCTAGACACACACACACACACACACACACACACACACACACACACACACACAACACACACACACACACACACACACACACACACACACACACACACACACACACACGACATCACGTGGACGTCATCCTCATTTACAAAAACTGATAACGATAAATTAATATGCCTATAATTACACAGCACCTGAAAGAGTTCAAATATTAAAGATAATTCATCAAGAATCCTAGAGCCTACTTTCATGTGTTGATAAAGTATAAAACTCTATGAGATGGGAACCTCATAGTAAAAATAATCGTGACTGGTATTCAACTCTACTTGCTCTTCTCACGTATAAAGTCGTAAATCTCATGAACGAGGTTCGTATAAAATCGGGATCGTGTGCAACCTTTTTGTTGACATTAAGATTATAATTTATCATAAAAGTGTCTCTCGCATAAATTTTTGAGCTTGCACATAACTTTTGACACCACCATCAGAACTGGTTCAAATGACTGAGCAAAAAAATACTAAAATTTGCATTGTACTTAATTTGTGACATACGACTTTTCATATTAACACGGAAGTTGTTACGTCTTGTTGTTATGTGCTGTTGTTATGTGCTGTTGTTCATGCACACACTCTGTACATTCAATAATGAAGGAGCTCCGCCTAGACTTTCATATTCATAACGTTATCTTTTGCCACAATAAAACAACCTATGTCTCATGAGCAATGATAGAGACATACGAATTAATTTGAAGACGACACCGATTTGAGAGGTATTCTGTAGGATTCTCAAAGGTAAGATATTTATCTTGCAAAGATCACTGTGAATGTTACCACCTAAAAACACCGAGAATTCAGTGAAGGTGCACGGCAATGTCACAACAACAGAATGTTTTTAACCTTAAAAAAAACACTATTTTGAAAACAGAAACCGCACTTGCATGACACGCGGGCCAGATAGCATCTTCTTAGAGCTCGGCACATTTTTAACACTTCCTACAGGGTAGAGAGTTCATCAGAACAATGGCCTTTTTGCGGTCATGCTTGAGAGCATTTTCCTTCTGATAGAAATGTTGAATTCATTGACCTACATGTCATTTCATCACGTCATTCTTGTCACATGGTCAGCGTCGGTTTCGACAGCTGGATGTGAATGACCTCAAGATGGTATCTCGTCGTTCTTGAAATGTATCAGAGCAACACATTTCATTGAATATTACTGTCACTGCTAGTTTTCTGTTCCCTCTCGTTACCTACTATATGGAATGGAGAGCTGTTCCTACTGCCATACATTTCAACACATATATCGAGGGGTGCCTGCGCAAGGGCCGTATCTCCCTACACTTTCTGATGACCATATAGAAATGATAATGACACGTGTTATTATTTCTGTATTGACTTTCTTGTTGACCAGTGTAGTCTTATACACGTGTTTAACAATTTTGTTTTTCCACGCTCGCTAAACTTGGAGCACAAAGTCCTGGAAATGTCATCCACAGTAAGCAACAGAGCAGTAGAATCATCGTGATTTAGAATGAAATTTACAACATTTAAATGAGGAAATATCTATGAGTGAATATAAAGATCACATATAAATATCCATACTTTCTCCTCTCCCTAGATCTAGATTCATTTCAATAAAAAGTTCTCTCTTTCCTATGTACTCCTCTCCAAGTAAATTTCAGCTGTTTGGAGTGACCAAAGCGCCATAACCAGAGCGTGGGGTAATTAAAAAATACTTGAAAAAAATACAATACAGTTAGACGTCCCAATTTCGAATTCATGTACTTGAACCCCCCCCCCCCCCNTTACCCCCAACTCCTTATTTTATAAATCAAATTTTACCCACGATTTTGAACAGCTCAGAAATTCAGACTTAGAGTGGAGATACCTTGTTCATGGTCTCTCCCAAACAGTGATTGTATAAATGGCCGACTTTTCCTTGAAACCAAAACACAAACAAATGCTTGAAGTGCCTACAGAAACAAAAAAATTGTAACCTCTTTTGTGCGTGGTGCTGTGTGCGTGATTTGCCTTTATTGCATCCAGATATCACTACAACTGTTATACGAGCTGGTAGAATCAACTGCTTTACAATTTGCTCAGTGACCAACAGCAGAGACAACTGGTGTGTCTAGATTAATAGTTAAAGTAAGATATCTTTTTAGCGATCATATTTGCAATTGCGAACGACATTGCCCGGCGCAAAGCTATATTGATGTTTCAATATAAGGGATATTCTAGTCAAATAGATTTAAGTGTTTAGAGCAAGAATCAGCGGCAAGATGGTTGCATATGGCAGCTAGGGGTAGGGATGGGCTAGGGGTGGGGAAAGCATAACATTTATCTCAAGATTACTTCTCATATCCGAATGCGGAATTTCGTCGGCCTCATACAGAAAAGACTGCGAGGAAAATGTTTATATTAGAGAGTTCGCTACGATTTCAAGAATAGAGTTGAAATATTATATTACACATAGAAACACTCTCGCTGATATTTAGAATAATATCGTGTTGTCGGGAGACCCGTCACGCCTCAAACTGGGTCGAAAACACACAGTTACCATCACCCTGTACCATTCCGTCTAAACTTCAGGAGCCCATGCGCACTTGTTACGCTACGGCTGATATTATAATTCATGAATATTATTAATGTTATAAATTCTACTGTGTTAAATCACCATCCTCTAAGGAAGGGTCATTGTGTTTTAAGTCAATGTTTTAACACATCATGTTAATGCAACGTACCCAGTTGCGTTCGTTGTCACCGCCCATTACCGTTCATTCTTCATAAAACATTCTCTAAAGGATTTTTTTGAACGCGAAAGGATATATTGAGTCAGTATCAAATACACTGGGATCCTTTGAACACAAAAACAAACTATCATAACCAACGATACAAGAGGTTTGAACTAAAACATTTGATAGTGTCATTATCTCTTGTGAGAAAAATAGCGTAACTTCAACCGGAAATGTAAATTACGTACTTGTAATTTGTTCTATTTTAATCCGCCAGATGTTAACATCCAGACTACCTCAAAGGATGTTGGGATACTCAGCTTTTCAAGCTAGAGCAGTATAAATCGTCACTTTTAAATCCAATATTGGACGTTATGAAAACAAATATTTGACTCACTTTCGGTAATAGAGATCAAGGCTCCAAATGATTGTTTTTAAGCTTTTCTAACTAACTGATGGTAATGTAAAAACTATATATAGAGCCATCAAGCTGTTCCAACATACCTTGGAAATGACAAAGGCGTGTTGCAGAGTGGGTTTTTTTTATTCATTTTAGCTCAAATTATATCTTCCCTACGACAATTAATTCTAAAGATAATGAGTTTTTGTCGTCTAAAACTTGTCATTTTTCGAAGCGATAGTTTGGTTTCTTCCTCTCAATATGCAACAGTTGAAACAACACTGAACAGTGAGTCATGCAAATTGGCCGCAAACTGGCAATGAATACAAGGTTAAGGCTAGCCAGGGTGATCAGTTGCCGTGGCTGGGAAGTTCTGAAGCAGTGTTTGGGGGCCCAGTAGTTCAGATAAATTTACGGACTGAAGCATTGTTTTTCCGTCGTATGTTTTGTCGACTGAGGGCCGGAAATCTCTAAATAATCTCCAGTGCTCACGATCATCAAAGTATTGACCGGCTACATATCGATAACGTTTATCTGAAGTCGAGAAGTATTTGAATACAGCTGGCTCCCAGCTGGCAGTCTTTGTGGTTATGAAGTGGCAGACAAGCTCATGTTTGTTTATTCTCACTACTGGGAACATTGTTCATTGTTCAGGGTTTGCAATATCACTGCACTCCGGGCAACCCCATAGGTGCTCCGTTCCCCGATCCAGGATCCAGCGAAGAGTCCATCTACTGATAGTTCCCACAGTTATTTGATTGCGGGCCTTTCGCTCCCTCCCAGACAGTTTGCATTGTCTGCCTTCCCCTTTCTTTATTGGGAACATTGAAATATTGGGAACATTGAAATATTGGGAACATTGAAATATTGGGAACGTACCTGTGTCAAAGGGATCCCAGTGTATTTAAATCTCTAATGACAGTCTTGACAGACACTGACAGCCCGTGGTCGTCGTTAAACTAATACTAATTACACGGTTGTTGGGTCTGTGAGTCAGTCTGCACGCAAACGCATAAGCGGAACAATATTATCTCGCCTAAGTCTCCAGCAAGAGATTTTCGAACAAAGCGCCTATTATCGATAGCGTTATGGCTTTGATTTTTACAGTTACTTCAGCTGTTATACTTTAAGCTTGAAGGCCACGTACTAACCAACCCCCGCCCCCCGCCCCTTCCAATTTTTCACTTCCTTGTTTCAAGACCCGATCCGTCCGGGGTATAAGAGAGAACAGGCATAATGGGACATTTCATTATTTTGCATTCAATCGCCCGCTTTGACTGAAGCGCTGTTTTTCTGAATTTCACAAGTAAAATAGTTATGCTGCAAAGAAACTTTGCATATCGCTAGTTTGCTGTTCCTCCGAACTTTATGGTAAAGAAAATTGATGTAAAAGCGTGTCCAGTATTTGAAATATGCAAGTAAATCTATTTCAGCTGAGGCAGTGTCCGCGGCCATTTGTAGGCGTGGCTTGCTTCCCGAAGCTGAACACTCGGATAAGCACAGCTTTAAGCTCGTCAAGTTCCTAAAGATGATTGAATTTTAGTTACGGTAAAGTGAAAGGTAAAATGAAACGAGGTATTTCATCATGAATAGAAAAAGCACAATTTAATCTCAGCACCTGCCATACAACAAACTCGACGTATACGCTCCTGGCGCATGATAATTTGACGGCGAGAGACAACAAACAATATGGTATCAAACAACACACACGAACGCGGAACAAATAAATCAACAAATGTTTACAGTTAACACATTCGCTTAAGTCAGTGTAATAGAAATGGTCCTAACATTGCAATAATGAACAGTGTACACTCATATGCCAATAATACAATTATAATCAATAACATTAAATTAATGGTCGTAATGACGGTGGATACTTCAAGGAATAAAACACCTATTACAACGAATCACATACCAGAGGTCAAAGCATATTATACAAGTACAGTATATATGCGATTCGTTATAACGACTGAGATATTGTACAAAATTAATGTCAAACACAACATTGAAGTCACGAATCTTTACAAACAATAACAAATAGCAGTATGATACAATTTATCAAAGTTACGGTGTGTATATATATATATCTCTCTCCCTCTCTCTCTGTCTCTATTTCCCCCTCTCTCTATCTCTCTCTCTGTTTCTTTTTCTCGATTTCTCTCTCTCTCTCTGCTCTTTCTCTTTCTCTCTCTGTGTGCTCTTTCTCTCTCTCTCTCTGTCTGTCTCTCTCTCTCTCCCTCTCTCTCTCTCTCACTCTGGTTTTCGCTTTCATCACCATCATGCCACTCAGACACTATAGAATCCACACAATGAATTTCATGACTGTTCAACACAGCGCAGTCTTTTTGTGACTCTGTATAACACCCTATCTGTTTTTTTACATCGGAGCTATTATTGTCACCTAGCATAAATCATCAAAACGACAAAGGTGTCAGATTTTTTTTAAGACTGTAAAGATATAGACTTATGGTGGAAACTGTCCATGTATTTAAAACAGCCACATCTATGAGTCTCCGTGTGGTTGCCATCCTCATCTGCCTTGCTCCTAACTTCTCTCTTGTTATCCCTGAGCAGATGAGCTTCAAGTTCATGACATGTACAATCTCACCATCTCGAATCTCGTGTACTGAAAACCCCGCCTGCTCGTTCTAATCCAACGTCTACTGACAAAAGGACTTAAGTTGATTTTCCTGCCAAAGTTTTTGCGAAACTCAGAACGCCCTTTGTATCTTTACAGATATAGGACAAGAATGTTGTTGAAGTAATAAACTAGATCAATATTTATACAGAACCACTCAATTTTCTCAAAACCAGTTTTTTTTTTTCAAAGATAAGTCCTTTCGTCGGAATACATTAGTAATGCCCTGTTGCCGAGGCTCCTCTTTTTTTTGTTGGTTTTTTTTTAATGTTATTCAGTTTGACTTATTACTTTCAACGTCTCAAAATCTCGGTAAAAATGACTGATTCCATGGACTTCGAATTTCTGAGGTCTTCTTGTATATGACCTTTGTCAAGTGGAAGAGCAGCCCCATCACTAATGGTGAAATGCTTCCTTAAAACTCCACAGCTGTTTTATTGGCAGCTGCTCAAGGAGTGATCGTCCCTGACGTAAAATGAAGTTTAAAGTAGAGCGACATCTAAACACGGTAACTCTAAATTATGAAATGACAATCTGACATGAAAGACCTCTCTTCCGGTACTGCTACTATGGGCCCTGTATTTGCAAAATGTAACCAGCTGTTTCACACATTCGTTGACAGCCTGCCAAACGTTATCAATTCATGTCCTGCATCACTGAATGGCCTAAGCCCAGATGTCTGCTGGGCTGAATCGGAAAAAAGTGAAAGTATCCAAGCTTTCTACATCGTTATTTTCCAGGCCTTTGACACAGAAGGTCACAGTGACATTATCTTTCCTTTAGACAAGACATGTGACCGGTATGACAAACACTGCTATACAGCAGTGTTGTTTTCACGGTCATAAAAGCATGAATTTTGCTGTGTTTAATGAAAGAGAAGATCTGCCATGAAAAGTGTTATGTGGCAAACAGTGTCAACAGCCTTGTTAGTTCAAAGAAATTCCCGTCAACATGCAAAGTCCTCTACACGCTGTTATCATCATCCATCACCTTTAGCGTCAACTATTTTTACATGTTTCTCGCCTTTCTTAAGGAAATGAAAACATCACATCTTTGATACAGAACTAATTTTTTAACCGATTTCATGACAATCCGTCTTAATTAACTTGACTTTTTGAACAATTAAAAATAACATCACTGTGCATAAAAGCTAAAACATGGCTGCAGTTTTGTCCTTGAACTAGTTCCATGTCATATAGAACAGCATCAGACTCTAAAACGAACTGTCTCCGGAAAGGGGAGAATAACGATAAAGATAATCTAAACACATCTTTACTGTTTCACCGATCATGAAGGATTTAAAAATGCCTCTAAAAGGGGATATTTTATGACGTCGGTGTTAAAAACGGAGAGAGAATCCAGACCTAAACTGAGTTTAAAATCGTGTCCTAGCTATAACAGAGTCAAAGGCCCCAAGGATTTCGATCACTTCAATCTCCTGAAGGGTCTCTCCAACTATGATATGCTGAGAACACCTCAGTTTCGTGATGTAGACAAGTGATAAGAGCGGTCAAACCAGCTGAGTACATTGTAAAACTTTCCTTACCCTTCGCCCTTTGCTCCTATCAACCAATCAGCATCGAAATTTTTGGGCCAAATGTTAATATGGCGTTGTTATTTCAAACAAGCACTTAAAACTTTGGCTGCATGGATCATCACGTTCAACATTAAAACCGCGGTGACATTTCTTAAAAGGACAGTCAATAAACATTCTGACAGAGTTAATACCTGGATGCAAAATGCAGTAGCTTCCTACCCAGTGGAAAAGTCATGAAAATGCATTGTGTAATGAAACATGTAAAATCAGGATTGAACATACTGACCTTAGGGTTAAAAAAAATGGCATATTTCACGCAAGTAACATCTACACATCTACTACATAGAGTGGTCAAGGATGTGTTGTGCTACCGTGTAATCCTTTTTTTTAATCTCGAACACATGGCAGCTTTAAGTTATTTCTTTCAAATGTACATCGTGCAAAACCTAACGAGTCTATTACAATACTTCGGACACAACGATGGTAGGTTATATTATAAGGGAATGAATTTCCAGCCTCTTAAACTCACGATGTCATCCAGTGTCTGAAGCCTTGAATGTCCTAGTTATGATTATATCAAGTGCCACTTTTAAAACATCCATCATACACCTGCCATTTTCTTAAGTCTTAATCCATCGGGATGTCAAACTGATCCAGTCTCATCTAACATCCAGGTCAAGGTCGTCAAGAATGTTTTGTTTTAGAACAGTGACCCGGATTTGTTCTCGACCAGGGGTTCGAAGAGAAGCTGGCTCTTTCAGCACTTCACCACCACCACGGAGCAACACAGTTGTCACGAATCACTTGGAGAAACATTAAATAAAAGTATGAAATGGCAAAATATACATTATACACCGCCTGTATTTCAATAGCATGTGAGTAGAGTGTGAGCTCTTTGGCTAGTGGTGAGCTTCAAACCAAGATTTTAAAGATAGATCATCATCATCTCAGTCTCTTCGCCGTTTCTTGCCCTTGACATTGGCGTTGACGCAGTTACAGCCGACAGTGGCGTAGTGCGTGACCAGGTTCCAGCTCTCCTCGAAGACCGTGACGTTCCCCAGACTGGGCAGCGGGTTGCAGTGATCCGGGTCACGCTCCATCAGCTTCACGGCGTACTGGATGGGCTTACAGTTGTACAAGCGATAGAAACACTTGGAGTTGACGCACTTGCCGTCCTGGACATACTTGGGGAAGACGCCGTCCCTCATGATCAGCGTGGTGTGTTTCATTTCGCACTCCCAGGGCGGCGGCTTCTTCAGGTACTTGGCTTTCTGTCTGAACTTCTTTTTCAACTGCCGCCTAAGCTTCTTGTTCTTTCCACTTAATATGAGTCGCAGCGGAAGAATGTCTTTGGATTTTTTATCTTTGGAATCATTTTCTTCGTCATCCTCGTCCTCGTAGTCATCGTCGTCATCATAAATATTTACATCGTCCTCATCGGGACTCACATCGTCCCTGTCTCCGCTCTTTCTCCCCGGCTGACCATCGGTGAACTCGAGCGACCTTCGCCGCCGACGCCGCATGTACGCGTAGGATGAATCAGAGAACACAGTCTTTCTCTTCTTGTCCACATCATCACCGAACTCATCCTTCTTCAGCCCGTGTTTATGGTGCCTATACGTTTTACTAGAACTACTGCTAAGTCTGCCTGATAAACGTCTATCTAGCGCCGATCTCCGCGGCACCCACGTCCGCCTCTCCTCTATTTCATCGATCACCCCATTGTCCGTGTATATCGCCTCCTCCGCTATCCTCACCTCCTCCTCATCCTCCTCCTCCTCGGAGCCCCACTCTCGCTCGCCCTCCACGAGATCCGTGCTATCCATCACGAGGGCGACCCGAGGGTCGTCACCTTGCAACCCGGCAGTCTCCGGGTCGTTGAGGTCTGAGCCGAACATCCGTTTGGCTGTCTCCAAGTCGGCTGCCATTTTGTTCTCGTCGAAAGCAGCGCCCATCCACTTCTTGAGGTCTGCGGCCGGCACCGGCTGGCAGATACGTGACCGGAATGTCACCTGATGGGGCTGCTCATCATACCAGGGTTTCCCTATGACTGGCTGGGCGGCCAGGACGAGTGCGAATAGAAGCACCAACACACACTTGCCCGGCAGCTTTCTCACCTGTGGGGAGGAGGTCAAAGGGTAGATTCAGATTATGAACTGGACACGATAATCGTAGCAAAAGAGACAGGGATGACAATAAAAATAGCAGCTGCAATAAGAACATTAGAAACAGTGTAAGTAGAAGAGACAGCAAAGGTAGTGGTAGATGTATTAGCAGTACATATAAAAGGGCGATCAGAATAGTAGAAAGAGAACAGATATAGTCACAATCAAATTATTAATTCATCTTTACGAAACAGACAGCCAGGACAAACAACCCCGTATTTGTCATGGCTTGAGAGTGAAGCTCTAAATCATGAATGACTGAATAATGCTTATCATTGTTATCATTGTTATCGGTAGACACGTGTTGTCTTCTCGATAATGGCATATAATGATTTGCTTGACAGTAACACATCAAACATCAGCTCTATATCGAATTAACAGATCATTATCCTCGAATAGGAACGGGGTGTAGGCATATGGTTTACAGGATGCAGACTGGCTTCACACAGACACTGGTCATCATGAGGTCTGAAAATATCAGTCAATCTACAGTCCGTGGTGGCTACCTGAACTCGAACAGAAAGCTTAAACTGTTTGTTTAATAGCTTCAGATGTCGGCCTATAAATTAATATGGTCAAACTAAAGACTATGATAAAGTGCACATGGTCAGGACAGGAGGGTAAGAATGGCTTGTTCTGCAGCTGGCAGACACAAAAATGCATGTACTGTTAAAGTATACAGAGGAGGTAGTTTCTATCGAACGTGCTGGTGATGGTCTACAGTAAGAGCAAATAAATCAGTTCACACAGTCATTGCTGTGATTAAAAAACGCACAAAAAAAAACAAAACTTACTCTACGACTCATAGTGACCAACGTTAGTTACAATATTTTGTAGCCTGAGATAGAAATGCCAACCAAGAAGTACTATAATACTGCCGCACCACAGATGAGATCGGTCTGTCAGCGATGGACACATTTAGCCATGTGAGTTCAAAGACAATCTTGGAGTTCAGATTAACACTGCAGGTGTGAATTTGAATGCGACAGCATGGCTTAACTAATCGCTCATAACCGCTTCTCTGGCGTCATGGCATCGACAGGCGACCTATTTATCTTGGTCATCAGCCAGGCAGCACCACACTACCAGCACTGACCTCCACACCAGACCATTACCACGGATGCCAACATCATTATTCAACCTCTTCGTCACCTATGACATTTATATGTGCGTCTTCCATCCTTTGATACAAAAAGCACTTAGACGTCCTGGTACGTCCCAGAACCTGCATTCCAGATTGGTATCCGACGTACCCGTGCGTCATATTTCTTATATAATGAACTATTTCCAACGTACCGGCTAATGAGCTCATTGTAATTAGATGACATGAGAACTTGAACAACATGACGTAGTCAAAGGCTTAATCACCAACAAAAAGAAGAAAAAAATAGCAGCAGCAGCAGCAACAACAACAACAGCCACACCCCCCCCCCNAAAAAAAAAAAAAAAAAACAAACAACTAAAATGACAACCACAAGTGAAAACAAAAACCAAACTGAAATGATAACCACAACCGACAAAAAAAAACCCCACAAAAACCAGCTGAAATGACAATCACAACCATAAAAAAAAAAAAATAAATGAAATGACAACACAACAATAAAAACCACTGCGACAACAATGGCTGCAGTAACAATAACAGTGCAGAATGACAACCACTCAATAGCCATTATTTGCTACACCAAAATATCGACTGCTGCCTGTACCCTGTACTTGTACACCTGACCTTTAACTCGAATAAATGATCGTATGCAAGACAAAAATCTTCAAGGTACATTCCGTACAGGTCAGTCGGTCATTGACTCCATTCAGCCACAGTTATGTGAGCTGGCATTTTCACGTGATTTTTCTTCACGAACATGAGTGAAGCAAAGGTGAAGGATTTCCTATCGAGTCAGAATGTAACTTGTTTTTAACCGCAACTGACAGACCCGTGCATAGACCTCACCCCACCTCATCATTGTACTAAAATTCCAGAAGTTCCTTTAGTCTATCGTGTGTACACTTTGTACAAATTTATCTCTCCGACCATGCAGATTTCTGAAACATTTTACGATGACATAGTAGATAATGTATTGTATTCGTGAGCAAATTGCTATTCGAGAAGATTGTTTTTACACATCAGTTTATCCGGAGTAAATCTTTATTACTCTTTATCTTTGACAAGAGCATCCGGAAACTTTCTCTTCGTAAAGTCAAATTTAATAGTTACATTGGATTGTTGGATGTCAATCATTTCAAAATGGCGCCCCGCCGAAAGTACGAAACGAATCTGTTTCACCCACAAAAGAAACTGATTACAGATTTCGGAGAGGTAATCGGTTTACAATTCACTTATAGAACAGTTTCTCTATCTTTACTAGCGAGCATTAAAAAGATATCACTTCAGCGGAATAGACATAACTCATTGTATTTAATGAAAGTACTAAGAACCTCGTCTTTTCAGATTCCTTACGCATTTATCGGTCTGAATTTGCTGTTATGAAATATGAGATATCCGGCCATTGGCACATGGATTTGTCTGCTCTATGGTACCATTGAAAAAGTCAATCTCATAACCTTCAAGATATTTATAATCGCCATCATTACTAACAAGACTATAACTTTTAAAAGCCACAATAAAGACCTCGGTTGACATCCTGCGTCAGGAAGACTTGCAGGTCACTGGTCAGTCCACGATAAGAAATGTTAGCTAAGCTAAGAAATTTTAATGATGACATTGCACCTGTTGGTCAGCTGTATGAGGCCTGGTGTGACTAGGTCTTCAACATGTGGCGTTTAGTTATAATGTAACAAATGTAGGGGCTCTGGTTTAACAAGTTTACAACACAAACTTATGTCAATCAGGAAGTTGTGCTGTTCACCCAGGAGTGCGAGATGTGTCAGCAGGTGTGTGTGTGTGTGTGTGTGTGTGTGCTGTCGTCAACAAACGATTCCGTAAATTTAACAATCGTGTGTGGCAATCGTGCACGGAAGTTGTTACCCGCTGTTTGCCGGGCTAGCGTGTCCTTTGCTGACTCATGATATTTTAAATCGCTGGGTCATCCTCACTGGAGCAAAAATAAAATATTTTGCGACCTCCTGGGTCGCCATTTCACCCCCAGAGCATTTTACCAGTTTACCATTGCTCTATAATCACGGCATGATATATAGACTAATAACTTTACTTTTGAGGGAATTTAATACAAGCGATTTTTACGTACTACAAGTCATAGTTTAAAAGAACTTCAAATGATCAATTTTATGGTGAGGTTTTGTTGTTG
>JAWQUT010000077.1:515433-539511 GCA_033807755.1 Ellobium chinense | reverse complement strand
GGGGGGAAGGAACAAACATTATCACTCTAACGCATTCGTGGTATGAAATTGTTCACCTACCTAAACAGTCAAAGGTCAGAAATTACTCTAGCTTGTGTCTTTAATGCTCACTACCATAGCTCTTATTAGCATTTACTCTGGAAGACACCATCTAAAGGGAGGGGAAGGTAAGGAATACGTGCTAAGAAACAGTAACTTATCAAGTTCGACTTGTCGGTATTAAAGTCACTCCATATCAAAGTGTGTGATTGACCGCACAACAGACTTCTCTCAGGTCACAGCGGCTACTGACATAGACTCACTGGCCGGAAGATGGACAGACATTGGACACGACCATAAGAAGGGGTTAAGAAACATGATTAGAGAGCTTTTAAGTTCAGAACGCTTATGGACCATAATGGCAGAGGAAGACATGTACGTAATAATATTGCATTTCCTGGTGTTACCATCATATTGCACGTTACAAACTACAAACGGTCGTGAATCGAACATCGAACGTGTAATATGACCATCAGAAAATACGATCACATGCACACGTTTACCGCTGCCGAAATGGTCTCGACTCGAAAGCATAAAGAGTTACACAGGATGACCTGATGATATAGACTAGGTGGAAGAAGAGACAGTCTTAACACTGAAATACTTGCCTGAGCGAAAGCATTTGATGTGCACTTGTGTGCATACACGGTTGCTGTCCTGCTCTTATACTGTTGATGTGGCGATGGTGGTCGTGGCGATGATGATGATGACGACGACGTCGGCGGCGGCAATGGCACGTGTCTTGATCCCGGGGACGTTCTGATGGGTCTGGCTTGAAGCTGAGGCAGATCTCCGCTGACTTTGGCCCTGTCACCCCAGCGCTGTGTCATGACAGAATAGGCGGGGTACTCTCCGGGCACCAGGAGGGGCATTCGATAGGTCCAGCATAGGGCATCTTCAGGTCCGGCAGTGTTTTTCTGGGGGGCCAAACCCGTGCTTGGTGGACAGGGGGGAGAAATCAGTGCGAACCTCCGGCCTGTCGGAGACAACTTACAATCAAGGCGTTTCTCTGACCTGACGTGTTTTTGCTGGACTCCCAAGCTATCACTGGCTGTGCAGGGCGTCGGTAGTGTAATGTCTCAATTCGCCCTTGAGGCTGAGACAAACACTCTTCTTGTTTTTAATTCAACGTCGCTTTAAAACTATCCTTACTTATAAAATGAAAGATATGGCTGGTGAGGAGTTATGACATGATCATCGAGAGCATCAAGTCAAGCTGGACAACACCGATCATGCCAGCTTGATTCAACACAGCCACAACGAGGCCGTGAACGACCAGAACTCCAGTGCACTGTCACAGAAACAAACCCACACAGCTCAGAGTACTAGGGCTGGTCACGCTATCGTACTGCTCTCACACGAAGGTTGCACTCGGCGTCGGCTGATCTCGATATGCAAATTACCCTATGGCCTGGCACCATGGCCTTGTCAGCCACAGTTTACCAGATGGTCGCCCAGGCCGGAATGTCCTTTTAAGACTCAGCCTTGCGGACGATGTTTAGGTCAGAACTGCCAACTGTCACTGTGTCCGGTCTAGAATGAGCGGACAAGAAGCGCCTTACGTCGTCGGAAGCCACAAACTGTTTATCATCTTAGGATCCTGAAAAGATACAGTCACAAAAAGCGGATTACACAACTGATATTGTCTTCAATAATGACACCAGTAAATACGCGACCAAATACATAATTACATATCAACGACACGAGAAAGACAACAAGGAATAAAAAGTATTAGCGGCTGAAGTAAGCGTTGGTAAAACACCGATACGAAACAAACATGAGCGAAGAACAAAACTCCACTGCCATTTTACATCACATGGACAATCGATCAGAGTTAAAAATAGTAGAGGTGACACATTGAACCTCTCATGGATTAACCGCTAACACAATTTTCGGCTCACAGTGGATTCTGTGCATGCAACCCGAGCAACTTAATGTCTTTGTGTTGTTGCTTTTGTTGTTGTTGTTGTTGTTGTTGTTGTTGCTGTTGTTGTTGTTGTTGTTGTTGTTGTTGTTGTTGTTGTTGTTGTTAATGATGTAGATGATGTTGTTAGATCCACCTGTCGGGGCGCACGCGCAAGAGACATCCGCAACCAACCAGGTGATTTTTCCAGATAGTCTAAGACACGTAGTCTGGTACAAGGACAAAAGTTCAATCACAGTGTCAACGACGTAAGTCAGCATGATGGAACCTCGTCAATTTGAATTCCAGACAACTCCATTTTCACGTCTGCGAATCAGGTTTGTGACACCTATTAGAGGGGCAAATCACTCATTGTGTACAACCCAATTAATCCGCTAATATATAAAATCCCCCTTTTCTGGGGCCCTGCCAGCCAGTGTCAGAGTGTAGAAATGTGTAAAATGACCTGTGATCTAAATAAAGCATCCAATTTTAAGGTTTCAGGTACAATTTGAGCCTTCCAGATAAAAAAAATAAAGTGCGTAGGCCTATGTATTCGCACGCGGTCAAAACCAGCCAAATGAAAATTTGGGGACCAAATCAGAATTCGAGGTGATCTTTTTCGAAAGACATTTGTGAAAAATTTTGGGCGTTGACCCCCTTTTTTCTTCCGGTTAAAAGATCGAGCAAAAGAAGTACTTCAACCTCCATGGACGAAATTTCCCCGAATCACAGTGGTATATTTAGAATAATGCAAAATGTTAATAGGGCCAAAAGAAGAAAAAACAAAAGGTGTCAAAGACCATCAGTTAGCCAGGACAAACAATCTCGTAATTAGTATAGTCCCAGAACGCGAAGTAGATTTTTTTATTTTTTTTTAACTGGACGTTAGCTGATCTAGTTCAACCATGTGGAAAGCGTCTTCTTTTTTTTCTTTTTCTAGTTTCTCGGAAAAGGTCAACAGATTTTTAGTTTATAAGATGTTAGAGTTTGTCCGTGAAGTCTAATGGCTGAAAGCAACAAAAAGGAACTCATAGACAGAACTCTACAAGCAATGTGCGGGTTTTCCCGTTCATGAGGCTTGAGGGTGTGAGGATTTCCCCGTAACATATTTTCAGGCTGCAATCCAAAGTTCCCCTTGGTTAAACCTCGACAGCAGAAAGAATGAGTCATCTCTAAACGCAACACCTAAAGTCATGATTTTGTTGACATAGACTATCGTCAGTGTTGACATGTTGTAACATTGTATTCCAAAAATTAGATCAAATGCAAATGTTGGTGTCATTTTGTCCAGCATTTTCGGCCGATTCTAATGACTGTATCCGAATTCACATGCGAGCTCAAAAATTAGAGCAACTATTCATTTTTGTGAGGGGTGAGGTATCTTAAAGCCAATAAACAGTCTGCACACACTCATATTTTCCATGTGCAATACGACGTTTGGAGGTCAGTGCAGATGCAGTTTTGAAACCTCCATCTCAAGTTTACTTCTGTGCTTTTGTCCAACTATTTCCGAGAGAACCCAGCTGTGGTACATGGCAGACAGACACAGACCGTACACGTTAGGACGAGGCATAAAAAAACATAATAATTAAACAACATCCACAACATCTAACACAAGTAGCTCTGACCATATGAAAGTTCGGTTACACTAGCGCCCTCTCCCACAAATACTACATTTTCATTCCCTCCCTTACATTCATGTACTATCTAGAACTAGACTATGGTGAAACCGTCCTGTGTTTCATCTACTCGTCCCAGTTTTTCCTACTGAATTGAAACTTCTCTATAATGACAACTTCAATAAATTCAGCAAGCTTGAATTGAACGCCATTTTTCTTTTCCTAAAATGTCACATTCAAATAGATTTACACTAGACCTAGATCTGGTTATTCTTGTCATTTCCGGAGTAATTTAGACACAGTTGGAGAGCACAGAGACAATATTAAGAATATGAGAAAATTCTGGTTCAGTTATCAGCTCGATAGATCGTGAAATTTATGGAAGTATTTTGAACATTTCCAAGGCAATGACTTGTGCCAGGACAATGTATGGGGGTGGAAGATGGAGTGGGTGTGTGTTGGGANGGGGGGGGGGGGGGGGGGGGGGGGGGGGGGGGAGTGAGGGAGGAGAGAACATCAAATAAAAATATCGTAAACAGAAGGTAACGCGGGTGGCTGCCAGCGCACAGGTCATGGGTTCGAGTCTTTTCGTAGCATCATGTGTATTTTTTCTCGCAGTCGTTCATCCATCGTCTTGTGAACATTATTTTTCTTATTCTCGACCCAGAGAGGGAGCATTATCATCATTACCTTCATCATTATCATAAATGCCAATATCTTGTAACAACATGAGAGAAAGAGAGAGGGGGAAAGAAAAAAAGAAAGAAAGAAAAAATGAAAAAAGAAAAAAAATGAAAGAAAAAGAAAGAAAGAAAGAAAGAAAGAAAGAAAACGGAAAAAATAAGAAAAGAAAAAGAGAAGGAGAGAAAGAAAGAAAGAGAGAGAGAGAACGAAAAAAGAAAGAAAGAACGAACGAACGAAAAAAATAAGAAAAAGAGATGGAGCGAAAGAAAGAAAGAAAGAAAGAAAGAAAGAAAGAAAGAAAGAAAGAAAGAAAGAAAAGCGCCAGTCTCTAGCCTCATTCTATCAGGACTTGACGTGTATTGTATGCGGAATTCTCTGAAGAACAGAACAACTATGAAGTAAACAGAGAGACAGAACTAAAAGAAAAACAAAAAGAAAACGAGAGAGCGCGCGCTAGATAGAGAGATAAATAGATAAGACAGATAAATAGCGAGAGAACACACAAAACGCTAATCTCTTGTAATTAGATGAGAATTGCATTCCCTGCCAGATGCGTATCCCATTCGGCCACAAGAAGCAATTTTTAGCTCATAATATGATATTACTCCGGAGCCTTAGAGCGAAACCAGTTTATCTAGGTAGATAAATCAACGTATAATAATGCATTTTTTGACCTTCCTTAATGCAATAGGAGATATTACTCTTTCACATCAAATTTCTCTCCCCGTCTAATAAGTTGGCTCCACTCGTATTCCGTCGTCCCGTGTCGTGATGCAATGGAGACATACATGTGAGCTCATCGCAAGAAATACAAGGACGAGGTACAACAGGGCCGTAACTACTCCTCCTTCACCCCCTAACCGTTTCCATCCTTGCAGGCATTACACTGAGGGACTCCTAGCCTGTATCTATTGAATGTACGAATATGTGAGCTTTGGTTTGATCAAGTTCGAATAATTTCATGAACCGTTCTGGCAGATGTAGACCTGCGTATTTTGGCATTGCCTGGTATAACAATTATTGTAGTTATAAATTAGAATCAGATGGGAATTTCATTTCCATCCCGAAGGAGATCCGAATTCTAAAATAAAAGCTTTCTATTGCTAAAATCGATGAGTAAAGGATGAATAAACATTTCGGTATTATCAAGACAACTGACTGATTGGTGGAACTCTGTTAATACAACCACTGTTAACGCGTGAATTCTTGCTTGGCATATTCCTATTCAGTAGTCCTAAATGCTTCATTCCTTATTTTAAAAAAACAAAAAGCACGACTGTGGATAACACGAAACCTCTGTTAAGACACCCTCAGTAGCTTAGTTCGAAGGATGAGTGTCTTATCAGATTTCCATTGTAGTTTTTGTCCAGAGTTTTGGCGGTTTTGCGAGAGGATGGTAAGGAGGGTGTAGATAGAACCAAAAAGTGTCTTTTTTTGTGTGTGTGGTGAGAGGAGATGTCTAGGTGGAGAGAAGGTGTCATCTCCCTGCAAAGTGGAGTAGATAATTTACTTTCCAGGAGAAACATAAATACCAGGGCTAATCCTGGCTGGTCCCTGCCTTAATCTCCTCATGACTGTCGGCATTACAGGCCAGACGCCTGTCACGGTCATCAGCTGACAGGGGCGGCGTCTTATGGGAGGAGGGAGGGGGGGAGGAGAGGGAGAATTGTTTGTTTTAACGTTCCTATCTACCACAGCAAAAGCTACATGAACTGTCCTTAAAGTTAAGAAGTGAGATATGCAGGAAGAGGTATTAAGCCTTACAAAATAACAAAACAATACTAGAAGTGTTTCAGCGGATGCATTCTTCAGTAATAACGATAAACAAGTACCAAAAATAATAATAACGATACTAATCATGACTAAAAAAAAAAAGAACCAAACACCATAAAACCTGAGAAAGGCAAGTAGCAAATTTTACAGTATTGTTGTGGCTTTATCAAAGAAGAGTCTTGAGCTCCCATTAGGTTGTTGACCAAACAGTAGCCTTTAAACACCCCCAAAACTATCCAAGGAGAAACAAGCAGCATTCAGAATTCGAACCCGGCACCCTCCGCACTATTATTTCTCGACCACCCTGTCGGTATTTTGGCGAGAGAGAGAGAGAGACATATATAAAGAGAGAGAAAGTGAAAAAGAAAGAGAGGAGGAAGAGAGATGGTAAAGGAGAAAGAGAGATGGTAAAGGAGAAAGAGAGATGGTAAAGGTGGAAGAGAGATGGTAAAGGAGAAAGAGAGATGGTAAAGGAGAAAGAGAGATGGTAAAGGAGAAAGAGAGATGGTAAAGGAAGAAAGGATGAGAAGAGAAAGAAGGTGGAAAAGATTAAAGAAATAGAATATGCAGAATCAAAATAAGAAAGGAACAAGAGGGAGAAACAGAGTAGGAAAAAAGGCATTAGAGGATTATGTTATTGACGGAATGTTGTGACGGCGAGATTAAAGTAGAGAAATGGGGCAAAGAAAAGAAGGATTGACTAGACAAAAATCAAACAAATTGTAAAAGCATAAAATCAAACAAGCTCAGGATGAAGAACAAGAGGAGTAGAAGTTTCTCCAAGACTCGGCCACCGCCTTGCACTTTTCAAACGTCCAACATTCGCACAATACATTCCATCCTTTTCTGTGTGCCCCAGTTTTCCCATACCCTCAGCCATTCTCTCTCTCTGCCTGTCTGTCTATCAAGACCATGAAGCTAAGGAAGAACATCACGCACATGAGGTTACAAGAAAGAAGAAAATGTTACATTACAAGTTCATACTAGTTTTTACAATGAGAAAAGCAAAGAGGAAGGAAGCATCCCTTTCCATCTCTCGCACATGTCTTCGCCCCATTTGGTCTTAATGAGTTTAACCCTTAAATCAGCGATTGCATTGAAAATAATTATCATTTTGCGTGAATGCAAGCGAAGACTTTTTTTTTTTCTAATTGCATAGAAGAACACTGTCAAGTTCGTCTAAGACATGTTGAATGGTGGCTTTACTGCTCGGCTACACTGCACAAAAATCGAGTTTGCTTTCGGCTGCAGCATGTTGGTCCTTTGTGTATCGATACTGCTAATGTATGTATATTGCATGATACATTACTATTTAAACGTAATGGGGCAGTACACAGCATTACTATGAAGTGTGTTTAACGATCCCAGTAATCGCTCTAAAGGACGGCGGAGTAATTCTTGGTACATTCTTGTTACGATGTTCATTCTGCATACAGGCGATAATACGTAGCTGGATGACAACGTGTGTACACTTTGTGAAAACTATGAGAAAACTCTTATGTGTTTAGGGAAGGAAAACATACTGACAAACAGAAAAGATATGGACTTTTTTACAATTACACCATTTTCACATGATAATATCGACAACTCTGTGACCGACATGTCGCCAAAAACAAAAGTCACCTGTTAATGTGACCACAGCGACGTTCGTGATGTCCTTGACCTCCTCAGCCTTTCCTTGAAAACAATTCACGGCCGTTGACAGATCTTGATGGAATGCGAGAGACATTGCAGTAAAGCGGAATTGCGATTAACCGCACTGCGCTTAAGCGTAGTAGACTTTTTTTTTTTTCAAATACAATAATGATGCTGTAAAATATGTTCATATCTTCAATGTTAATGTTCACAGTCGTGTAGTGAAAACAACACAATAAACAAACTCCTTTCTCCGATTTTTTTACAACTACGTAGGATCACTGATAGTACCAAACATGCTTTCTATATGCTCTACTCTCACCCTCCCTCCCTCCCTGCCCACATTTACACCAAACTGTGGTTACGCCCATGGAATCCAACGACAGCCATAATGAAGCTAAATCAAGACAGTAGACAGTGAGGATATAACTAGTCTAGTAGTGAAGTTAGCAGCTGAGGCAGCCATGATTCACGAGCCACGAAGTTGCGAGACGGTTTTGTTGAGTACACCACACTGTCTACAGATTGCAAAAGAGGTTCATCAGATTGTTAAAATTTTCTTTGCCATTTACAGACTCATGTGAAGTGTGTCTCTCAGGTCTGTGGCAGAGGAAGAAAGTAAAGCAGATGGCCATGGATGTCCACGCAACAGTCATTGATTCGAGTCTTCTTTCATCTTCATGTGTATCTTTTTCTGAAAGTGGCTCATCCGTTGCTTTTTTTCCGGCATTTATTCCTTCTTCTTATCCTCACCCCCAAAGTTAAGAGCAGTAAACAAAATATGTTTGTGACTATCTCAAATTTAAGTGTAGACTAGTCATATCTTCCTAGCACAGAAATCTGATGCCTGTGATGGAAGCATCAAGATTCGCATTCTAAAAGTGGAAATCTAGATCTAGCACTTGGTTTGATAGCTTGTTACCAAGCATAGAACCTGTTTATGTGCGTTTTGTGATTGAGAGAGGAGGGTTTGATTCTTTCCCCTCTCACTCTCTCTCTTTCCCTCTCCCCCACACACAAACACACGCACGCACGCAAGCACACACGCACGCACGCAAGCACGCACCACGCTCGCACGCACGCACGCACGCACACACACACACACATACACACACACCAGCATTGCAGAAACTGCGGAGATACATACATACAGCCCTTGACATCAACTCTCCTCCTCTAAAACGCAAATTTCCCCTCAACAAATATTTTTTTCAAACTTTTTACCCCAAAGATCCCAAGAGCCGATCTGACCCTGTGGTTGGCGTCTAACTTGTCACCTGTCAATCAAATGTGTAACTAGCTGAACCCCCCTGGCATACAGGATTCTACTTTTAATTTTATTTATGCATGCAAAACGCCCTGGACAATTTGTAAAATCAAGGCGTAGTGAAGTGATGGTTAGCGCATGTGATCTATCTCCGTGCAGCTGTAACCTCTAATCATCAGAGGCAGAGACCATAAGAGAGAAAGGGAGTTTGCCCCCT
Source organism: Ellobium chinense (assembly GCA_033807755.1). NCBI lineage: Eukaryota > Metazoa > Mollusca > Gastropoda > Ellobiida > Ellobiidae > Ellobium > Ellobium chinense. The sequence goes on along the minus strand of JAWQUT010000077.1, from coordinate 530,371 downwards.
CCCCTCGCCGCTCCTGAGTTAAAAGTGAGGAAAACACCTATTAAGCCTGTACTTTATCGCTCTTCTTTTTCTTCATTTTTCTCAGTCTCCCCCCTCCCTCCTTAACCGAAACAAGTCTACGCCTATGATAGATACACAGGCGTAGTTAGGGATATGACAGGTAAGCTGGGCGGATCACTCTGTGACATATGTCTAAGTCAGCGGTTCTCACGTTCTTCAGCCCAGTCACCACACACGCAGATGGAAGGACCACACAGTGATCTGACAAATCAAGTACAATATTAACAATCATTAAACAGATTCAAAATCCAAAGACGCCAATCGCATACTCAAAGAATTGTCCCGGCAAACTTTTGGTATCATCTTTGTCAAATTACAAGGTCGTATTAATTTATTTCTTCATGCTAATAATATGCTTGCATGCAAACTCATTTTTATGCGAACCTCACTTTTGTGAAAAGTTAAACATCAACAGAGAAGATTCCCTCTTGTTCCTACACTTATTCTCTTGGTAGGTACTGGGTAACAAACAAAACTGCGTTTCGTTACAACAGTCTTCAACGAATATCCTGGAGCTTGGTGGACGACAAAAGCAGAATCTTAGAATGAGATCTTAGTCAGTGTTACAGGACGGAGAGGGTAGATAGGTAGAGAAATTAAAAATGCATCTTTGTATGCTGCTGGTGGCAAGGGTTATTTGTCGTCTATGTGCGCCTTGTTACAGTTTGGTACATGCAAGATCTAACATGCTATACTAACAATAAGACCAACAGTCTGTCTGTCAGTAGCAATGGGTAGTCCCGTCTGATAAGAATGGAAAATCACTGTTGCTAGTAAGACCGGGATTGTCACTGAAAAAAATTGTTGTAGCCGGGATGTTATGGTAATAAGTTTATTTTATAGAGTAAAAAACTCCACGTCACGGATAGAGCAGGATCTTCACCAAAACTGGATTTGAAGCGGTGAGGTTTTAGTCGGGAACAACATGTATTGTTTCGCACATATTATCATATGTTCCACTGACAACGATACTCAGGGGCGGGCGGGGTCGAGGTGGAGGAAGAAATCTAAAATCATCTGATGTCGTGGTCGCCACTCTGTGGGAAAGAAAACTGATAGAAAGATTTCTGCACATCCAACCCGCTCCCAGCAATGGTCTTGATTCTAATCCCACAAGTGAAAAAGAAATAGAAAAGTGCTGGTTTATGAAGATGAAAGAAGACAAGAGTGTTTATGAACACAGTCACGTGACCTCCTAGATACATGAAGGCGTCAAATGACAATAGGGGAATAAAAAAAACCAAACTGAGGTTTTCCTAGAGACACGCCTTTGGCCACCAAAATGTCACCGCAGGAATGCAGATCGCACCGTGGTCGTAATCGATTATCATTATTCACTTGTCGCGGAACTAGCACTCTTGTGCATGCTGTCGTTATCACTAATCTCCATCCATATTTCTTTTGTGGTTAGAAGATTACTCGTAGTTAGAAATTGATTAAAAGATAAATTGGTGAATTTTGCGCCGTGAAGCCTGTTAATGGTTATGATATTATATTATATTCGAGCATGTGTTCTAAACTGTTGACTAAGCAGAAATCTGATCGACTAGCTTTGCTACATTCTGTCGAACGCGCTTGGAGTTTTACCTTGTTGACTGTATCGAGTAGCGAATCCAGTACTCGAGATCTAGTGTTTGAGCCAATGCATCCAGAAACAATTCGGCTCCAAAATTCATTGGCAGTGCTGAGAAAGCCCTGGGGGGAAAAGGGAAAGGGGGGGGGCTATTCTCTGATGGGCTCAAGACAAAGTAATCAGAGATTTGTCAGAGCAGGACCCCTTGACAAACCAAACCACTGAGGGCATCATGCGTAGCTACTGCCGAAATAAACTATTCTGTAACCGCGATTACAAAAAAAAAAAACAACAAACCAGTATCGCCCACCACTGTGGCAATGGCCCATCACTGCAGTGTAAAGGTGCAGTGTGGGCTATGATAGTATTCTTGCCGGTATATTTTCGTATTTTTTCCTCCCGCTACTTTGATCCTATTTTTTATATAATTGGAGGAACCCTGGTGAGAAAAGGGCGGGGGTTCACATATATCCATAAATAAGACAGAAGGTCATACTAGTGCACTGCGTGGAAGGNGGGGGGGGGGGGGAAGAGGTGGGTGAGAGACTGTACGTTTCTATAGGGAAAACAGCTCTCGCCAAAAAGCCTCGGAATGCGTCCCACAACATAGTGTTGTGTCAAGGGCCATTACCAAAGTATGAAAATGATAAAGTTGTCACCCCTGACGCATGTTAGCCCCTGGCTTATATTGTTATGGTTGTAGTGGTGTGTGTGTGTGTGTCAGTGTGTGTGTGTGTGTCAGTGTGTGTGTGTGTGTATGTGTATGTGTGCGCGAGAGAGAGACATGTGTATCTGTGGGAGATGTTTGTTGTCACGTTACGCTGTGTTTTATGTGTGTTTTACCATGTGAGTGGATTTTGCAGAGTATGTAGATTTTTTTGCATCTAGGCGTAAAAAACGCTGTTTTTCATGTCGCTGGGGCGTTTCTTCTCGTGTTTGGCTAAACAATAATAATCTTCACTTCTTAAACGCACATGTTCTGTTTCACAGTGACTCCCTGTCTACAGGAGGGTCTGTCTGTACACGTCTCCCACATACACAAGAACACTTTGCCTGTATTTCAGAATACGGTGGTGTTGTACATGACTTAAGGGGAAATTTACAGTCTTATATTTCAAGATGGACGAACTGCTAAAGAATGGTAGCCGAGGGCGATTGACCTCGTAATGACAGAAGTGTGTAAATGTGTTGTGGGTGCGTGTTTGTGTGTGTATGTGTGTGTGTGTGTTTGTGTGTGTGTGTATTGGGGAGGGGGGGTGCGGGTGTGTGCGTGCCGTGTGTGTGAGTGAGTGTGTTTGTGTGTCGATGTGTTCATGTGTGTGATGGATGAAGGGAAGGATGGAGAGGTGGGTGAGTGAGTGAGTGAGTGAGTGAGTGAGTGAGTGCGTGCGTGCGTGCGTGCGTGCGTGCGTGAGTGAGTGAGTGAGTGAGTGAGTGAGTGAGTGAGTGAGTGAGTGAGTGAGTAAGTGAGTGAGTGAGTGAGTGAGTGAGTAGAGAGAAAGAGAAAGAAAGGCAGGGAGAGAAATTGTTACTATAATCCTATACAATGTTTCAATAAGGAGAACAGTCGTTTTTATCAAAGCCATTCATAAGGGACAGCAATCGGTCATATCAATGACAGAAATCTCATCTACTGATGCATAACATCATATTCCTAAAACTGACTCAATTGAATTGAAAATATTGGAATTATTTTGTTCAAAATGTTCAGCCGGCTCTGATGACAATCTCCAAATTCACGACCAAGTTCAATTTAGACACACAACAATTTTACGAGGAATAAAGTGTCCTTCTGTAGTGTCCTCCTGTCAATAGAAATGGCTGCCCACGATCTCCAAGCTTGTTTCGTGTAGAATACATTACAGGTCAACACAGGCGACATTGCAAATAAACAGAACATAAATGTAATCCATCCGCCATTATATCAGGGTGTAGCATTCCAAAGACAGAAGAAAAAAAAAACCTGTTATAAACATCATTAACGGCGTCAGGTGCAGAAAGGTTGGCGGGTCAAATATCGCATTAGGAAACACTCAGTAAGTTTTCAGACAAGAATTATTTCGGTGTTAGCGAAGGCGAAAAACACATCAGATAAAAAAAAAATTCCGTCTAATAAATTTAACATCATTAAGAATGAAATGCCCCTGATCACGTGACTATGAAAGTAGGCAGTGTCAAATTCGGGAATGGTACATTTGTTATTTAATTTTTTTTTACATTTTTCCTTAGTTCAACACATCTTCGATCCATGTCATATTGTTACTAGTAATTAAAGGAAAGCTACAAAATTATATTCACCGACCGTGCACAATAAAACTATTGTTAACTGATGTAAAGACGGTAAAATACCAACTCCAACTGATTTTGAAAATACGGTAAGCGTGCATAGTTTTCACACTTTTATTTTCCTTTCAAGTTTCACCTCTCACCTTTTAAAGAAGAGCAATAACAAAATTGATCTTACCGATTTTGTTTTCTGAGATCAGAAAGAGTTATGTCTTTCAGTAATATTATAAGTGCGCGACGAAGGAATTTCAGTTTTTAAAAATTAACAACTCTAAATTGTTGATTGTTGATCATAACATTGTCGGTTAATAGATTGCTGATAGCTTTACCGTATTACTTGTCATGGTGTTTTCTGTTTACGCTCTCTATATAATTTGTATATGCGCGCCTGTATGTAATTTATATGATGCGCTCTGTTTGTAATTTATATATGACACACAGAAAGAATTCACGAACTAAAATTCCAAAGGACCCGTCAATAATGTCGAGGTAATGAAAAGCTGGAATTCATGAGTAAATTCTGTCACCGAAAACAAAGAGAGATAAGCCCTGAGCATTACAACATGAGGATTTCGATCACATAATAGTCAAGATAATAAGGAACTGCAATGTCAATCAAAAGGTCATGGAAAAAACACTTACCTATATAAAATAAATTCAACGGATGCGTTCACAGAAATCAAGTGCGGCAAATTCCAACCGGGTGGAAAACACCACGTATGAGTAATTCACATACTACGATATTCACCCTCGTAGTTGCTCACACACTACGATATTCAACCGTTGTAGCTGCTCACGAGTCCAACAGCAGCTGGTGGTGCTAGACGAGTCAGCATCCACACGCGGTGTTTAGAAATGCTTGACATTGGTAAAGTCGTGCGAGATGGCAGACCAGTAGCGCCACAGCGTGAGCATGTCCGTATGTCTTGTGTGGTCTGTCAGCGATTTCAAGATGCGGAGAAGCTAAACGATTTTAAAAAATAAGAAGAAAGAAAACACGAAACAAACCAAAAGTTTCACCGCCAAAAATCAAACGCTAATGCAAAAAATCGATGATTCAAGGAAAAACAAGCCTCGATACCCACGGGATTTCTTCTCTCCTTTGCCCTTTATCTGCAGTCTAAATTTGCTAAAAACCCACGGCTGGGTGCTATCATTTGGGAAATTGCGTAATTTGACTCATAACGATCATCTCCCATTTTGCGGCAAAGCTTTGAGGCAATTATAGTAGTTATATCTGACCTCCGTTACTCACGCGAGCCAAACATATCGATGGAGCTGAGCACATGCACCGTTTGTCACTTCCCAACTATGTAGTTATCTCGTACGCGGCGCGGCTTATCGATAATAGGTTACTAGAAGTTGTGCCCTACATTCCTTTGTCCCGCCGCAGAATTCTCTCTCTCTTTTTTTTTTTGTGTTTGTCTTCTCTTTCTGTCATTCTTTTTTTATATTCTTCCTTGTGTCTCGCTTAGAAACATCAGCACTAAACTCTTGCACCTTGCCTGGTGTTCACGCATATCCCTTTCCTAAACCCCCCACCCCTCACCCCGCCCGACCGCTCCTTCCCTTCCCAATTATTCATACTTAACTTTCAGTGGATTTTTATAGTAGAGTTTCTAGCAGAGATAAACTGTTTAAATGATCAATAGCCGTGGTTTTCTTGTGATGGGAAGTTGCCAAGAATAGTAAACCTTTTAAGACAATCTCTTTAACCGCCGTGCCTGCTGGAAATAAAATGTAGGCCGCTAAAAAAACAGATTGTACGTACGCATGTTATTACAAATGCTCACGACCGACCAGTGATGTCATTATGAGCTGAAAGTCGTTGAAACTTGCGAAATCAAGAAATAAACAACTTGCAATCATAACTTTCTCGAACGTATGAGATGAAATTATAGTCAACTGATCCTGTCTTCAACAAAATTGACTGTGACACTGGTAATAATGACGCTAACGATAACAAAAGCAACAGCAAGAAGAAGAACAACAACAACAGCAGCAAGAATAATAACAACAACAACCAGCAGCAACAGCAACGGCAACAACAACAACAATTGTAAGAGCAATAACACTAATAACAACGACATCAACAATAACAATAACGATATTGATGATAATTAATCTATCGGAGGGGCAAGAACAATTTACCTGTTTTCAAAGTTAATAACTTCAGAAATTCTTATGCATGTCAAATTTTGTACACATCCAGGTGGTTATGGGTATGTCACAGGGAAAAAAAATTAAAACACATGCCCAGCAGTGGAACGTCTTTTCTGATCTGTGTTTTTAATAGTTTTGTTGTTACAAAGGGGTAGCACCTAGAATCTAGATCAAAGAAATCGGCAATATTTTGTAGATTATATACATATGTCTGTTAACATGCTTAAAGTTCGATTCCAGTGGTCTTAAAATTCCTTGAAATTATTGCAAGTGAATTGAATAAACCGTTGTTTTTGTTTTGGGTTTTTGGGGTTTTTTTTTTTTACCAACGACTACTTCAAAACGCCTTGAAAACAAAACAAATATCTAGGTTATATCCCAGGTAATTCTTGTAGTCTAGATCAACTACTAATTTCTACTATCACTATCATTAGAAGTACAGTTACTGTTGCTCTTTCATCTACCATCAATTCTACTATTGCTGTGACTGCTACATCTATCCTTTTACTACCAAAACTTATGCGGTCACATCTATAAAGTTTCGTACTATAGTCGATTCCGGTGTATCGCCAATTCGCGATCATGATAATCACGACTTTCGTTTAAGTGCAACAACTTCCACATAACAACAACAATAATATGATAATACTGATAGTATTACTAGTAGTACAAAGATGGCAGCTGAACAAAGCCGGAACCAAGGGCATGAGCTGCAGTGTTGCCACTGGTAGCGATTTATCCCTATGGGAAGGTAAAATGATTTTCGCAGCGGAAAATCGCTCTTCGTAATTTGTTTGGGAAAAATCGTGAAATGTAGGATAAAGTGGATAAAATGCCTGGATTTCTACTTTTTAACAGTAAAATTATATGATTTTTTTTCCCCACTGAATTTGCCTCGACGTCGCTCACAGGGAAATGCAGGGGGAAAAAAATCACACACGCTGCAGAGTAAACGCACATGAGCAGAGTGGCAACACAGAGTCGTTGTCATATCGATAAATGTGGTAAGACTGCACTTGAGTAATTATCTGGGACAAGTAATGAAGACATAAACATAGACATTCGTTGTTCACGATCACATGGCAGGAGAGAAGAGTTTGTCGATAAATATGAGTTTACATTCCATGGATTCTAGGCTAATAACAACACTAGAATTTTTTCACGTAATGAAAGGCATTGCTCAAAGACACGCATACAGTTGTTTACGATAGAGATAAGAACCATGTTATTATGCCTCCCTTGGTTATGCAAGAGACGAATAAATCACTGCTGTCAGAACAGAGTATGACAGTGTTATAACCTTGCTTTTCTTTGCTGTCATCCGTTTCTCTATCATTCCTCCCATCCATCCATCTATCCATGAATAAAAAAAAACGCAACATGTCCAATTTGCGAACATCAACCTCTTATTTCGCTGATTCAAACTCACAGCGAAATTATATCAGTGTGAATTTATGACACTATCTAGCAAGAAACAATCGCACGTAGACAAGGTGCTGGATCAAGAAACGCACTCAGATCTAGTACGTCTGTTTCATGGGGAAAAACAACACCAGCACTCATTAGGAAAACAACATTTTTGGAAACAACAGTTCTTTGATTATTCACCCATTTTTTTTTCCGAATCATGAATGCTGCAGTGAAACTATTGGTCTTAATGTCTTCTAATTTTTCAATACGATCATCAACGTTCAAAGCTTTTTTCATTATCTATTTCTCTATATTAAAGTATTTGTGTATATTTTTCATTCCTATTTCTCTATAGTAAAGTCTTTGTGTATATTTTTCATTCCTATTTCTCTATAGTAAAGTCTTTTTGTATATTTAAAAGTGTTACCGTCCAAAACTATATCGACTATTTTACAGTAAATCTCAAAACCAAAGCACAGCGTACACTATCGAGCAGGACTTGCGATCGCCACTCATGTACAGTAAAACTCCAGGTTATTTTCAGTTTGAGAGATTTGACAGTAGAGATCCATGTTTGTTGTGCTCGATATCACCCTAACTTAATCCTTCCCCTACCCCGTTTACTTTGCCAAAACACCGACAACTACTCACTCCATTACGACGAAATCGAGTTGCCCATCCATTCTGTAGTCAGCTGATGGTCAACTCAGCCACATCGGACAAAACCGAATTTTAGAACTATATCAAGATTCCTCAGTGTCATTCAGATGCAAACTTTAAAGCTAGCAGAACACCTACTAAATCAACCACTCCCAAAGAGTTGTTGTTATCCCTGGAATATCTCAGGATCAACAGAGAAGTCAAAATTTATATCCTCATCTTGTGCACCTTCTCGACATGTCATTGGCTACCCCCACAGAACATTCCCAAGAGATCTCGTCTGATGACGTCATCCTATCTTTGTTCTCAGTCATGTTCTACACTCAGCCTAGCAAATGACGAAATCACAAGTGCCGAATTTCCCTCCCTCCCCCACGGAAATCCCGTTATTTCACTAGCTAACTCGTAAAATACAAGACCAACAACAGCAACAAAAAGAAAAACGGGTACTTCATTTCAGGAAGCACTTATCACTTCATGACAAAAAATCCCAACAAGAAACCTGTACTCATTGGGAATAAGTTATGTTTACATTTACATGCAATTTGCAATGGAGTCTGAATTCAAAATGTCCTTCAAACCCCAACACCCCCACCCCCGAATNCCCGAACTCCGTCCCTCCCTCCCCTCTCCTCGGCCACTCTTTGAATCCCTCAAAAAATGTCAAGTATAGCAACACCATTTCGTTAAACTGAATTTCAGTTTTATATATATATAGACTATACACACACATGTTAGGCCTGACTGAATTTCGGAGTTGCTTAAAAAAAGCAGAATAGCAGACCAAGCTGACTTGTCTCATTCAGGAAATTCGACCGCTTTGACCGCGGCCAAGGTCTTTGGATCCTAAAGGAACCTTAAAAAACGAGAACAGATGTGAGCAGTTCCAACGAAATCCGAAGTCAGATAACCTAATTTCTGAAAAGCTGTAACATTATGGTGAGAAGTTTTAGATGTTCCTAACAGGATTCATTCAGTCTGTAAATATATATCAATACTAGTTGCTAGAAAGTTAGAGCTTTTCAGAAATTAGCACAACAGATGTGGCGGCATTCTGTTGGAATTGTCCGTGTATCATTTGCATTTCAGAATACGTCATTTACATGTCAAACAAAATCTTCATAATCTGGTGGCTAAGCAGGAGAAAGGGTCATGTCCGGACGGCGAATCTGCTATCTACAGCAGACTTGTGTCAGAGACAGGTGAAAACAATGACCTTATTCACTACTCGGAACGTAGTATTGTCTAGCTCGCTAGCGCCATGAACTCTAACGAACTGACTGCTCAGTGATTCAGTGATTAAAACATGGAGTTTGAGAAGTGACAGTTCGGTTTTCGATCCTGATCGCACTTTTTTTTTTATCTTGAAGGGGGAAACAGAAATGACCAGTCTATCCCCAAAAATCTTGAATAGTATCCACATGTCTTCTTTTATTCCGACTTCGTCACATCCAGAAACCATTTCCTTACGGAGGCCTAATAACACAAGTCTATTGTAGGTAGCAGATTCGCGTCCTGGCGCATTATTTGATAAAGTAAAAAAACTTTCCCTGCCGTTACGAAAGGCAAATTCGTAACTTTCCTGCATAAAGTACATGGAAAAAAAGAATCCAAAAAAAATGAGGGTCGGGGCGTGAATGAACGTAATCTCCGTCCCATCGCGGCCAACCTTTCTATTAAACACGATATGACCGCGGCACGGCGCGGCACGGCGCGTCCTGTTTCACGTACACTATAATACTCAGGTTACACGTAACAGTATACATGACCGAAACCTACACCCATTGCAGGGATGGCTAGATACTGGCGAGGATGACATCCACTTACCTATCCCCATTTATCCACTCCCTCCCAACCTCGCCCATACATACTTCTGTTAAAGCCACAACTGAGTTGACCTCTTCGGTTATCGCGAAAATACCCAGTGCCAAGCCAGAGAAAACACACTTACACTTGGCGGATTACACTCTGCTATTTGAAAAGGCTGATTTACCATTCACTTTACGCCTTGCATTTTTCAAGTGCGATATGCTGATAAGGCGGTGACGACAAGACGCAATCCTCCCTGGCCCATATAAATCCTGAGTTTGACAAGAAAGTAACGCTTCCAAACTTTTTTAAGTTAAAAAGGTTACGGGGTGTTATCCTGATACCCCTGTTATTGTCGGCCATTTTTTGAAGAATAAAACGTGGCGACAGATCCTAGCATCGCATCGGGAGAAAAAAGCGTGTAGACAAAGAGGGCATCACTGCCCCCAGAACCGTAGTCTGTTAGCAATAGCACATTGTGTAAAGTTTGTTTTGGAAGTTCCCTTGTAGTTTTAAGAGTAAAGTTGCGTAAGGTTTGTTTTCGAAGTTCCCTTGTAGTTTTAAGAGTGAAGTTAAGAAGAACTCCAGAGTGGGCCTCATCTGGAGATGCTTCAGTATGAACCCGAGCCATGATACCACTACTATCACACGATAAATGAGGAGAACGGGGGTAACAATATGGACTAGTTCAAGCGTGTTTGCCGCCATTTTGAAACCTCACAGCACACGCCTCCGAAAAGGCATAAAAAGCATGCGTCATCTGGTCTTAAAATAAAAAAAAATGTGCAATAATAATGGCCTGATGGTACTTTAACTATGAAAAAATATTTTTTTCATCCTCAAGAATGAAATACAAGTTAAAGCAGAAGGAAGATTAACAAGTTTGGCCTTAGAGAAAGATATTTCTTCAACTTTTAAGTCTGAAGTTTTCCACATAATACATGGACATTTTTAGATGGAAAACTGCTAAAATGTTCCCATTCTTTCTGCATGCGCAGAGTAAGATGATCTTGACTCATTACAGTGCTGTCGACTCAAATCCCTTCACAATATTCTATCTCAAATTTTGCTCATCAGGACTTCCCAGCTTTTTCTTCAGAGGCAAATCCTTGAGATTCTATCCTGCATCTTTTGGCGCGATGCTAGTCATGGATATTCTGTAGCCTCGGGCCGCTACTGTTTTCTCTAAGCCCTCTTGGCATTGTAGGGACTGCGGGTGTGATAGTCGCTACAGCCTTGACCCCAAACTCCAGACGCGGGTTATATCTATCTCTATATATTATTAGCACTCTGTGAAGATTTACAGCTGCACCTGCATTTGATGAAGAGACTCGAATTAATCACTTCAGATTTCGACCATGACACCTGAGGACACTTAATCTACGCCTTCCTCTTGTCTCACAGACTGAACACGCTTTCGATGACCTCGTCAAAGAATCCGCAAAAAGCAAGCTCATCAAAGAAAACAAAAAAACAAAACTTGATGCCGAAACAAAACAAGCCGTAACTGACCTGGAGGTCCAGAAAAAGCGCTGGATGTGTATAAAACAGCCAAAGTCCCTGATGAATTTAGAATCAACTGCTACAATGGAGTCAACTGTCCTGACGCAACAGATAGGATTGAAATGCCCTTGAACTGTAGCGGTGAACATTGGCAATGTCAGTGCTTAATCGGAGCAAAAGACTTCGCGCTAGAGCATGATTAAAAATATTTATTTTAACCACTATGTCTCGAGTGCATTGTTTTGCAGGCATGAGAAATCTTCAATAAAAAAAAACAAAAAACCCGAACTCATAGAGTTAAATTTCATGATCTGTCCCTCAGGCTCGTATCTACACTACCACCATGGCAGATCTTCTAAGACGTGCTCTTGAAACAAACCTTAATCGCAAAATGCCACTAGGTAAGATCCCCCCCAAAGGATTCATGTATCAGACCGTAACATTCATTAAGTACATGTACATATTTCTTCACGCGTGCTCTGGAGATAAAGATTTACCGCGACAAGGTCAAGCCAAGGTCACGGAGTCCAGGATGTTCCTCGAATCTATTGTCGTAAAACTGACACAAAGACGCTTCATTCATAAAATATAGACCGCCAGACCCTGGCCCAGTGCGGGTCTACGAGAATTTGTTCATTTCTGTACATGCTTCAACAAAATTTGCGGTAACAGTAAATAATTGACACTGTGCTCAGGTACAGCCTTAATCCATTATCTGTATGAAATACAAGCCGGTATTCCTTTCAAAATAGTTTATGAATTATGAGCCAATTACAACGAGGTTTCCAATGGAGTTGGACATGGCCTTGAACACAGGGTGGGACGGAATAGTTTTTTGGGAGTTTCCCCAGGAATTACGTAAGAAATATAAAAATGTGAGGCAGATTACCTTTGTGTGTCTTGAATACCAAGCGGCCTGGATTAAAGGGACAGTCGCATGATAAGACACACTTTGAGGCATATTATTCATTCACTGCGACTTCTACACTCACTCTTTCACCCACATGAGCCACACTCTCTTCTTTTACAGGGTCTCTTGAAATGTTCTCTTTCATGTTGAAATGCTGGACAAAAAATAATAACATAAACCACAACCAGTTAAAAAATAAATTTAACCCTCTAATACCCACTGTTCCGTATATGGCCCATTAGCTTGGTGTTTCCATAACAAGTGATAAGTGGAAATGATTCCTCAAGAATCTAGCGTATAATACTACATATTACTACATAACAATAAACCGTCTAGACAATATATGATTTACAGTAAGTTGAAGAGATCTAAAACATTTACTCAAAATATCTAAAGGAACCAGCTTTGTGACCATATAAACATACTTTCGACTGGGACTTAGAGACTTAAGCCTGGAAAATTTGTCGTTAAAGAGATTTTGACAGAATTGTATTCAGTCCAGCGACGCATCGCCATGATAAGGTTCCTGTATAAAATGAAAGTAATCCCTCCACATTCACGGGGTCAAAAATTAAGATGGCAGGCATGTACTTTATATCTATATTAATAAAACGCTTCTGCCAAATTTGTGTCACAGATTTCTTGAAAACTACGTGACGTAAAAACATGCGGTTTTCACCTAAATTCGTAGAAAAATACACAAAAGGTAACTATACACATCTGTCCTCTTTATGTTTTGTACCTTTTTTTTAAAAAAAGAATGTGTATAGCAACGAAATACAATCTCCGATAGATCTTTTCAATCCGCCCGATTCGCCAATCGTCCAATTTTTTCACGGAGTCTAATGCATTCGTCTATGATGCCTTTCGGTGCGCTAGGTATTCTTTCGCCGCTGGTGCGTTGCCTGCCTGCTCATTTGTAAAATTTGGTGTTTGTCTTGTTTGAAAATATGCGGCGAAATCATTCCCTTGGCGCTAAACAGGCCGAGTGCATAACAGAGTTAGTCACCCTTTGAAACTCACCGGAAATTACAGTAATCATCCTTGAAACATATTTACTATCTGGTCTGTTGTCTTATTTGACTGTTTTCTTGGAAACCAGTATGTATATTTGGAAATTCTTTGTAATGGTATGTAATGAAGTATTGGGACACGCATGAGTTTATCCCACATCTTCCTGTCTGCTATATGACATGATACGTCACGCCACCGGCTGAACCATGGTGAAACGTTAGCGGATTACATACATGTAAAAAAAAAACATGATGCACAACTGTCAACCATGTCCATCTATGATAAAAAGTATTTATCTCTATTTGTTATTATAACATTTATCTTTATAATCCTCAGAAAAATACGTACAAGATGGTTGAGGCTGAGCTTTGCCGTTTGTTACTGGACCAATACAAAAGTGGCTCTCTGATACATTGGACTTGAGAACTGAGGAAGTCAAGACCCCAGGACCCGGAGGTTCAGTCATCGCACTGCGTAAGTGCCAAAAAAAAAAAGGTGGGATAGTGAGAGGAAACAAACAATAATATTAAAGAAATGGAAGGAATGCGGATCAAGAAGACAAGAGACATGACGTCAAAATCCTAGGCAGATTCTTTTTGTTTTTTGTGGTTGTTAAATAACAAGCGGATCGTAAAAATCTACAGGCCCAAATTTTCTGGCCGCGCCTAGGCGCCGTTTTACTATGTTCTATCTTGGGATTCACTGGTTCAAGCTTTTCACAGACGAACTGATGAAGCGTAAGTCAGTTTGTATACTTAATGAGATACGAGTTTATGTTGCGAGCCAAGACATATATACAGCCCATCCATAATCTGGAACAATAGCAATATGAGAGGGGCTACGTTTCCTGCGACCTGTTTTCATGTTCTCCCTTCCTGTAGATACATCCTACTATACACATCCACTCTATGGCCATGACATGCATTCCATTCCTATCACAACGGTTCTCAGACTGATTGACCCATCTTGACCCCTTGGCAAATTCAAGCCCATCTTTTTATTATTTTTATCATTACTATTATTATTATCATATTATTATATTATCATATTATTATTACCATTACCATCTAATTATTGTCACATTATTTTGTGACATTTCAAAGAATAAAACGTAGAGCCATATTATTTGGCACAAAGTGCCATAATTCCTCAGAAAAGAGTCAAGTACACCACTTTTTGACTTCACACATGAATATTCAGGTACCGTCATTGGAGCAGGTCACACTAAAAATGTCAGAACATAAATAAAGCAAAGTTTGCTTTTCATTCACTTAGTGACATATGACACTGTAATAATCACTGTCAGAATTATCATCACCATGTTCCACTCTCCCCTGCTGGTTTCAACGTCACAGCCACTACTACTTAATCAAGCGACTGATACACCGAGTTGCCGGGTGGGTAGCTTAAAGCCAGCTCAGACATATTCCATCCACACAGAGCAATGACCGCTTGGGAACGAAAATGGCACCAACCATGGGCGGATTCACAGTGGGCCAGATGAGACAGTAACATTCTCCAGAACCTGCATCTCTTAAGGATCCGAAACC
>JAWQUT010000077.1:481855-514066 GCA_033807755.1 Ellobium chinense | reverse complement strand
GCCAGATCATAAAGTCGTCTCTACCGTTTCCGGGAAAATAGTATGTTAAGATAGATGTATCATACAAGAAGTCTGACTGAAAGAATGTGTAAAAGGAACATTGACCAAAAAAAATGCCCTCTCATGAGGGAAGAGGAGAAGAAAGGAAGAAGTAGATGAACAAGATGAGAAAAATAGAAAGAAAGACCCGATTTGTGGATATCAAACAATGTTTGCGGACCCGTATGTTCATTCTACGTCGCTTCATTCCGTGCCGAATCCAGAAGCTCTCAGCCAATCAGGTTACATCTTTTAAAACTCTGAACCAATCAGATTACGCCATTAGCCAATCAGGTTACATCTTTAAACACTCTGAACCAATCAGATTACGCCTGCAGTAACTATTAGCCAATCAGATTACATGTGCAGAAACTCTCAGCCAATTTGATTACGTCTGTAGAAACTCTACGCCACCCAGAGGACGCCCCTAACAACGTTTGGCCAATTAGAGCACCGAAATAACAATACACTCGTGGTGAACAACGATCACTATAATCTTTTTTTTGTTTTTCTTTCCAAGTTGAGCACATCAACTTCGTCAAGGTCCTTGGATTAAATTATCAAGTCTTCTAGAAAGGATGTGAGAGATAATAACAGAGGTTTATTTATGAACGTGTGTGCTATCAAAGTTGTGTGCTATCAAACTTCTTTCACTTTATCTGGTCATCATTGAAGTGACAACACAAAAAGAAAGGGAAATCAAGCCGTGCTAGGTTTCTCAGTCTGGAAGATCGAGTTTGGTATAATTAATCCATCCTCCTAAGTATCAGATCAGACCTAAAAACATGATCTTAATTTTCGCAAAAGTCCTGTTAAAGGAGATGATATCAGCCTATAGAGGACACTCGTGTACAATCTGATATTTGATGTGTAATGTAACAAAACGGATCAGATTAGATTCACTGATTCTTTGGCTGTGCCATTACGTGAGGCCGAATTTTATATACGGGCGCACGAGANGGGGGGGGGGGGGGGGGGGGGGGGGGGGGGAGAGAGAGAGGAAGAGAATGAAATATTTAAAGATACAGAAAGCGTTTAAAAGAAAGTGAGGGAGAAAAAGGAAAGAGAGAGAGAGAGAGAAAGAGAGAGAGAAGGAGAGAGAAAAAGATGTAAGAAACGTAGCTAGAAAGCGTCTCAACTACAATATAGCCAACTGATGAATATTGTCCCAGATGATCTTGGCAAATTTAAAGTTCCCTGGACGAAAAGAAAAATATCTTTTTAAAGTTTTTTTCTTTTTTGGTTCACCTTGAATGAGTGTTCTTTCATTACTCTGATTATGTTTTATTCAGTAACAACACCCATTCTTCGATTGAACCCTTGTTCTTCATATGAACTTTGTTTGCCAAAACACAAACTTCTGACACGGGCAACAGGGCTCTTGGCGACAGGCAATGCGACCTTTGACCCGTGAGCTCTGACCAAGGAAGTAATACAACCTTAATTACTTCAGGAAATTCAAAACATCGACTGCAGGCGGTTACACCAAGCTTTACACAGAAGACATAGACAAACCAAGGTCGTCATGCAACTCTGTGTTGAGGAAAATGATGACATGTTAGATTTGATGGGCATAGATAGCCTTGTAATAAAATACACAAGCATTACATGGACTCAGCCCCTTAGCTTTATAATGATATTAATAATAATAATAATATTATTATAATAATATGATACTCTGATTGGCCAAGCATTATGGACCTCAGTGAATTAGGTTGTATTTCACAAGAAAAGTCCTACAAAGTTTGGTGTAATAAATTTGTTTAGAATTTATAGGCCAGCTCTGAAAAACAGAATCTGAACTTACATTCCACAAGGATAGAATAATCTCAAAAGGAATAATACTAATAAGCTGTGCAGTGTAGTGTGTCATTTCGTAGTCCAGATCTTACTTGACGTGGCATTCGACGTCATAGGGCCGCCCTTACCACTATCTACGGCTGATACGGGTGTCTGTTTTTGCCCCGTCACTTCTTGTCCAGCCGAGAGAAGCTCATGACGGTCTAGTCTGGCTGTAATCAAAGCGGACAACCGGCAATAATGTGGGGGTAATAAGGTGATGCAGCCAGGCCCTGTCGTCCTGTAGTGTTACAACCACGGTGTAAATGTTTAGTGAGAAGGAATGCGTTAAAATATTTATGCAATCGTGCACCAGTCTCGTTTTATTTCGCCACCCAAGGAATTTGCTTTAACAGCCAAATACATAATATACACAAAACTTGCAAAACCGCAGAGAAAAAAAAAGAAATAATTAAGGGTTAAAAACTCGTAGATTAATACGGTATCACTTTCAAAACACATCAACGTTCTCCCCTTCCTTTAACTGCCAGATAATTGCACAACAGGCCATAATCACAAGACTGGGAGGTCCTGAGCTATCGCTTTCCTTCGACAGAAGAAGATCCGGGGCATTAATACCAAATTTGATTAAGTCAAAGCATCTATAATTTCCTCTCACTAGTCTCCATGACACATCGTGAAGCGAGACAATCTTTCAAAGACAAAACAACAGACGCCAAGAGCCTCGGCCGACTTGCCCTTTCTCTACGTGGACTTAGTCCTGGTGTAGGAGTCAGACGTAACAACATCCCCTCCACGTAGACAACAGATATTATATGATCAACGGTTCTCATGGGAGTTTCGAGAAATATATGTGCTCCTTTTTTAGGATTTTTGACTCCAATCCTCCTTCGCACACATTCTTCCTGCGTTTGCAGTCAACCTGTGTGCTGTCGTACATAGATTCTATAAAATTAAATGGCCGCTGAATTAGCATTGCATTTTTTTTTTTGGGCAGATAGATCATTAGAAACTTCAAATCGCAATTCGCTTAACACCTGTCATCCATACGTCGCCTGTCGACGTCAACAATTTCTCGTCCTTTCCATCCACACGTCACCGATCAGCGCAGATGTCACATATTATTAACACTGTGTTCTTCTCACTACTGTTTTTATTAAGAATATGGGATTCATTTTTTTTAAATCTCCATGTGTGCCATGTGGATGAAAGCTGTTAATGATAGCAAAAATGTTCATAGCACGCAATATTGTGTTTTCTGTAACAACATGTATTATAAAAGTCACTAGAAAATCGCAAATATTTTAACCGCGATTTTTTCCTTAGTCTCAAGAGACTCAAATTACAGCAGAATCTATTGTATATAGGCAGTATTTAACATACTGTAAGCCTTTTTTTTCTCTCTACCTCTTATGTGATATTAAATTATGGATTCATGATTTGTGGCTGCAAAGTCTGAGTGAAGCTGGCAAACCCCAATTTGAGAACTCCTAACCTATGGCTAGACTCTGTAGAGAATGTCATAGCACATAATCTCAAGAGACCCAGGCTGGTGAGGAGATTAGGGCCTTCTGTGCCAGGAAATGAACACCTCAACATAACTATCCAGAATATGATACTCTATTGTCACAGAGATTCTAAAGATGGAGAGTGATACTCTTTTCAGTCTAAAGGCTTGATAGAACGCACATGTATTTAATTCCACAATATTTCCATCAGCGAAGTAACGTCTATAGTATCTATTCTGGGCCTGCAAAGACGGAACTCGTGGAGTCTAAGGTTGTATCCATAGAGTAGGTTAGATGGGAACAATGGTGTCATTTTTCTCAGAATTTTAAAGCGATTTTGATGACATTATCCGAATTCATATAATGCGTCAAAAAATTCAGGACTTTTAAAACTTTATAAGGAATTTGGTCTTTTAATACCAATAGAAAAAATTTCATACATCCGTATAACAAAACCTTAGGTTAATGTAATACGTTAAGACGGGTGATAATGATATTATGAAATTGATCGTCTTTTCTCAACTCTCCATCTCTAAAGTTTACACAGACGAAAATGGCCATTTGGTGTCCGGATTATCAAGTTTCAAGTTCATATTATTTAGATGGGTGGCCAAGAACAATACATACATAGCACAAACATATCAATAATATCAAAACAGATACAAATTAAGTAAAATCAAGGATGATAATCGAGTGAGACACGCATGGATGGAGAAATGCAAAAAACTCACGATGCGATCACAGAACGAGACCATGTCCACAATTTCATGAAAAACTATCCACTGCCAAAGATGCTCACGAATGAAGGCTGGAAGAAAAAGGCCATATCAGAGGACGCAGTTTACGTGACAGACGGAAGTTTATGCAGACATCCAGCCACATTGTAATTCACCGCACCGCTCGTTTATTGTCGGGATCTGTCTTGGCCGGGCGACGACGCCTTGCACCCTTGCAACTGGCTTAAAGGTGGGTTACATTGGGTTAGATGGTTATTTTTTTATGTAATCATATAAATACATTATGCAATTCTTGTACTGTGGCAGAGGAAAATAATGTCATTTTTAAAAAGACATTGGTCCTCTTTTTGTCCGTGTTAAAGCAAGCAGCTAAAGATGATATTGGGACTACATCACTTTAACAGAGTAATTGATTACTGAGCACCTTGCAGATGGCGAAACAGGATCAGAAATTTCCAAAGCCGTTCGTGCAGACACACAGTTCATTAATTTCTTACCTCCCCCCCCCCCCCCCCCCCCCCNTTACTCCCCTCCCTCTCCTCCGGCAAGAATTTCGAAAACAATTTATAAGAACATCACAGACACAACACAATCATCTGATACTGTAGACCTTCTCCGGTATAACCCACCTTTAAGAGTGGTCAGCGGATGTCGACTGTTGTGTTCAGAGCAGATGGAATTGTTGTGAACATTTCCTGAACGAGACCACGGATTGATTTTTCTGTGTTGTTTGATTGAGAAATCATCATCTCAATCCACATCCATGTCCAGATATTTATAGCTCATCGAAAATGATCCAGAGAGAGTTCTGCCTATGGGGGATCCCCGAAAAGGGCACACCATGTCTTTGGCAGATTTAATAAAAGTTAATGAACTAGTTAAAGGATGGGTGGTCACATTCAGCTGCGATCCCAACCTCGTGACTAGTGTGTATGACGATCACCTCATGCCCTGTCTATGGTGACCGACAGATGTGTCGGTCACATGGATCCAACCCTTTGAATGTCGTTTGGCACAGGTTTACCTATTTTATTCTGACATGAAACTAATTTGAATACGGCCATGCAGTATGTAGTCAGGTCTGAATCAGAGGACAGAGTTAAAAGCCTCGTAGCATTTCAAAAAGATTTTGCTAGGATGTTAGTGTCAGAGGTCTATGCAAAACTCATTTGCCTGAACAGGACGTCGATGACAGGACAGAAGTTCCTCTTGGGTCAGTGCAGCCAAGAGGAAGACACTGGTTTAATCTGAGAAGCGCCGTTGTGGCGAGAGTACAGGACGTACCCACATGCCAACATGAGTGTGGAACATGGAGCCGCATGTTAAAAGAAAGGGGGGACGACTCATCTTCTTTCTGCTATCACAACACCAGACAAAAAGCCGCAACTCCCGTGAGAGAACGTTTAAATTGATAGATTGTGAGAGCTTTTTTTTATTTCCTTTTTGACAGACAGACAAAAAGACAGACATTTTTGCCCCAACTGCTTACATTTTGTGTTCTTATCAAATGGACTGTCTAGTGAACCACATGATATTTGCATACGTAAAGTTTCGTAGCCGCTACAAGGAATAACCTCGCGTAGATTGCCCCTAACAATGACGTGTTTACTGACATCAGTTTTCAGGGCTTGGAGCTGCTGGGGCAGTGAGTTGTTATCAAAGTGTTCCAACGTGATACACTGTGAGCAATGTCTGATATGAGTCTAAAGCAGCACCAAAATCAACCAGTCTTTCACCCTTTTCTCTCAGCTTCAGTGTCTAGGAGCTGTAGCAGACTAGTGAAAAAAAAAATCGTACAAAAGATATATGCAGGTCCTTAAGTAAGTTATGGTTGTCTAGAGATTGATAACTTGGAAATGGCTATGTTGTAGAACCTCGATGAATGATGAAATTCCAGGCGGTCAAAAGTCCTGAAATGAATCTCTTGAGTCCGTGCGTGAAGTGTGAGGTAAAATATAGGGAACGTAGCGGCAGAATAGCGAACTGAGTATTTGTTTGGTTATTTGTTTATTTGTTGTTTGTTTGTTGTATATTACTGTTGTTATTATGTGAGATTCCAATTCGTGTTGTCTTACGTTTTTGGGGGTTTTTTTTGTACATTTCCACAGAGACCCTATACGTCGTTAAATGAGGATTTTCCAGAGAAATATAAAATCAGGATCTGTATTCCATGTCCAGGTGTCCAATGGAAATGAAATCCAAGACTACCGATGAGCAAATAATTTAGTTCAAATAATAAGCAATCA
This sequence comes from Ellobium chinense, assembly GCA_033807755.1. NCBI lineage: Eukaryota > Metazoa > Mollusca > Gastropoda > Ellobiida > Ellobiidae > Ellobium > Ellobium chinense. Next base: position 507,736 of record JAWQUT010000077.1, on the reverse strand, counting down.
TGAGATGCTTCTTTGCTTGAAGTTTCAAAAACTGATCGATCGCGTCTGTCAATTTTTACTGATCTACACCACAGTTTACGTTATCAGGTGTAGCCATTACTGTTTGCTTCAAAGAACTCGGTCAGTTTCTTCATATTATAGCTTTCTTTATATTTCACGGAAATTCATGTATTTTAACAGCAGCTTCAAGCTCAAATTTCAGACTCGCAATTTTCAAATTTTAAAGGTAGAGCATGTGAATGACGTACTTAAAAATCTTGTGGGCGGCTAAGGGGAGGTAAGAAAAGCTTGACAAGAAGTAATCCAGGAACAAAAGCTCTGCTCAAATGGAGACCGACGTGACATGTGGTGCCACACATTCAGTGAACGCTAAGAAGGTCAATCAAGTGCGCTGGGATGCTCGGTATGTGACGTATTTTTGTCATTTTTTAATTCTCATATTATAATGAATTCTTACATACGACGACAGCAACGCCAAGATATATTTATATATAAATTATAGGGCACGAACTACCGCATAAATCAAGGGAAAGCACCCCTGGCCTATAAATCAAAGGTAAGCGTGTTGTTGTGACACCGAGGACAGCCACATCGGAAGTTTCTGACATCAGCGGCATGAAACTGTCTTTCTAGAATTACACGAATTGTAAAAGCAACTGAAATGTTTTCGGTCTTCGCGAATTTCGCATCTTTCTTTTATATTAATAATACCACTCTCTACCAAAGATAATGACCATAATATAAGTCAAATTAAAACGAGAACGTTTAATTTTGATCAAAGACGTACTTTGTTTTGTAAATTCTTTAAGGATTTGCATTTTTCTAACGATAAAAGGCATACTTTGCTAGGGTGCTTTAATCTTGACAAAGTCCAAAGTTTATTATGCAAAATGTGGTCACAGCTGAACAAGCAGCTCTCTCTCTCTCTCTCTCTCTCTCTCTCTCTCTCTCTCTCTCTCTCTCTGTTCATATACTGCTTGGTGAAGAGATGAAGTAAGCCTATTATTATTCTTGTACAGAGAGTGAAGATGTTCTTGCACCAGCACAATACCAGAACGATGTCAGAGTGGAGGGGCGTGGTCACACAACTGTTGGTGAAACATTCGTGTGAAAGAGATTTCTGCACAAAATAATATTATTATTCATGCTGGATGAGGGATCAAGTCTTAGTGAAAAGAATGGTGCCAGGAGTCTGGCTGCACCGTCTGTCTCGTTTCCTGCCGGCGTTTCGGCCTGTCCTCGGGATGGATGAAGGGAAAATCCCCCCAAAAAACAAAATCTTTCATCTTCGACTACATCGATTTCAAGAATCGATTCTTAAAATAACCACAGTTCTTTTTTTATTTCTTCTGTCCATCGTTTAAAATCTGATATCTGACTTGATATATCTAGGGGTGCCTGCACAAGGACCTTATCTCTCGTATGTAACTCATATAATGAGACGATCTTGCACTGGTTTGTATCATCCTTCACAGTCACACGTCACACAAAATAATGTCATTCGAAGGAAAATCATCAACCGAAGAAATCACCCACTGAGCGCTAAGATGGCAAATCATCCCAACAACAAAAAAATCACCACTCATCTGAAAAAAATATTCTAAGAATTAGAAAAGCAACCGAAGAAACAAACAATACTCACATGCTGTGTGAAAGTTTGCAAGAGAATTTGTTCAAGCTGCTTACAGTAATATTACCGTCCTGGTCTGACCGACATAGGTACTCTAGAAATGCTATGAATCATCATAAAACACAGAACACCTTTATGACCTAAACCAGCTCGACAACAATATGTTGCCCCTAATGGCATCTCCGTCTGTTGCCCACACTCCAAAGTAATGGAAAGTAAGTAATAGAGAGTCAAAGTAACGCCAGGTATGTAAGAGCTCTAATATATATATATATATATGTAGAACTGGATCAATGCACTGTACCTGTCATTCTGTGCTACTTTTACACACTCAAACTTCGCCAAGGCCGTGTTGATAACAATTACTTTAAAAAGAGAAACTCGCGTGGATATACACGCCCACGACTGGTAAAATTATGACTGGGACATTTTACAATCTGGGCCACGGCATGATACCCGCACTAGTTGCAAGGTACTTGAATAATGTTTCAAATCGAGATAGTGATTCATTCCAATGTTACATTTAACACAAGTGCACAAATAAACAAATAAAGCCTTGAACATTCTCATTTCTAAGCAATATAGCTTCATAGACTGACTGCATATTTGTGTGAATATATTTAAGATCGTCAAATACACTTTGTTTTTTTTTTAACGCGAGGAATGTATTTCTTAAATTCGCCACTAGCTCCTTGCAACTATTTATGATTATCTTATTACGAGACATCTATTTGATCTATGTGAATGCAGACTTTGAAACACTCATAACCTTCTGCTAGGCCAGATTTGGCAAGGATACATGATTAATGTTTCAGATTTAGATTTAGATAACTGTGGTGATTCATTCAACACAAGTGCACAAAATCACCAGGGTTAGTTTTTATGCGAACAACGTGTCCTTCTAAACTTTGTTGGCTATCTCAATAAATTTACGACCCCCTTTTTTTTTTAACTGTTGTTGTTGCTTAACTAGTCATCTAGATTATTGTGATAATCGTTTCTTCAGATAGTCACCTTTCAGGTGAGCCGTATTTAGAGGAGTATATTAACATGAACAAAATGGAAACTGTCTAGATGCATAATGAATAATTTTGATTTAATCGAAAATGGATTGTTCTTATTTTTGGTCGTATGGATGTACATTAAAAAAAAATTCGCTCTGAGCATTCTGTCTATCACTACAATGTGGTCGGAATCTCCAGACTAGTCTATCATAAATGAAAGAGAAAATTTCGACACTTACACAAGAAAATGCTAATGCGACACGACGCGACAAGGCAGACTTCCGTGCGGAATGCTAAATCACTCTTCGGAATGTGGAATCAATCTTGCCTGCAGGAAATGTTGACATGCTCTCCTTCTGGCGGTTTATCGTATACAGCTCTTGAAACAATTAATGCAATCTGTTTGCGCTTAATCTCCCCTGCATCATGAATCTTTTCCTCCCTCGTCATGACCGTCCTTTTTATCCTTTCACGACCGTACCGGCCTCTGGCCTGACATCCAGAATGCCGGATCGAGAGGTCAGAAATGACAGGCATCCATCAAAACTCTTCACGGACTTATCAGCGGCATGCCGGCCTCCATTTCACTGGTGTCCATCAAAGTCCAGTGGTATCGCCAGGTCATTCTGTAGCACACTGAAGTTCATCATTAACACAAGTGTTGTGTAAGTTGATTGTCCTTTTATAGAAGAACTGAGGAGGATGAACCGCGATCAAAAATTCTAATTAAATCTCTTTATATTTACATATCTATCTTTGGATATTTTCCCTACTGTTTCAGTTATATTATAATATATGTACGTTATGAAATGTCAGATTTGTAAAGTTATGATGATAGTCACTATACAATTGCACTTTGTCAAGATTTCAACACTGTGGAATCCTTCAAGAGTTACAAAAAATGATAGTGAAATGAATATGGAATTTCGTATGATGAAAAACCTTCAGTGAGGTTTTGATTTGAACAATTTCACCAAAAGTCAGAACATATATATTGATCCTATCTCACAAAAGTGCATCGTTCTGAACAATGTTACAAACTTCTATCATTTGGCCTATGTCGCTCCGTCCAGTGGTCATCAACATCTCTTCGTATTGTTAATTTTAGTCCAGATTCCTTTCGTTTTCTGTTTCTGTATTTTGGAAATCATTTTTAGCCTTTATTCTGTTTCTCCGCAGTTCGTTTCCACCATTCATTTCCTTCATTTCCTTCTGTGTCCCATTTTGCATGTGGGTCCCAACTGCTGTGGAATAGCAGTTTTTACGTCTGTAATCAAACAAGTAACTTTTACAGCCTATCCCTTTCCTACTTTCTTCGACGTCAACAAGATCTGCGTCAATCTCTCCATGGTCCAACTGGAGCAGCCACTTTCGTTTCGTTTCCTTTCAATCTGTCGGAAAGAACTAGGCCAGAGTTCTCAGGAGTTGTTCCCTGTTTCTGTGGAGTTCGAATCACTTGAAGACATGTCAGGGAAACCGTGGAACGACCAACTTTGGCGTAAATGACAGTTTGAGTTGTGACACGTCATGTTTGCCCCAAGACCCTGGCACTCTTGTCAAAGTCTACTTCTTTCACGTTATGGTAGATTTCTCGGAAACCCTTTTTAAGATTTAAGGGAAACCTTTTGCATAGTCAAAGTAGCGGTGAACTCACGTCGCACAGGTAGAGATCTAACAACGTTTGACCAGCAGTTCTTTGATACGAGGCTGAAAATATGCTCAGATATTAAGCTCGTAATGTTCGATAGATCGTTGCAAATCGCGAACAATGGAGATGTTTTGATGGTGGTGGTGGGGGGTGGGGGGAGATTAGAAATGAGACGATAGGGAAAAGGATAGCGTGTGAAAAAGACAACGAGAATGATAAGAGAAAAGAGTGTGAGAAAGCGAGCGATACGATCAGTGTAAAAATGAAGCCAGTCATTGCAAGGGGAAACAGCGGCTACTGTGCACAATCTCCTGGCACTTGGAATTCATTGTGAATGACCCTCCAAATGACAGGAACAATAATTCAAAAAGAAACTAGCTCGATGGCAGACACTGAGACGCGTATTACCATTACACGGCGGTCGCACCTGACAGGTTCCGCTGACAGGTTTCGTCACTGCAATGACGGGCAACCCGTGATTGTGGATAATCAGCTTGCAGTTCACGAGGTTATCAGCAGTTTTTTTACTAAACGATAACACTGGTAAGGAAAACAGGACAAGGCGGCTGATAAATTGGCTAAATACTGCCTGGCTGATAAAGAAGTTATCATGAGTGAAGAAACACGGAACGCAGACGTTAGAGGTTTTGCCGCCTCATAATAGCTTGACCTGCTCATGTCAAGGGTCGGCTGGCGCGCAAAGTGCATGACGGGATATCATCCGGGCGCTACCTTTAATTATGGCCGATTTTCTAAGCTTTCAGAGCCTGTTCACTAGATGGATTTATTTTTTTTTTGGTTCCTTTTTCAAAAAGTGAAAAATGAAACTGGGAAACAGGATACGTACACAAATTTCGATTCTGAAAGAACTGATGGAAAGTTGCAGCCAAAAAAAAATTGCAGCGTACTTTCCCTGTGAATAAAGCTGTGATTAAAGCAATTCTGTATCGTCACGACGGTGAAAAGACTGAGATTTTACGGATTTCTATGTCCCAGGATTAAAGACACACTAACAACATTTATCGCGCTCTATAGTGGATGTCTGAACGTTAGGATGCCTTAACGCTGAGAATAACATCGGCGAAGATAGGCTTTTAGCGGTTGGCTGCCATGATTTTGCACTTACCACAAAACGAGCAGAAATTCGGTTCTTTGGGACTTTATTTACTTTGCTCTAAGGACATCTTCAATGAAAGCCAAAATCCGCCATGCTTTGTTAAGCAATTTAAAGTCCAGTTCTTAGTAAATACTTCGGAGTTTCTTTTGATCGTCCCCAATGGATGCCAAACCGCCTTGCTTTTGCATATACACGAGCGTGTTGATAACCTTTGGAGAAACTCATTGTGTCCACTATGTCATATTTCCGTCTCATTCAGACACTCGAAAGTGTATTTCGATTGTTAAAGATCATCCATTGTGCAGCCGGTGACAGAATAAGACATGATGAGACAGACATGAACCCGCGACCCCTGGTTCCAACATCCATAACTCCACCATCAGAATAATCAAGAAGACAGACTCTTCGGATATTCACGCCATCAAAACTAGTACATCGGCTGCTTGTTTTCCTAACTCTTCTATCACCTTCCTCCACATCACACTCACTCACACGCTCGAGATTGCTCTTAAACTGCATCTTCATCCAGTACCCAAAGTTGCACAACATTTTTAGAACCGCCGCCAGTTGGGCTTTTAGCAAGGGGTTCAGAAGTAAATCACGGATGCATGTCTACAGATTGGCGCTGATTACGAGCCAATTTGTCTTCACTTTTCAGCTATTGGTTCAGTTCACGGCCTCCCCACACAAGTCTGTGTATTATGGATGGGAGGATGGGAAGGAGGCAGGCTCGATAACATCACCTCACTCTGCCATGTAACACCTCAGCTGAATTAATGGCCGTTCTTCTAATGGAATCACCGGGGGACAAAAAACACGGCTTTGTGGAGGTTAAAAGATAACGTTTGCTGCACAACAGTTGAGTTAGAGAAACATATTTACGAGGATCAAGCGCACGAAATTGAATTGGAATAAAAAGAAATTATATTGCTACCTGTTAGCCCCATCCACTAGTAAGGACTGGTGGATCGATACCTGAAATTATAAGTATCGGGATATTCGGCTTTGAAGTATGAAAGCGAGTAATTTCACAAAGAATGGAGAAAAATCATGTTTCAGTCAGACATACTCGATTGAAAGTATCGAAATTGTATAGAAACTCCATAGTGTGAGTAAAGATATTGAACTGACATTCCTAAGTTTGGAAAGTATCGATACTCAGGAATTATATCACCCACCACCAACCCACCAATCACAGTTAGCCAAAATCGTGGCGTGTCCCCCTTGAAGTGGGCGATAACCGAACAGTGTTTTGATCCATATGTTTAACCCTTCAAGACCCACTGTGCCATATATGGCACATGAGCTTGGTGTTTCCGTAGCATTATGATATATTATTATAATTATGTGGAAATGATAACTCAAAGAACCAGCGTACAATATTACTACATAAAATAATTAGTCTATATGACAGTATGAAAGTAAAGTTGAAGAGATCTAAACCACTTACTCAAAACATCGAAAAGAACTGGCTTTTTCACTATATAACCTTTCTACTCTTGGGACTTATTGGGTTAATTGATTGTCTGAATCTAAAGAGCTACTCAGACCTACAAAAACTTAGGGCAGAAATCTACCTCTCGTGATCTCCACCCTCCACTCAGTTAAAAATGCCAGCACAGACGTCATCGTGGGAGGAGGAAGGGATTATTACTGAATCAGATAAAATTATAATTGTGATAAAATGCCCTTATTTTAACAGGGGGTGGCATTAATAGCAAAAATATGAGCATTTATTGCTGTGTCATGGGAGTCCACTCTTTTTTTCTGTTTAATAAGTTTTGCTGCAAGAGAGGCAAGGTCTATAAAATTTTGGCAACGTCATAGTAAGTTCATATGTCCTGGGCATGATTGAAATGGCGGAAATTATTATTTAACGTGACCCAGTACTCACTTAAGGCACTCACATGCTCCTTTTGGCCCGATGCAAGATTTTCTCCATTACCCAAAGGAAGACATTACTCCTTTAAGGTTTGTAGTGAATCCAAGAGTAATAATCGAGAATGTGTATTGGTGTATGAACTTCATGGGCTTGCAGTTTGTATGTGTTGTGACATGGAACGCTATATTAATGTACTTTATTATCAAACTATTTTTTTACTTGTAACAGGGCGTTCACAGAACGATGAGGGCTGAGGTATTGCCGTTCCTAGTGTTATCAACAGACCATAACGCACGTTTGTTCTTGGGATTAGGAGCATATAGTCCACAATACTCTCTTCTTCTCCATCGTTAGGAACGAGAGTACTGGACCGCATGTTCTTGGTTTTATTCGCAATCGCAAAAAAAAAAAAAAATTGCAAAGCAACATCAGTTCGACTCGAGACGTCTCAGAACAAAATGGCCGAAGTCCAGTTTGAAATGTTCCCGACTTAATGAAGATCTAACTCGGTAAGTCTCCGAAAGAAAGAGAATAAAAACCCATTAGAGATCACTTAAAGGAGTCTTCGGGAAGAAATCTACCTCTCGTGATCTCCATCCTCCACTCAGTTAAAAATGCCAGCACAGACGTCATCGGGGGAGGAGGGAGGGATTATTATTGAATCAGATAAAAATATAATTGTGATAAAATGCCCTTATTTTAACAGGGGGTGGCATTAATAGCAAAAATATGAGCATTTATTGCTGTGTCATGGGAGTCCACTTTTTTTTCTGTTTAATAAGTTTTGCTGCAAGAGAGGCAAGGTCTATAATATTTTGGCAACGTCATAGTGAGTTCATATGTCCTGGGCATGATTGAAATAGCGGAAATGATTATTTAAGTCCGAAGTCAACTGTAAAATGGCTACCAAAAAAAAAGAGACTCACTTGGAATCGCAGATCAATGCAGGACATCTGTTACCATCAGATTCTTGAGATCTTGGTATATAAGACTTTATGTCTTATGTCTTGACTACATATTATAGGCCAATTCCTCCTTTTCGCGGAGATACACATCCAACTAGCAAACGCTGAACACTAAAGGCAGTAGTGTAAATAGTGGAAACTGATCCCGTCATAGAAATGAAATAAAACAGTTTAATTAAATAATTACTAAAAATCTTATGGTACAGTCCCCAAGCTTTCAAACCAACAGGTCTTCTTCAGGGGGTCTTCTTTCCACTATTTACACTACTACTATTTACACCCGTCTGCAGTCTCTACACTTTTTTTGCATACTAAAGGCAGTTACGTGGCCTGAGAAGTGGAGATTTGTCTCTAATTCCACGTTCTATGAGAACAAACATAAACTGTTATCAGTGTTCTCCGAACCTAAGGGATAAAATGACTGCAGATATGACAATGATCTAGTGACAAATTGCTGTCAGTCATCGACGTTTTTCATATTATATCCCCAACACCTGTTTCCAGCACGTACTTTCTATGGCAAACATGGCGGTAGAATGTGAGTTATATAATAAGCCGGTGGTACAGGATCTGGTGGTACAGGATCTGGTGGTACAGATAAACTCTATTCTTTCCCACATGAAATGAAAGATCGGTGCATAGCAATGGCGACACAACGGAACAGCTGCTCAGAGTAGAGGTCAGTAGGTCGTGAACTCTAGTAAAAAAAATGAATAATGGATGAGTGAAGTAGATTTGTCCCCGCGCTGCAAGCCAGCCTTATCTCTAGTACCATTTATCTACTGCATATTTACATACGTACTTTTAACACAACCATATGGAAAATCTGCAGTCATGGACAAAATACCAAACTCAACCGAACAAAGAAAAAATTATGACAAATGACTATAAAGTGTTCAATCTAAGCTCAATGGTGTTTATTACGGTCAATGGTGGTAATAAATAAAAATGTTCCATATCTCTGCAGTGCAGTTGTCCTCGGTATCAAAGTAGAGATATCGAGAGCTAAAGATATATCGGGGAGTTGAGATAATAGATGAGACAAGGTTACGCTGCATTTCTGCACTTCCATCCAGTAAAGCAATAATAATATGGCACTTATGATAAATGTAATACGCCGCTCTATCAAAGCTCTCTTAGGCATTCCAGGACCGACGTGTTTACTGTTAGCTGAAACGCTCTTGTCTCCTGTATCTCTTAAACACTACTCAAAGCTGTGGCAACACTTTACAGCGTGTTATTGCACTGGGAAAGAGCTTGTAAATGGTCATAAACCAGTGTTAACAACACCGGGGGAAATATAGGAAACCTGAGCTAGGCTTGATGTCCAACGTACAAGCAATATATATGATTATGGCTCAAATTGAGGTAAAGTGCTCTCAAAGAGAGGGACAGAGGGAAATATACAGAGAGAGAGAGAGAGGGAGAGAGAGAGAGAAAGAAAAGGAGAGACGGAGATGCACACCGGGTGTCCGCAATTAGATCAGGGATCATGCAATGTTCCAGTACGGATTCGCGATGGAATGTTAAAAGAGTTTGCCAGATAGAAGCACAGTTTTTTATTGCTAAATTTGTTATCCAATATTAGATATATACATATTAGCGGCAATGATTCACTCGGGGCGAATGAGAGAGGTGTGTTCATCCTACTCGACTTTCCTAGCTCGTAATATTGATTTGTTACACAACAAGAGCTGGCGTTTAACAAGGTCGTATAATTCTCTTTAAGTCATGTGGAAATATGTTCATATTTATTATATCACCATGGGCGGCATACTGTGATGCATTGAACACATTTCAAGGTTGCTGGCTAACGACATTCATTGTGGATGACACATGGCCATAATATCTTCCTTCCCTACCCAGGTGTGTGAGGAAGTGACGAAAAAAGACCACCGGCTTAGCCCATTGCCATGTTATCCCACCCAATATAGAAGCAGTGGCATTCAATTACATGCACGATTTTACTATCCTATTTGCAATGTACCACATATTTCAGCTTCACATGACTAATACGGCTTCACGATTAGAGTTTAAAGAAAATGAAATAAGATCTTTTAACAAACAAGTACTGATGTACTTTATAGCACAAAAGAAACCTCCACAAATCTTTTCGTATCGAGGTATTGATTTGTCATATATGACTGCACTTATCATCATCGTCGTCACTCTATTTGCTTTAGCAAATTTTCATTTGACTTTGAAACGACTAACACGAATCTGTGTCTGATGTTTGCATCTTTTAATCTCTAAGTGATGAGTGTGCGCCGCTGAAACTGTGGAAATTCCTGGGCTAGGTAGATCTATATTTACCAACTTTGACATGGAGACGCACTTAAAATACATTCATCTACACTTTCTGTATGTAATGTTGTGGAGGAATTTCATATCTGATGACTAAGCTACTTCACAGCGTGTGTCTTTTGATCTTATCATAGGGTACATTCTTGCAAAGGTTGAAAACTCCCAAATTACATCCTTATCAAGTTTCATGTGAGGAGGACACTTGTGTCTTAGGACCTGCATTTGTTTTTATTTTTTTATTGTTTATCTTTCGTTATTTATTTGAAGACCCGGGCACGCCAACCCACTTTTCTCTTTTTAGCCTAGACCGGGCTTCAGTTCTGTTATCTAAGTGACCCTAGGCATGCCTGTGTTGCTAGTTGCACCAGTGTCAGTGCATGTGTGTGTGCACTGCACGAGTGACGAAAATTGACTGAAAGCCTTGAGAAAAGCTCTGTTATCGTCACTGTAAAGAAGGTTGTGTCTTATTCGATATTTTTAAATAGCTACTAACATGAGTATTCACAATTTATTTTTCGTTGACATCGACATCTATTTTATGACGTCACAATGAGTCCACGAGGTAAAGCTAGCTACCGAGGTCAGAGGTCACCAGTAAGGTGGCTTAGGTAATCGAAACACAAATCCACTCAGCTGGATATCATATATTGTTAGAGTTTCCATTGTCATAAATCAAATTTTAGTACCACTGGGAGAAATTTCAGAAGCGTGTCTATGATAAGTCTTGCGTCTAAAATAAATATCTATATATGTTTTAAAACATAGAGGGAAATCAATTAAAATGGCAGTGTGGGCAGTATCGACTATCTCAGCTCTCAAGAGTAAGAACATACGCAAAGGGAGAATTTCGAGAGTGTCATGTGACACAAGAATCTTGCAAACCTTATCTACATCAGTTATGAGTTACAAGGCTCATATTCCAATCCGTAGACAATATACGAATATCACTGCTCAGCGATAATTTCTAATAAATGAGTGGGTTTGTGTTTTTTTTTGCTGTTAAATTTAGTTAACTGCAATTTCAATGATAAATGAGTTAGCTGTTAAATCAGAAATACATCCCCTGATTAATCCATTCCAAACAAGACTGAGCTTGACATCTGCTCTATCCCAGGAAATATTCCACTTTAAAGGAAATAAAAACACAGTTATAAAGAGCCATTATCTTTAGATTATTTCCATCTACGTCTGAAGCATTCAGAGAATATTATATACACAATCCGTACACCGCCAGGTTTGTTTGCTTTGTTTTGATACGGCAACGCCTTGGCTTTCACTATTTCCAAACAAAGGCTTTTTTTTTTTATCGTATAGGCCATATTCCGTTGTATGTTAAACAAACAGTCAACATACCCATGGAAATTTCTCCCCGTTCACCACAAACCGCAGCTAGCTCCGCTTAATAGAGTGACAATATTCCTCGCCCCTTATGCCTGTGCACCTCACAGCAGGTGTATTTATGTATTTGCCACCCACAGTAAATGAAAACGGATAAACTTCCTAAACCGAGAGCTAGTGATGTCTGGTGGAGGGTGGTAGGGTGGAGTGTGACTGGGGTGGATGTGAGGTAAAGGGAAAGGGGGGAGTTTGGGGCATATCGCAACCTGCATTGTTAGTAGGTTCAGAGATTAAAGGCGATGTCTTTGGTGTGGGAGTTAGATTTAGAGTGCATAGTGTATTGTTGCTGAGGGTTAGAGATTAAATGTAGTGTATTTGATTTCTACCCCCCTAAGTCTGTCGCCCGGAACAAAGATTAGAGGCTACCTGGAACACTAAGTTAAACATTCTAGACAGGATTTCCTCCCTTTCTTTCGCCTGCGGTGTTACCCACCAATCTCGACCCCGACGTGCAAATCGGTGTTGGGTGAAAATAATCCCCCGTTCTACAATAACTTGGCCTATCGGCACGACATTCCTGAATTAATGACTTCATTAATAGCAAAGGCATTCGACGCGAAGCTTCAAAGCGACGTCGAGGAGAAAGGAGGGCACGTAAGGTTAGAAGAACAAAAAGAGAAAAGGAGAAAAAAAAATAGGCCTAAATCACCTAGGGTAAAATACACAACAGCCCATAACTTTCAAAGCAGGAGTAAAAGATTCTTAAGCGAGAACTGTATTAAGGCCAGAAAGAATGACGGTGCAGGTCATATGTGCACGATACGGGTCGCGATCAGACAACTCGCTGGTTGGGCATTTCAATTGGACGACCACTTTGTACATTCTAACTACAAATCTGCACTGTGCAGTCACTATAAAGCACCCGGGGTTTCAGGGTTGCTGAGGACGTCAGTAATAACAGACATGCTGCACAAAGTAATAATGGATTAGTGGGCATTATCAGGGCTGCAAAAATACCTTTGATTTATATATTATTAACTCGGAGGAATGTTTAGGAGGGCGTTGATTTAACGTAGAGGAAGAGAGATTTTTTAACGCTAGACGATTGTACTTGAGGGGAAATTAACATTTAGATCATGCTGAGAGCGCAAGAATACACATAAACACATAATGATACATGCCTGTAGAAAGAAGGCGTACATAATTATGTCTTATTATGTCTTGTCTTTTACCCTCTATGTCTCATATCTCTTAATTCGTCCATTTTATCCGCTCCTTAATAAGCCCCATATACGCACACGGATAAGTGGCTCAACTCGGATAATATGATACTTGCAACTGTCATTAAGAGAAGCACAAAATGACGACAAGGTATAGAAAAGGAACGTGGGAAAGCTAGAGACAGAGAGAGAGAGAGAGAGAGAAAGAATGCGAGGATAGAAAGGTAGTGTGAGACGTCAACGGAGCAAAAGAAGGAGAGGAAAGAGAGAAAGGTGGTTGTGAGACGTCAAAACGACAGACAGACAGACAGACAAACAGACAGACAGACAGGAAAATAGCGGGAAGATAGGAAAGCAGACAGACAGACAGACAGACAGACAGACAGACAGACAGACAGACAGACAGACACACCTGAAGGATAGGCCGTTAGGAAAATTAAATATTTTCCATTATTTCAGTGTTTATATAACAGATGGAAGCATAGGTAGAATTAAGTATCAATAACACCCACTCAACATTTATCAATACTATAAACCCCAGTCCCACTGATCTTTAAGATTCAGGACGATATAATATTATCACTGGCTAGAACCACAGGTAACAGACGCTTGTTCCGGATTCCACAGAGTGCGATCCGTATTTGCATAAAACAACAAACCCTTAACCTTTTATTTGAAATCAGATAATGTTGCCTCCCTTTGATTTTGAATTAGACTTTAATACGGGGCGTGCTCATACACGCTGAAGTACCTTCCTAGTTCAGTTAGAGATCCTCAGGCACAAGGACAAGGTTGGTCGTCGCCTGGACAGCACGGCTGCTAGTATTGTGCACGGCTGCATATCGACGACAGTTGATCCATCAATGTCATGTGACCTATGTACTCATTCTCGGCTATCCTCAATGGAGAAATCAGACCTCAGTTATTAAGCAATGACAATGGGATTGGTGATTGACGTTCTTCTTTGGATATGAATTCATTGCCAGTGGGCGAGGCAAGGCACGGCAAGACAAGACTAGACTGGTCTTGGTCAAATTGTCTGAATTTACATTGCACATTCTTGACACATTTTTGCGGCGTACAGTTGTCTTAGTCTCGCACTTTTGCACTTATCTTTGCGCAGCGCCGTGATAAGGAGCAGACGACAAAGCACGTTGTTTGCACCACTACCCGTCAAAGGAATTTAGTAAGTGCATGTGTGGCACACCTTTAGTCATTATCATGGACATTCACACCTGTATGACCAGGTCGACTTTGGAAACCACTTTCAGGATCCTGAGAATTTACTGGCTCCAACGCCCTGAAATTCTGAAATCTTCCTACACAATATTCTGCGGTTTGGGCAATGTTGGAGAAAGACACTGAAAAACTTCAGCAGCAGTAAAAAATGTCTGTTGTATTTGCTGACAACTTGTCCGTTCTCCAACGTGGGAATGTTATATTGAAAATGAAGAAATTGCAAATACAGATGAAACACAAGCTTGCTGTGAAAGTGTTGAAAGACGCAAACTGAACATACCAACAATAATAACAAAGACACCACTAACAACAGCGACAACAACAACAACAACAGCAAAGGCAGCAGCAAAAACAGAAACAGGCAAAAGAAAAGGCAATTTCTTCATGACTTACTGACAGTTTCACGAACAGGAGAGAAATGGATCCTAATATTGTCTTCATGAACTGGGAGCACCGAAGAGCAAAAAAGAGAGGGCCCAGACGGGAGTCATACGATACAGACAGTAAGAGTCTATAACTGTCTTCACCCCCCGCGTACCGCTCCCTCTATCCCAGTGTTGACATTAAGTCTGCTGGTTCAAAGCGTGGCGGCTTCAATCATTCACAGGCCCGCATCGAGTCTCCTGACAGTAGTGGGCCATGGCACCCCACAGCAAACGGTGTCCGACCCCGGAGTCCAAGTCCCACTTCCCCAGGACCTCACAAGGTGTCTGTCAATGAAGGAACTTGTCCTCGAGTCCGTGGCTTCACTGACAGTCGTTTAGAGTGAAATAAAGATTTCGCTACACGCAATGTCTCCATATGTTCCGAAGGGCCAGAATATAGCTGTTGTCGTCTTAAAAAGCAGTATCTGTACAAAGTGTCTTTGGGCTGGGACAGCTTGAAATATCTGGTGAGTTGTAGGACGCTGACCGCGCGTCTGTCTCTATCTTTCCTTGCAAATGAAATAAACCCAATTCCAAGCTTTTAAGCACAAGTTTTGTACATTTTGTTTTCAATAGGGCTTCGTAAAGTTTGTGGTTTTGGCAGTAATGACCTCAATATTGTATTTTAAAAATGACGCATAAAATGCTCATATTATTATTTATGTTTGACATTTATACAAGTGCTGCATATATGCGAGATAGTCTAGTCTTGCTCTGTGATAGACATTTGTGTTCAGTGCAAATGGGATCTCATCACGACAGCGGTCACTTAGTGCTAGGAAATGCACTAGATATCAGAAAACGACTTTTGTGGGTACAGAAACAGCTCGCATTGAGACTGGTGAATGAAATGTACTGTGTGCAAAAATGATGATCATGGATTGATGAGTCCTCGACAATTTTATGGCTACAATGTCACAGTTTTTCGCATCCTGGTTCATGATTTCAACACGAAAAGCATCATATACAAAGTTGTATCTCCGAATTTACCGTTTCCATACAATCTATAACGGGTGGTAAAATGAAGAAAATGACTTAATTTCGAAGTTTAAAACATTGGGAAATTCAAATCTTTTGCCGCTACACATTTACAAACGTTAACAGATGGACATAATTTGCTAATATGCGAATTTCAATTATATAAGTGCTGCAGATTTGTCACAACTGAAAACTGAAAAGCATGTGTAGCCATGGCATGCCTGGTGTGCAGCATAATATACGTAAACACGACACGTCACTTTTTTTCTTTTTTCTGTGACAGAAGTAGACATAGCTGCTAGATCTGGGTTGTGATCGAGATCAATAAGTTGCAGCAATTATAGATTATATCTGTCTGTTAATGTGCTTCTTTAAAACTTACTTAAAGCTGTTTGATTCTGAGTTCATGTCAAGTTTTTTGGGGGGCTTGTTTTGTTTTGTTTTGTCACCCGGTACACCTGAACGGCGTCGCTCTCCCTCGATTACAAAAACACAGATCATCGACTACTTCATCCATTCTTGAAGTTTCTTAAAGTTGTCTACAAATTTCGCAAATGCGTTACAGGATTGGCACTGGCGTAATAATGTTAACGCTTACAAACTTTTCTCTCTACAAACACAAGAAAACGATAGCTCTCTACGGTCCATTTGAGAGCAAGCGGCGCTGTTCGGGACATCTCCCACTTTCGCACACATGCCTATGATTTTTGCATCCACTTTTTCAATATCACACAAAAAAAGTGCATGTACATAATTGCCTGAATGGATCGGAGAAAGCGCCATTATTGGAGAGAGATTCAAAAGCTGCTGGTGACGAGAGAGCGGCTCGTTTATAAAGTTCGCCTCATCCCGGAAATCTCAAGGGAGAGCATCAGAAAGCCAATCAGCGTCTTTGAACATTTTCTGACAGGGTCAGTGTGCTGCGAGTTGCCAGTTTCCCTCCAGGAATAGCAGCTGATAGACAAGGACTTCATTAATAAGAGCCTTTGTACGACCTCTGGCGGCTGAACATTGGGTCACTGACCTGCTCTCTAAGGCTGGGCGGCAGCAGCAGCAGCAGCAGCAGCGGCAGCAGCGACTCAAAAGATCAAGCCGAACGGATTTTTTCCTCGGGCTCGATTATCAGAACCGAATTTTGAGAATCTAGACTCAAAATCAAGCTTTCTTTGTGAACCTTTTTTTGTCGAGGAGGGAGGGGGGGACCTTGACTAACGGTTCATCTGGCAAAACTTACAAGGTATCAACAAAGTTAATTGCAGTCTTGTAATAAACAGGTGGCATCAATGAAGCTTTTACTATTAGATTATACAGCGAAGAGTGTTTGCTGTGGAATCTGTGAGAATAATTCTTTTGTGCGTAAAAAGACACTCGGGAGCTGAAA
This sequence comes from Ellobium chinense, assembly GCA_033807755.1. NCBI lineage: Eukaryota > Metazoa > Mollusca > Gastropoda > Ellobiida > Ellobiidae > Ellobium > Ellobium chinense. Next base: position 490,605 of record JAWQUT010000077.1, on the reverse strand, counting down.
GTAAATCAATGGCTTCACTATACATCTGTCTCGCGATGTCAAAAGAAAAGAATGTTACTTTAGTGTGAGTCCCGAGCCTTCTTTCTGAGGTTAATTCTATGTTACGGCGATCGGTTAAACAAGTTTAAGTTAAAACAAGCTCGATCTTGAAAAGGATCGAGACTAGAATCAATCTTTGCGATCCAAGTTGTGAAAAAATCGAGTCACTCCGATTTTTCCAATATGGGATCGCCCATCACTACTGCTCGAGTCTGCCAGTTCTAAATGGAGAAATAATCATAGCATACAGCACTGGGCAGGTCATGAAATGCAAATAAGAGACAGTGAGATGTTGAGGATATTATACATTATAAACTGAAATAAATGAAGATTGGGCTAAAGAGAAATGATGAAGGGAAAAAAAGTAGAACGAGAAAGGAAGGTAAGCGATGAAAAGACAAAATGATGAACAGGACATGTTCTAGAAGTGATGTCATGTAAAAAATATTGGAGTTTAAAAAATACTCGCATCATCTTATCACTGCCAAACGTATATAGACAGCGTAACCATATAACGAAACAAAAGGTGCACCAGTTACAAAGAGGGCAGAGATTTGATTTTAGTTGATGGAAGATGAGGTGGAGGAAGGTGAAGGGATGGGAGAGGTAGGAAATGGAGCGCTTTCCTCCGTGGATGATTCAGATTCCTTGTCATTGGTTCCATTGAGGTGTGATATCTCAACTGATTTTCCTGTATGGGCCATTGAGTCTGTTGACTTGTCAGGGTTCAGTACGTGCAACAGGGCACTCACTTGTCACGTCGAGTTGAGTACAAACGGCGAAGGTCAAGCTCACGCGCGAGGAAATTCTTGTTGTCCGGGGCATCTCTGAGGAAGCTTGAAGCGACCTAACGACCATCAGGCCTGTCCGCCGGGACATGACCTTGGCAGTCTGTCTGGGGCTAGGGCTCTTGGTGGTGCCAATTATCGGCCCTGGTGTGGGTTGACACAGTGGTTTGACCCGTCGCATCTACGCAACACTGGAGTAACAGGCCGGAGACAGGTTTCCGGTTGGTGTAGGGGAGATCACCCTGTCTGACCTCCCTCTAATCAGGCACGTTCAGGAAAGTGGTCCTTGTTGCTTCCAAACGGGTTCTTTTCTCTTTACTTTCACTGTCTCTTTATATTTTATATCGCAGCTTCTATTCCCAATAGTCATACTAGGAGTGATAGCGTCCAGTGTTAGCGTCTTTTACGCGGAGAAACAGAATATCAAAAGAGAACAAGAGATGAAAAGTTAATGAAGAATGCAGAGCGTGACTGCTCATTCAGAGACCCCACCAAAACAAAAACCGTTGGATAAAATATTTGCGCGACGACTGTCTAACCACAATGTCAAATCTGACTGAGTTTCACGAACAGAAATGTCGAAAGTCAACGGTTCGTCTTCTTATTCTCCCTTTGCGTTTTATTTCGGACATGGATAATGAAAAGGTTATCTTTCCGTTGTTGTGATTTTTATTTCTCAAACTACTGTTAAGCCCTTTCAGCAATGCAAAAAGCACCACAAGAACAAGAAGTAAGTGCTGTTATCTATCTGTTATCAGAATAGCTTGCCTTAATATTTGCCTCTAAAGAGGCAGATATTAAGGCAAGCTATTCTGGTGGAGACCTGCCTTCACAGGTCATCTTTTCGTGCCTAACAGTGACACGAGGGAATCACTTGAAAGACTCCATTAACCGAGGATATTGTTTACAATGATGCTACGGCAGCCACGTCATTGATCACCATCACTGCCAAACAAACAGCGCAGAATATGTCAGGAAAACAACTAATTTCTGAAAAAGACTTGACAATTACAAGATTAAATCCTAAGATTAAAAACAAACAATAATGCGGTCAGTTCTCTCGGAATTTAAGACACAATTTTGTGCTTCAGACGTACATTACATAATTTATGAACAAACAACTTATTGCTGCATCTAATGCAGTGCGGACATATCGCAGAAGAAGTTGTGGGTTGGGGACAAAATGCTTTTTAATCTTGTGTAAACAGAAAGCAAAGTCTAGAGAAACTGCGCACATGTTTTCGTTTTAAATGACGACGAAGTTCAAAGCAGGAATGGCAACATCAACAAAAAGATTATGGTGGTGTTTCGGAAGGAGAGAAGAGTGCTCGAGTGACCGTTCTTTGCTACGGAACCGACGAAGAGGTTTAGAGTTGTCCTGTACTATTAAAGGTAGCGCTGATGCTAAGGATAAACTCAAGAGTACAGGTTTCTGATAAGCAGCAGCCGCAAGACAACAACAATAACAACAACAACAACAACAAGAGATAGATCAACAACTGAAACAACAACAATAACATTATCAGTTTCGACTACAACAATAACAGAAACAAAACGAACATAAACAACAGCAAAGACGCCAACAAAAGCAGTATTTATAACACTATCAGCTACAAATAATATGACAGTGGCAGCAAGCTGAAGCTACAACAACCTCTACATAGCCAAGAACAACAATGACAACATCAACAACGGCAAACCAAGTGAAACCATTCATATACAATAGCAAACAACTCTTTACTATTTTACGTGATGTGTGAAACATACTTCAGTGACTCAATAGAAAAACTATCTCCTCTCATAACTTTTTTTCCTCCCGTCTCTGAGACGCTCTTTGAGGACACAAAGGGCAACAACTATGAGAGACGTAGCGTGAGTAAGGAGTTCACTGAGAAATTCAGAAATAGAGAGGCACTCTTCCATCTCTTCTTCGATATTACAAACAGGTCGCGGATGATGGCGATCTATCACGAAGTCCAGAGATCAGACTGTTCCTCCAATCTTCCATCATATCATATTCTGATTGCTGGTACATTACCCCTGTAACCTGAACTTTCTCATTTCACGGGGGTCAAACACCGTCTCATGCCATTAAAAATATTGTTATTCACATATTTACGAAACTAAAATTAATGTCTTCCCTAGTAATCTCGGTCACTCTGTACTACGACGGATATTTGTTAAGAAAAGGTTTCTGAGCCGTTGAAGTCACTATGACCTGAAATCTCTTTTCAAAACTTTCACTCAATAATCGTTGATAATTCGAAATTTAATTTTTCATTGTCTTATTTGTTCTGACTTTAATTCAAGTAACAATAATTTATGAAAATGAGCAATACTAAATTGCCCGACTTGAGGACTGACGTTTTGTTTTGTTTTATTTTATTCATTTCTGAGCCGCCGATGGCGCCAAAAATTATTGGATCTGTCGTAATATATTCTTAGTTACATTCCGTTTACACTGTCTTGTCGAGATTATTTACGAAACTACAATGTTTTTGAGGACTGAACACTAAGCCTTTGATTCACACTGCATTAAATAAAAAAAAAAACTGTTGTGAAATACCTCAGTCCTTGCAGTTGTCGACAACAAAACTACTGGGCAAGTGTATCATTTCATAGTCTTGGCAGGTATGTCCCCGTCAAGCCTTCAATGATCTTGACCGAAAAAAGACGATGCCAATTCAACCCCAGCCCCATAGAATCTGAAGTGGCAGGAGATGGAAATTTGCTTGACCATGTGTGCAGCAGACTGAACATTTTCAGATTTCTGAGCCATGAGAGAGTATCGAATAGAATTTGCCCTGACTATGATTCCTGAAACTCATGTATATGCACAGTGTACGAACTAGGCAGTTGGATGAACGCACAAAACAGAGTAGAACTATGAGATGGGCAGCTCACACAGAGACACATGGAGGTCAACAAACATGACCGTATACACTAGTTGCATGGTACTTATGAGCAATAATTTCACCACTTAACTTAGATTTAGGAATAACAACAAAAGAAGACGGTACCATAATCAACATCAACAGAAATTCTATCACTTATCACACATTACCGCAGTATTTTACTTTTTATAGTTTGGTGTAGGGAGCAAATTGTATATAACTTTCCTGCAGATCTAAATCTGTTGTTGTATGGCTTGCCCAGCCATCGCTAAGCAAAGACTCTGGAATGGAGTAGCGGCACATCTTACTCACGCATTCTTGAGATAGTTCTCGTTCCTGACCATTACAAGCTTGTACTCACTGCAATTGTAGGGTAACGTCTACAGTATGTCACTGAGCATTAAAAAGAAAATATCGTCATCTTTTGTCTTCCGTATCCGTTGAAAAACTGAAAGATAGCCGTGCGTACTCAGCATGTCACGAGGTTGAGCAGCATAACATCATTTTGTCAGGCAAGCTGGGATTTGGAATGTGACTTCCCTCGGGCTGCACAATTATCCTGCATTTATCGGAAGAGAGGCAGACAGGAAACTGGGCACGCAAAGGAGTTTTCAGTCAGGGAAACCTTCCAGATGTAGAGCCTGAACTGTCATCTATCGCGATACCCGGTCGTCATGGTTCAAGAATCGAGAGTATCAATTCGATATCGATTCAGGGCAGGTTAAAGAGTGATTTTAATTTTTTTTAAGATCTTTTCGGTCCAAGTATCGACCTGGCACTGAGGATCGAAGGGGATTAAAAATTTCTTTCCATTTAGTGTTTGATATTTCTGTTATCATAGCTTACTTGAATAGGTTAGTATCGAACTTGCTCTTTCACTAGGGATATATTAGTTTAATAATAATAAACTAATAGATAGTTGAACGACTCCATTTGAAAATCTCATTTTAATTATCTTCTTCGTTTCATGTCAGTATCACGATGCTAATATCGAAAGATTCAAATCGTCAAAACATACTGACAATATCGGAGTGGCTTTCAAATGGTATCATAATTCTAGTGCCAAAGTTCTGTACTCGATATCGATAGCATCGATACCCAGAAACCTCCTTACCCATCACTAGCATTAACAAAGCTGGGTTAGGACAACCTGGCAAGCTAACGACCAGTTTCATGAGGTGAAAACGGCATCAGGAAGCGAGGCCAGCTAATCTCGCACAAGAAAACTGATATTTTCATCCAAATGTCACCGAAGGGAGACAACAGCAATTTGATTTGGACAAGCCGCTGATGGAAGCGCTGATTTTGTCAACTCAACTTCAAACGGAGCTCGAATATCGCCATGAACTGAATATCAACTAGATGATTATCACTTGAGTCATTGATCTGTCGTCCTGTGCGGGAAAGCAGTGTTGCCACTTGTAAAGATTTTTCCCTATGGAAGGGTGAAATAACTTTTCCGAATAGCTGCTTTCCCCCTTTGTAGGGGGGGGGGGATTGCTTTTTGTTAGATGTCGCAAAAAATTGTAAAGTAATAATATGGTTTTCTTCATTTTAACAATAAAATCATAGGAATTTTTCCCGCTAAATTTGCTTCAACATCGTGGGTAGGGAAATGCAGGGGGAAAAACATCACTCGCTATAGGAAAAAGCACAGAGTGGCTACACTGGCCATAAGTACAAAAACTTTGGAAACTGGGCACGCGCACTGAAATCTCGCGGAATCTCAGGCAGTCTGTGACGTCATCACGTGTTTTGACGGCCGAGTGGGGAAGAAAATCTCAAACCGGCTTTTCTGTCTGGTGAGTAACGAATCGGTGTCACTCAGCGAGACAAACTCAATCCGTCCAGGATTTCCACTTTTTGTCATGTTTGTGACTTAGATGTCCCTTGTACTGTTGCTCGATGGTGGTTCTTTTTTTGTTTTGAGGTCTCACTTGATAGAAAACTAGTCTAACACATCAGACGTACTCTAGTAAAATAGTGCCGACTGTACTTGACTGAAATCCACCTATTTACTATTTACAACAAAATGTTACGTACTTACAGTTTTCAGATAATGTCACTGAGAATTTTCTATGTTATGTCAAAGTCACTGAATAATCGCAGCTTTTTTAAAATCCCAACTTTATCATGTTGCCAAATAGTTCCGGTTCAACGGAGTCCATTATTGTAGCATTCTTTCAGTTCCTTATACCCTTTTTTTTTTCTTTGTTTCTTCCTTCAGTTTCCACTCATCAACGGAATACAAAAAATCAAGACAATCAGTCAGCTATATTTATCAACATAAGCAAAAGGCTTTTTATTGAAAAACATAAATATGCGGTCGTCCCGCCATCAAACAATCCTAAACTTCGCCACAAACTCTCTTATGGACTGAAGATGCACGATATTAATTTCACATTTGTATTCATTCGATCTTTAATCTTCGAGAAAAATTACATAAATTCCAATATTATCATGGCAGATTTATGCAGGAGATCCAAGAACAGTAAACACCTCTCGGAAACTACATCTGACGATTTTTTTAAATACCACACAAAGATCAAGTAATAAATTATGAAGTAATCGGAATCGCCTGGGAAGCCAAAATTCTTACAAGATTGTGTGTGCCAGCAGTGTTTTTTTGATTATACTGAAATGTCTAAAACATGTTGCAAGTCTGTAAGCTACCAATTTTGCTTTCAACTACTACGACCCTCTGACATCGTATGTGTGACTGTTTTTTTTTTCTTATTTTCATTAAAAATTTCCGGTTTGTCCAACCATGGATTACTTGGTATTGTTAACCATAACTTCCTCATATTTTCCTTTCGTCTTGCCGACAACTGTTTGTTCAGCCTAACTTTGACCTTCCAACAACGTGAATATGCCAGTTTGGACTGTCTGTTTTCGTCTCGACCGGCCGTGGATTTCTTACTCCATGTTCTTTTTCTTGACCACAGTTTTTGTTTTCGTTTCTCGCTGTTGGCCAACATCTTTCCCATTAGCTAACCACGGCCTTCTTACGGTGTAAAATATGGAGCCAGTCGGTGAACATTCTCTGGGGATTAGGGCCTGTCGTGTACGGCAACGCCATCTGCATGTCTCCGTGGGGCAAAGGTGGTCACCTTGTTAACGTAGTTAGTGTTAACATCAGCAGTTTGGGGAGGAAGGATATTTATTTACGAGGCTGAGGTAATGAATGGTGTGACGTGGTACATATTTACCAACGACCAGTTATGAGTGTAGTATTATTCAAGAGAGAAGATAACAGCAGCTGGGGTAGCGATTACGAATTTGGAACAAAAATTAGTCAGACATGTAATCAGTTTTTGACGAGACATTTCCAATGAACTGAAGACGATGGCCTTAAGATAAGGTATTTAGTGCTCATGAAATAAATTCGCGAATATTATGATTGTATTGCAGCAGTAAAATGCTGCGACTTCCTACAATATACTATTACTGCCTACTAGAACGTTTAGTACTCCCGGACTTGCTTGTGTTGGGTAAGAACTGGTAACTTGAGTCTGTGTTGTACAAGGCTAAAAGTTTGCGAATATCTACACTTTTTTCTCCGTATGGGACCAGCTTGCCGTGGGGGGCATTAAAAACATCCAAATCCAAATCAATCACTATCTACATCCTGTGTGTGGGCTTGGTTACATTTAGATCCTTGCAGATCTGGACAGATTACGTACTGTGACCTTTAGAAAGTTGAATGGTCTTAGTATGGTTACTAAAAGTGTCTCAATTGTCTTAGTATGGTTACTGAGAGTGTCTCAATTGTCTTCAGTTGTCTCAGTGTGAATAACCCTTATCAGTGCCAAGTGACGTGTTGTCGCGCGCTCTCGCGATACACGGGATTACATGAGATTTCTGCAACCAATAACAAGAGGATTTAAGACTGGGTAGCTGTGAGGTAAAAACAATGCGCTGATCCCAAAGGTCGATGACACGAGTTACTGGACTTGCATTCTATATTGTGTCTATCAGGTCCCCAAGTCTTTTTTTCGGCTACGAACAAAACAGGTTGACTTCACAGACGAGAGAGAGTTAAGTCCAACTTGATCACTATCGACTCTCGACCAGTATGGTAACAAGATAAACGAAGAGTGAGGGCAATGACAAATTAAAGTACCCGCACTATAGACAGAAACCAGCTGTCAGATCTAGGAAGAAACTAAAAATGTTTTCACACGAAATCAGCGTGAATCCTGGCGATGTGATAACCACCATGACATTTCACCATTTCATCTGGATTGTCCATTAAGATAAAACTCGCTGGCTTTTTCCACTAACATGTGGCTTAGATCTTTCAAATCAACAGACTCCTGTATCAAAATACTAGTCTCAACAGACTCCTACACCAAAAACAATAGTCTAAATCTGCATGGGTTGTTTTTTTTTTAGAGAAGTTGTTTGGGTTCTACGGATACTTTATTATTATCTGTTTTCCAGACCCTTTTAAAAATAGGATTTAGTTTTTGTATGCAGTACCATGTCAACGGTCTTTGTATAATAATATAACCTGCCAGGCTCTACAAACAACTTGGCCCGTCCCATGCGAAGATCGACGATGTGCAGGATGACACTGAGAGTTTGTTTGTTTGTTTGTTTGTTTCAACTGGAAAACGAATTCTTGAAACAATTAGGGTCGGCAGAAATGACTTGTTCAAGTAGATCTAGCTGGGTGCAATGGAATGAACTATCGCATTCCATACTCTCCTCCCAACTTCTTTACTGTAGCCAGGAACTTATCAGCGCAGCTCTTAAGTCTCTTCATAATCTAGCCCTAAACATGAGTACAAGGGAGATGGCTATGAGAGGAAAAGAAGCCACAAAGAAGCAAAACAGGCGGTCGGTCAGTGCATTTTCTAAAGTTTCTCAAGTTACGTTTTCGTTCTTGCCCATTGCAGGTAGGAAGATACATGTCACGTCTGTGCTAATACGCGAGCTCGTCCGTCTGTCCTTATCTCCGTAAGAACTTTGTCAAATACTTCCTCATCAAGGTCTTCTCCTATTTCTAACAACTTACGTCGTCCAG
>JAWQUT010000077.1:465836-481798 GCA_033807755.1 Ellobium chinense | reverse complement strand
TTTGCTTCCACTTAATTTAATTCAGTCTTGGGTTTCTATTTAATTTGTCTAATTAGACCCTAAAATTAGGTCAGAACAGTCAGTGAGTTGACAGAGACAGACAGAAAGAAAACTCTGTAGTTTTTTTAGCAACGTGCTCTACCGGTCTCATTACGCTAATTGCTTAAACACGCAGACAAACGCTTTTCAACATTTTGAAAACGCACCCCCGTGGAACAAAGCAAACATCTTGTCCAACTCTATCCAGGTTTTACGAACAGTTTCCAGTTAAGAGCTCTCCCATAAAATGGCTATTAGATTAAGCAATATACATGGCTAAGAACCACCAAAATGTTATGTTTGCTTCCTGCAATACCGTTAAAGAGTATTTCAAAGAGGACCACCCTCTTAGAGGACAACAAATATTCATGTCCAAGCTGTAATGGAATGGAATGTTACTTAAAAAAACCGTTTGAAAGAACTTGGGTAACCCCAGCTCTGTATTTTGAAGTAGGCCTATAATGTCATGCTACTTGATTAGGTTCTAACTGTTCTCATTTCATAAGCTCCCTCCCTTCCAGCCACATAATTTTGTGTTCATCTAAAAATGTAAATGGTGCTAGGAACAGATTACAGACATCATGTATACCGCACGGGTTGAAAACCGTTGAGCTGAACAAGTTTGTTGTAGGACGCCACTTAGAGGGAAGACGTCAGTGGCAAAGTAAATCACAGAAGTCCTCCGTTCTCAATGAAAAGCCTGCGGGAAGTACCGTCAAGAAGTTTGTACGAAGTCTGTTAACATTTTTAAAAAGAAGAAAAACAAACAGGATTGCTGTTTAAGCATTTCACGCAGAAACTATAGCCCTGTAAGGTTTGCCTGGGATTATCAGCAGCCTTGAAGAACGCTGTCTCGTCTATAAGTTTTAATGAAGCTGATGGGACCATGTTGGGGGCATTGATATTATGGTATGTGTGACAAGTTGCAGAAAAAAATAATTCCCGCCACGTTATTAATTAAAAATAGAAATATTTTTTTAAATGATGTATGTACATCAGGTTTGAACAGGTTTACTAGTCTACGAGTTTACTAGTCTACGAGTTTACTAGTCTATGAGTTTATTCCATAACTGACGCGCCGATTTTTGTCCTCAATAGAAGTGCTAGAACACGACCATCTTTGACGATGTTGCTAAAGCGCTCTCAGTTGAGTTTTTATGGACTCTAGTGATTTTTGAAGGGCAGAACAATAGTGCTCATCCACTAATTCGATATTTTTCTCGCTGCAGTGGAGTGAGTTCATGTACTCTACTTTGTCGTTATCATGTGGATCTATTCACGACATAGTCTAGACAGTACTGTCTGTGAGAATGACTTTTGACAACCGCCCTTGAGTTATATCACTCTATGGTTATAGAGTTTGTTGAAAAGTGACCATGTCTCGATCAGTTAAAGTATTACCGTATTTAGTTCGGACGAAGCTCGCAGAACCTGGTCTAGTATTTGCTTGCGCAATATCAGTAGGACTAACGTCCATGTCAAGCTAAACATGGAAAGGCTGAAAATATAGAATTAGTCTAAGACGTCCACTTTAAATTAATGACAGTTACTGGAAAGCTAAAAATGCCGGTCGAATCTTCGTGATTTCCTGAGATACCTGTCTGTGAATGTAGGGCAAGTGGGGTATGATTATAAACTGGACATCATTCCATATATACATCTCCAGCTGTGACCCTTTTGTACAGTCGAACGGAAAGGTCGCCTTCGCTCCTACACGTTTTCTCAAACTGACCAGAGAGTACAGTTACTCTATTCAGACACATGTAATGAGACGGCAATTTGACTTCGACTGGAAAACAAAAATGGTAAACGAAGCAGAGGAAGACAAATGGGGAACTGTCTGGATGGAGTGGCAAATTGGATAGGGACACAATAGCTTTAGTGAGATGCAGAGGCGGACACCTGACAGACACAAGTGGAGGCTCATGATCACCTACGCCTGTCGACATGGCACTTGAAGAAGAAGAAGTGGAATATTATTGAATGTCATTCGGCATGGAGTTCTTATTGAGAGCGACCTTTTTATTCCGTCTGAATAACAGGAGTTTATTTTGTGCGCTGACCGCCCACATACACTGTCAGCCTGGCCAGTCTAGATATCAACTTCTGGCTTCATGTCTTTAAGATAAGAACAGAACTATAAGATCTAACGGTTATGTTTAAAGGTTAAAACTAGGCACCATCCGTTGCTATCTTTAAAGGGCAAGCTCCGTCTACAAATGGTCATGGACATTGTTCCTCATGGTGGATTTGATTTTAAATTTCAAAGACTAGGTTTTTCTCATATGATTTTTTTTTTTACTATAACATTCGGAAGGACAGTAAACTCGTGATCTGCAAAACTTCAATGCAATGTGGAATATTTCACCCGTAAACTTCGGAAACGTAGATCTAGCACTCCGGTGTGAAACGTACCAGTGAATTCAAAGTTGTGAAATGTCCCAACAAGCTTCTCCACTCCTTCTATACCCACCCCCTTTTTTTTGGGGGGGGGNGGGGGGGGGGGGGGGGGTGAAGAGGAAGGGACTTTAAGTTCCTCTTGCCTCAAAACAAAGTAAATGACTCACAGATTACTGGTCCTGGTCATTAACGTCAAGAAATCGTTTGTTCCATAAGTTGGTCAAAGTAGAAGCGACCTTCAAGGCAGACCGCAGCAGCCGAAATGTTTCGCTTACTTGTACGTTCTATAGCGTTGTGAATAAGTCATTATCTACAATAAGATATCTCAGTGTACATAGGACATTTTCTCTTAACAAGGCCGTCTTGCCCTACCATACCTGGAATGCTAAAAACATTGTGGGGCTTGTCCTCAGCGTGTTCCGTCCGTTCAAGTCTCTTTGCCTTGTGTAGTATCACATTACGTTTTGCGTGATTCGGAAAGTGTTACCACTCGCGGGGATTTTACCCGATGTTACGGTCAAATGGCTTTTCGTGGGCTGTAAGGATAACCTAAGGGTAACATCGTAATAAAGAGGGTAAAATACCTTTTCTTCACTTTACATTAGATACTGAAATTTGTTCCACTAAATTTACTTCTGATTATATTAAAAAAAACAAACGGTTGTTGTTGTTTTTTTTTCCATTGTGGCAAGAGCATCATTCAGTTCTCACTCAGATGGATTGGAACATCGAAGTTGATTTAAAAGCGTTTACTTTCGAGACTACAGCTTTATTAATTTTTCCTTCTCTTTTCTGTATTATTTCTGAAGACGAACTTTGTTGTTGTTGTTGTTGATGTTGTTGTTGTTGTTGTTCTTGTTGTCTTCGTTGTTGTCGTCGTCTTCCTCGTCGTCGTCGTCTCGTTGTTGTTGTTGTTGCTGCTGTTGATGGTGTTGTTATGATTAGATCTCCTTTCGACAAGTATGTCAAAGCAGTGGATCTTGTTCTGTAGTTTAACAGAGAATATAATAACTACAGGCTGGGAACCCTGATCACGTCAAAGATAGCTACATATTTTTTTTCACCAGTTTAACAGAGGTTGGAAACCAAGAATATTACGACTACAATGAAGGGAATCCCCTCTCTCTCACCCCAAAACAAAGATCTACATGGTTTGTGTGCAGGATAATGTTGAGCAAACCTAGTCCTCGTTCTAGGGTAAAAGCATATAACCAAAGTGGCAACACACCGTTCGGAAATCTCCTTGTTGCTGGATGTTATAGCGTATTTTAGTGGTTGTTTGTCCTTTGTCTTTGCTAGGTTTTTTTACCCTCGTTGAAGTTAATGTTGTTGTTATTGTGTCTTGCTCTGTAAAAAATAATGTACTCAGTGCACCGGGTTTTATTACTAAGGTAAATATTAGGAGCAAAGCCAAGCGGTAATTATTCATTCTATCTTATTTATTTTATAGTATTATAGGGTGGAGTTATGGGGATTGGTTTTGACATTCCGTTGTTTTAAGTCGTAATATAACCAAAGCCACTGGTTGGCTATCGCGCCTCCTGTCGCCATTTCCCTCAAATAATATTCCCTTATCAACAACAACAACAACAACAACAACAACAAAACTCTGGATTATTCTGCGTCCCATGAATCTTATCGGCTGCGGTAAAAAAAAAACAACAAATGTTAAATGCCTTTTGGGGAATTCGTTGACTTGTGCACATCAATGCCCAAGATGGTTTAACATGTTGTTATTTTCTGTCTATCGACTGTAGTCGAATTTACTCTTTCCAAAATGTCCGGAATTACAAAATTAAATTTGATGCTCAGACATAATAGTCCATTTCGTAAAGTGGGCAGTATCGTCAGTCTTATAGTCGATACTTTAATTCAACTATACGAGTGCATCAACGGAGATACGACTGAGAAAAACAATGGCGGTACATGTCACCCAAAACTACCCGTGCTCACCCCCGACTCCACCTTTTTCTCCCCTGTCTGCTATATAAAAGCTAAATATACTTGCAAGAACGCAGGCGACATTTTCACATTCAAAGAATCAATTCACGTACCGTTGTTTTTACTAACACTGAATGTCTGCTTTTTCTCGATACCATCGCTAAAGCCGAAAGTGTCAGACTGAGTTTTCGTTTCGTAGCTAACTTTTACCCGGCACTGCACGGGGTGTCCTCAATGGCGAGCCATCAGTTGGCTGAACCAATTTGATATAAAGATCTGTAACCTCTGTTTGTCTCTGGAAATATTATCATGGTTTGTAATGCTTGTATGTATTGCACTTTGTACTGAAGCTGGACTAAATAAACGATTGTTGTGAAAGTTGTAGCTGTTAACATAGATGGGGAATGTGAGTGAGTGAGAGAAAAAGTGTGTGCGACAGGGAGAGAGAAAGTTAGTGGGAGAGAGAGACAGAGATAGTGAGACAGAGAGAAAGAGAAAGAGACAGAGATGTGGATGTCTAAGTGTCAGACACAGTTGTACATAAAATATTATTTTTTTTTTGGTGTTTTTTTTCATTGATTCTTTTGTATTGATGTGACGTTATAATGTATATGGTTGGCTTTCGAATAAATAAATAAATTTGAAACTTGAAATTTGAAACTTGTTATTTTACTGGAAGAGCTTTGCTACGAAATATTCAGACCAGTGAGCTTTGCTCCTAACTTGCACAGTCAATGTGTAACAGGCGTCAACCCATTGTTGCTCTATTTTTTTGGAGGGGTCCCGAAAAGGATGTTGTCTTTGTTGTTGGTGTAGATGACGTGGCGTACTGTGGTAGTGTTTTTGGTGGTCTGTTTCCTGTCAACATCGCTGAGGTCAATGATTTTCTTTGTTGCTGTTTAGTCTGCTGAAGATGAGGTTTCTTAACAGGTAATAGCACATTTACGCCCCTCTAACTTGCCACACAGTTTGATAAATGAACACATGATTTATGCTTGCGAACATACCAGTGGGGAATGGAATACACTTTCAGGCCAAAACAGTAGAGAGTGAAAGGTTTTATTGTAATATTTTTGTGATTACGATTTTACCTTTGATGCTGATGCAAATATCTATAAATGCTCACTTAAAAGGGCATTTTGTTGGTTTTTTTCCCCGCTAGTGAATACATATAGATCTATGTTATTGTATTGATTTTTACTCTGTTCCACAGTGTTGCATTCCCAAACATTTTATGACCGCAGTTGTCCCGGTTTCATTTACACTGAAGAGACGCCAACTTAGGACGACTGTTTTAGTTTAAATCTTGAATCTCCAGTGGGAGAGACTAGTAATTTCATTGGCCCAAGTCCACGTGCACCAAACATTTCGCAAGGTGATTGGTCAGATTTAATATTGTGTGTTATTTTTAACTGTTTTATTTTTATCTCATCGGTATGGAAGACGAGTTAATAAGCCTGTTTACCTGCAGCTGTACACGATTATAGACCATGCACGTCAAAATTGTTCAGCGTTTCGAAATCTGTACCTAAGAGTAAATCTGATGTATGTATGTCTGCCCCAGGAACCTGTGATTTTCGCACACTGTGTACTGTAGATTATAGAGTGTCGTCCATATTTAAAACGGCGATTGTGACTGGCAGAGTCTCAGTGGTTCATTTAAATCTATTCTTGATTCGCACAACTACGTTTAACATTTTACTCACGGCTTTAAATAGATAGTATATAAGGAGAACAAAGAGGTGAACGTCTTTGGTAAGTGAGGCACTCAGTCCTTTCGAAGAAAAACAATAATCCGTTGAGAATAACCTAACAGTGTGCTAAATATAGACGCATTAATTTTTTTAACCCTATTTGAAAAGAGACTGGTAACATGTGGTATCGAAAACAGGAACCGTTAGTGTCGTAAATCTGGTAATTTAGTCAAACCAAAGGGATCCTTTTTAGAAAGTAAGTTACATGAAAGGTCGTGTTCTTAAGAGAAATTGGTAGTTTGCTTAATGGAACGCCTACTGTTTATCGTTAAGCCTTGTGCCTCGTTATTCTGAAGATCGTGTGTCACAGTTACTTAAGACGTAACCTATTCTCCTAAATGGAAGGCAATAATGGTTTTAGGTCTCACACCAGGCCGTGGGTGTTGTAATGAAAAACTTGCGTTATACTTAATAACAACTTTTACCCATAACGACGTCCCCGATCTTTGTATGGGTAGCTAATGATTTGAAGTGCTCTAGATTGGCCACTGGGGAATGGACATCCATATATGATCACCACCATCTAAGAAAACATAATCGTACTCTCATGGAGAGAGACTAGGGAATTGTAAACCTAATTTAAGTTGCTAACGTATGTCGATATAGTCCAGAGGTCTAAAAGTACACATATTGAAACACATATTGAAACATAAACATATTCACAGCCTAATACAAAACAAAACTCTATATAAATGCAAATGCATTTGTTATCGCCTGAAAGAGAAAAAGAGAGAAAACTAAAATGACGTGTTCCACTTGATCTTAAGAACTTTGAACCTCGCAAAGCCAGTTTGAATACTCTTTTTCGTTACAAGAATTTTGTGTGTGTGTGTGTGTGTGTGTGTGTTTGTGTGTGTGTGTGTTTGTGTGTGTGTGTNGTGTGTGTGTGTGTGTGTGTGTGTGTGTGTGTGTGTGTGTGTGTGTGTGTGTGAGAGAGAGAGAGAGAGTGAGTGATAGACCCAATATGGAAAACATAAACGGTATGGCCTGATGCTTCTGAACTCTCTTTTTATTCGCAATCGTCAGTTCTCAGTGTCAACTTCCTCAATTTCTTTATTAGATTAACCCATTAGTTCGAACTCCTTACAAACTCAAACTTTAAACTGCATATAGAGTTTAGGCATTTACGCTGGATCTCCTACCATCTTAAGAATAAATTACTTTGCATACTGAACGCTACTAAGGATGCATTCAGCAACGATGCATTAATGTAATTCTTACGGTGGTAAGAGATCACACCGTTAATGCGCAAACTCTTAATTAACAGGTATACGAGTGCGTGATGTTCCAACTTTATAACGTGAATTCTGATGTTCGATTCNGTGTGTGTGTGTGTGTGTGTGTGTGTGTGTGTGTGTGTGTGTGTGTGTGTGTGTGTGTGTGTGTGTGTGTGTGTGTGTGTGTGTGACCCAATATGGAAAACATAAATGGTATGGCCTGATGCTTCTGAACTCTATTTTTATTCGCAATCGTCAGTTGTCAGTGTCAACTTCCTCAATTTCTTTATTAGATTCACCCATTAGTTCGAACTCCTCACAAACTCAAACTTTGAACTGCATAATATAGAGTTAGAGCATTTACGCTGGGATCTCCTACCATCTTAAGAATCAATTACTTTGCATACTGAACACTACTAAGGATGCATTCAGCAACGATGCATTAATGTAATTCTTACAGTGGTAAGAGACCTCATTGTTAATGCGCAAACTCTTAATTGCCAGGTATACGAGTGCGTGATGTTCCAACTTTATACATTAATTCTGATGTTCGATTCGTGTTGGATAATTTGGAATTGTGATCCTCCGATATTGTACGTATATTGCATTACTGGTAACAAGGGATGAATAGAAGCGAAGCAAACGAAATATAAATGTCACGGCCAGTTAAGCGATATCAAAACATAGACCTCTAAAAAAAAAACACGAAACTACCATCCCTGGAGCATTTGAATAATATGCTTTATCATCCTCTGACTCACTACGAATAAAAGGACACAGGGAAAAAATGGAGTGAAATTAAGAGAGCGAAAACTACTTGCGTGTTCTGCTGAGCCAACGTTTTTGAAAATAGCAGGAGTCAGCGGGTAATTTTCAGACAATCATAGAATATTATGTGACATTACGGGTATTTCAGACAAGGAATTGCTCTTAAATCAAACAGTTTCAGCTGTTTGACTATCTGGCCTAGTGGTGGTGAGTGTCACATACAGCGGGGCAATCACAAGTCAACAGGGGCGGAGTGAACTTTAGTCTCCTCTACTCGTTTTCGGGGAAATTAGAGAATTATATTCCTGAAAACTCAGTATCTATACTATGAATGCTTATGTAGAAGTCCTTTGAACTGCACTGAAAACAGTAATATTAAACTAAGGGTAAAAAAATTAAACTGTTCTACAATTTTTCGGGAACTGATGCTTTCTTCATCAGGAAAATGTTTGAATTATATGTATGATGAACGCTTTTGATTAAAAGGAAACTAATATAGTGGTAGATCTAATTGCTCGTAAGACATATATTTATATTTTTATTTCCTTTTAAACAGTGTAACTCTTGGGAGAATCCAGATTTCAAATTCAAAGGTGTTTGAATGAATCAATACAAAAATCTATACCTGAAAAAAAAAAAAACCAAACAACTACTGACTATTATTCGTTATTCAACGAAGGGTCACCAACTGAGATTTGAAAACCGCTCTTTAACTACAATTCCAGTGTATCTTAAATTTTGAAGCTGCAATTGAAGAAGGCTGGAGCATGGCAAAAATGTTGGATTCGGCTAATTTTTTCAGCTTCAGTGGTTAAATGTGGTATGTGATAATCTTTAGAAATTTAGTCTAGATCAAGTGGATACGACATTTAGTTTCGTTATAGCTTTACAGCAAAAATAGTCATGTTCGCTCTTAAATTATTGTTTCCCAGAGAGTACAGTTCCTCGGTAGAGTAGTTCCTGATTTGGTGTGTTAGTATCGCAGTGAATGTTTATCCCCTTTGTTGTTAGGTCACCCTCAAGAACTCTCAAACAGAATGGCTAAAGTTTCTTGTCTCCTAGGGATGATGACGCAAGGGATTAGTCAAATACGAGTGCTCTTCCCTTCGCTGGGGCAATCTCCATCCCGGTAAAAAACTGAAGCAGATATTTTTTGAAAAAGAAAACTGGTCTTAAAAGGCTGGTCAAGGTGAAAATTGATTGGTTATGGATCTGCTAGTGGGACGAGATGTCACGTGATTCACTAAGACATTGGCGAAGTAATCCCAAATAGTCTGGCGTACGCAGGGACTTTTTTGTTCCCCCCCCCCCCNNCCCCCCCCCCCCCTCTGATTGCGTGCTTGCTTAGTTCTGATGTGTGTACGGGGACGCCACATACAAGATCGTCGATTTCAAAGCAATTTTATACTTTCGCTATTTTAAACATGTTTGCTTTTCGTTACTTAATCGATCTCCGATCATATTCACATCCTAGCAACATGACCGCGGTTTCTTTTGGGTAGTGAAACTGAAGAGGTTTCTCATTTTTCTTGCATTTTCTGTTGGTACTTGTTCTATCTCTGTTTATTTTGTGAGCTTTTTCAAACCCATCATTTGCCCACTTAATGAGATGGTGGTGAAATATTGTAAAGGATGAAAGCTCAGCAATTAAACCACTCTGTATGTCAGAGGTTATTTTTGATTTTGTTTTCCTTTTCTCCTCTCTGAGACAGAGACGGGGGTTAAAATCGGGTATGTGTGTCTTGTAACGCATGTAGCATAACTCTGGAGGAAAGATTTCTTTATGTAGATTTTCGACAGCCAGACCTTTGGTGGAATTAACGGAATCAGCCCTCGCAATACCACCGCCATCACCACCACCACTACTACTACTACCACTACTACTACTACTACCACTACTACTACTACTACTATTACTACTACTATAATAACATAACTAGGGCTCGCTGCTCATCAGTGAAAGAAATATGGAAACACGAACAGTTGTTTTAACCTTCCACCCATCTCGACAGAACTCCACCATCGACTTTTCCTCACCTAGATAAAAAATGTTCGATCTGTTTTGCTATTCTACTTTTTTTAATGTTTTAACTTTGCCTTACTCCCTTCCCTCCCTCCCTCCTTCTCCCTGTTTCTGTCTCATTGCATGACAACGAACATTCGCCGAGAATATGGGGCATGCCACGCCACTTAAATGCTGCTGCACGCATTGCAATTAACCGGTAACCCACTTCTGTCTAGACCTACTGTGACACAATTGCTTTTGAGCTGGGATCTAGTATCTTCCCTGTCTGTCGTCTTCCCCTACAGGGCTCATTGACACAAGCCAGGTATGAGATTCCTTACGGTAATTCGATACCTGGGATTCGAGTAATCTCAGTCATGGATAACTTTCAAAAACTTACAGCGGTCAGTAATTAGGTATTTTCAAATCCGTATCCATGCAAGGGATTGTCGCTTACATGTTGGTTTGTTTACATGCTCTGCGTATGCCTGGATGCTCTTGATGAATGTGAACATGACGTACACACAGAGTATGTAAACAAACTAACGAATGAGCAACATGCTATTGGTCATGTGACAGAACTCAAATTCCTGATTGGCTGGTCTTAGTTTAGTGGTACCGGAGATGACAATGGTAGGAGCGAGCAGCCTGTTATTTTGGTCACAGCGCAAGGGGAAACTCCAGCCAATGGCGTTGAGTTGATTAATGAAAACATCGTCACGTGATTAGTTGGGCTGTGCCGTCCTGGAGAGTAATGTGGACGTAGATTTTATCATTGTGAGAGGCTGAGGAGAAGATCTGGATTTTCACACTAGTGCCACATCTATCTTGGAGAATACCAGACAGTCAATTACCGAGCTAGGTAAAAAGTTTTCGGAATCTAAAAAAATGTTAGTCACATTTGCTATTTACTGAGACTATTTTGGTCACCACTTTGAACGAACTTGTCCGGATCAGCTTTTGCTACTACCAACTAGACAGCGTGGAGAGCTCAGGCGAATACTGTTATAGGTGTGGTGATTCGCTGATTGACTTTTAAAATAACCATGATTCCTTTCATAGAACACTCATCAGCTTCCTGCCTTTTCTCAGCCCCCCAGGAGACAGACTAATATTCCAAAGATTGATATTTCTGTAAATTTAGAATTCGACAAAGAAATCAGGGCGTGTATTCAAATGCACATTAAGTTAGTAATCGTTTGTTTCGGTTATAAGAGTATCGATATGGCCAGCCCCATGGGAACTGTATTGACGGGAAATTGACGGCAATTGGAGGGAAGAAGTTACTCACTCGTGCACTACACAGGCGTGCGACGGGAGCACTCACGGGCAAATTTTGGCGCACAAAAGAGAAGAGACCGAGACGAGATAATGCGCAATTGATACAAATAGGCTGGGGATAGACGTGTGTGATAGGAGGGGAAGGAGAGAGAGAGAGAGAGAGTGGAGTTGGGGAAAAGAGAGAAATCAAGACAATAAAAAGTCCGACAAATGGCTGACCAGCTGCGTTGATGGAGGGAGATGGGGAATGGGGAATGGGGATTGGGGGAAGGAGGGAGATTCGAAGATGGGGATTGGGGGAATGGGGAGAGGGATACATGGGAAGGAAGCTATCACCTATAATCTCTAAGATGCTGGAAAAAGGTGTGGATGGGATGGGGAGCCACAGAGAGTGAGGGCTCCCAAACTCCAGAAAGGCAAACGTTTGATATTATGATCGCTGCAAAAATTGTAGAGAGGGCAAGGTGATGTTAAGAAAAAGGGAGGTGACGAAGGGCTTTAGGCTTTGGAAGGGTAGGACACGGCTCGGAGGTAAGATGGAGGTAGGTTGGACACGACAGAAGCTATCACTCCACATCTCACAAATGCTCTAGCGATGATCACGGGCCTTAAATAGTGAGCAAGGATTGTGACAATGTGAAAATGGGTACACATCTACTGTCCTCTTCGGCGGGATAAAGACTGGAAAGGCGAGAAAACTAGACCAATCTACAAAACTAAGAAAAATAAGACTATGAAGAGAGAAGATAAGGAAGACCTTGTCAACTCGACCAGGGGCTGATGTGTTTACGAAAACGAGACACAGCCATCAAATTCCCGTCCGTTTGAGCACACAAAGCCAAGGAATTTGTTCAATTAAGTTCCGAGTGCGAGAGATCATGATGCGTGGAATGTCCCTATTGTAGGCCGTGGATTATCTAAACATGCCCCGGATGAACCGACAAACAAGGGCGATTACTACGCTAGATATACCATCGTAAATGATGGACTAGGAGGCAAAGACAGATATATCCACACGAGTTGCAGAGCCTTACAACAAGGAAATGGTAAACAGTACCAAATTAATCGAAATATGCTTGACAAATGGTGAGATATGGGCCATGTTAGTATTTTGAAATTTTAAATGTTTTGTTTGGCAGAATTACTAAAGTCAGCAATACACCACAGGTTGGTTACAAAAATTCATCAAAATTTGAACCTTAACTCATCTCTACTGTTTTCTTCATCTCTTGGAATTATGTCAGGCTTGTTGGGAAGTTTACTAATCATGCCACAGTTCTTTGAGGCTATATATAAACCGTCAAACAATCTATAATTGTAACAAGGAATAAATTTCCATCAAACTTGATAAAAATCATTTGAACAGAAATCAAGACTGAACGAAAGAATAAAATGGGGAAGACGGGCTGTCTCGAAAATTTGGACCGACGAGTAAACATTTTACCAGACCAGCACTGAAATTTGACAGTTGGAGGATCTCTCATCTCCGACACATGCCAGAGTCCTGCGCTATCAGTAAAGTAGTAAACTTACAAGAAAACTTCCTTTACACTGAATTTCCGTTTTTTTAACGCGTTTTAACCAGTAACCTTTGACAGATACCGTGGATGGAATCAACGAGAGACCCAGTTTATCTTTATCCCTTTTCAGCCACACCATCGGACAATGATCTTGGACCTGGGGATTCTTGCAGTGCCTCCTTAACAAGATTTCTCGCTTGATGGACAGACATAATATTATTTTAAGCTGCCATGTTACAGCCGTCAGCTGATTCTACCAAGTTAGCCAGGTCTGTAAGTTGTTGTTGTTGTTGCTGTTGTTATTTGTTGCTGTTGTTGTTGTTGTTGTTGTTGTTCGTGTTCTTGTTCTTGCTGAAGTTATTGCTGCTGTTGTTGTTGTTTTGTTGTTGTTGTTGTTGTTGTTGTCGTCGTCATCGTTGTCGTTGTTATTGTTGTTTTTCTTGTGCTTGTAGTTCGTCTTTTTGTTCTTGCTGAAATTATTGCTGTTGTTGTTGTTGTTGTTGTTGGTGTTGTTGTTGGTGGTGGTGGTGGTGGTGATGGTGGTGGTGGTGGTCTTGTTCTTGTTGCCTGGTTTTTTTTCAAAAACTTCTTGTACGCTTCATAAGTAGTTAGCAGACAGACATCTCAGTTAATGTCGGAAGAGGGACACTCACTGCTTTTTGCACTGCAGGCTGAAAAATGCTTGAAAGAAAAATGCCAGTTAGAGGGACGAGAAATGACTGATGTAAATTCAACCCAACAATAGAGAGAGATTCCCTTATGTAAGGAGTCTAGACTACGCTGTTTTTTTAGTTCATAATTTAAGCAAACTTCTTGATCTGAGGCTATCACCAAAGATCATAAATCAACGTTTTAATTTTGTGGGGTCAGACTGAGATGGTCTCAAGATCAGATTCAGAAATAGACAACCAGCTTTATTCTCAGTTCTCAGCGTCTCATTTATCCAATGAATCTGTAAATGGAACAGACATAACGGAACTGAGAATAGTGATTCCTGGCAAACAATAAAACCAACAATAGTTCACTAATGTATTAATGGAGAAAGTCCATAAGAAGAACGATGTAAACAGATGAATGCCATTCCGTAACAAATAGCATTGTTTAGATGTACGTTTAGCTCAGACAACAATGGCACTGCTAAAGTAATCCCAGCGATATGTAATGATCCGCTGGCACGTGAATCTGAAAATGGCAGGGACAGAACAAAGCTCTCAGTGCAGAATCCGTTGTTTTTTTTTGAGCAGTGCCACATTCTCGCGACTGGTAACTAGATTCATCCCGTGACATCAAAAGGCACGAAAATTTTTTACGACATAAAGAGAATGCTATCTGAATCATTAAATTCGGGCTGAAAGTGAATTTGAGATGGTCCGGTTCTGATCGTTTTAAAGACGCTCTGACGCAGCTAGACATCTGATTTGACTGACGACGGAGTGATTGTTAAGATTAAATTCGAATCCAGGAAGTTTACTTTTAGATTGCCAGCTGCCTCAGGTTTGTAAGATAATTCTCTTCTGACGAGTGTCGCAATTTGAGGAGACGATTCCTCGGAGCATTCACTCATCAGGCCCGTACTGCGGTCTATCTCATGTCACCATTTGACAAGAAAGAAGCCTAAATCACTTATAACCACGATGCCCTCGGGATCCCACCGCTCCCGTCTTGATACAGTTCATTTATTCTTAGATTAACAGCCAGATGGAAGACGGCCATGCTCACGTGATCACAATAATGCAAAAAGCAAAAAGTACTTCCGGCATTTCCGGTACCAGCATGCCTCCTGGGGACGCACAAACTTCCGTCGCCGCTAAAGATCAGTTTTTACCGAAAAAGCAAAGTGCGGATAGGTTCTCCCTGTTCCCCATAACGCAGAGTGGGAAATCTAGAGCCCCACTGGCACACCGGTCAACATGGTCTTTTTAATCCTGTCGCATTAATTAGCGTTAGCATTGGAGTTTCGCACAAGGTATTTCGCTTTGCCAACATTTTTTTCTTCCCTCTTCCATCTCAGCGCGAAATATTTGGTAGACTTCCCCCAACGCCAGCTCACCAGGTCTGAGAACCCGTCAGGACAAATCGCTGTGCGCATAAACCCAGGAGCTTGCGCACGAAAGTACGCACCATCAGAGCAGGAAGTTGGTCCAGGTGTGACGTTCAGTTAGCATCTCTGAGGTCATGCACCTGACACTTGCATGGTCAAGTATGTGGCAGGGTCTGCTGTCAGTGACACAGTCGGCGTCTTCGGTCTGGTGAGATAGGAGCTGTATAGGGGTATGAACAAACCATTAATGTAAAAACTCAACAGAACTGCCGTATACCTAAGAAGCGACTTGCAAAAGAATAAATAAGTATTATGCTTTCGAATGTGCAATACAATAAAGCGAACGTTTTGATAGAGTTGCCTTCCTCAGCAGTAATGATAAACAAGTATGAAAGAAAACAAAACAAAACAAAAAAACCCTTAACATGAATATAAAAGTGACCGAGTGAAGAGGAAACAGTACTATACATGAGAAAGAGAAGTAGCAAAATGCAGAACACTGACGTATGTCTAAACAAAATTTTTTAAAAAGCAGCGAAGAACCATTTTGGTGCAAACTGATTGAGCCCATCAAGGCCGAGATAGAGAAGTGCAGTGCAACTCTGTCATGTTTCACCTGAGATCTGTAGATCATCTTTTTGACCATTTTCATCTACTCTTGTCAATATCGCTCTAGATGTAACTTGGTCATTATCATTTTCACCTGACATGGCTGACAAAACCTGACAGTTCAGCTAAAGATGGAAGACAGCGTTACAACTTAAAGAAAAAAAAAAGTCATGGCTTTATTTCAGTTGTGAAAGTGTCAGCAGAAATAAGACTTGTGTATGTCTGACCGTCAGAGTGGAGAGAATGGGGTCAATGCTCGTTGATCATTTTACATTCTACCAATCCTGATAAGTGGGACAGGAGTTCTTTAACTACGAGCTGGGTTTTCAGCTAGACAAACAAAGAAATGTTCATGAAGTATTCTGTATGTTAGTTAGAACGCCTTGC
>JAWQUT010000077.1:455794-465829 GCA_033807755.1 Ellobium chinense | reverse complement strand
GAGCCACACAGCGTCTCATATCATTGCTCAGATCATATGACTGTTATTCCAGAAATGCCTACTCATGCCTAAAGACTGCAGAGATTTTTAATTTCAAACTGAGAATAAGATTTAGAACACCGTAAAATGAAATATAATCTCCTTGTGCAACATTCTCAAACCTTTCGCCTGGCCTACCGCCATTTCATTCCCCAACCCCATTTTTTTTCCTCGCAGTGACCTTTAAGGTTAATGTGATTCCCGAGTCACCTGCTTGGTCCCTGGCATAATATATTTGCCCTTAATCATTCTCTTCACCCGCTTTTCTCTTCCACGGTCTGCTCTCATGACCCACTTCACCAACCCTCAAACTCTTAGATCTTACATGGCCACAGATCTATGTACCACAAACTAGAACATCAACTCCCGCCTCACTCCCCCTCCCCTCCCCCTTTTTTTTCCGTAACTGTTTTTTTTTCGCTAAATTCCAAAATGCCAAAGACCCGAGGAGACAATAGAAGCCAAAGACACAGCAATGTCTGTCACGACAGCGGTTGGAATGAAATGAAATGTCAATGGCGTCAAAAAGCTGACGTCCAAAATATTTGTCCCCTGCCCTGGAAGTCAAGCGGGAGACCGTAATTAAGTGGACCATCATGTCCTCGGTGTCCGTGGCACACGGATGGTCCACGCTCTCTACTGGTCAGTGTCAAGAATCCGAGCCAGCCAGGCATCACTAATTCTTTTGTATCATCGCTGGAAGGAGGCGGAGGAGAGGTTAAGTAGCTAGTCCGGCTGGGTATGAGATGACCAGGTCGCAGTGTTGTAGCTAGACGGTCAAAGCCCCGGCCATACATTCATATCTTAAAAGCTACAAACTGCTCAAGCTGGGAAAAACAGCGAGTCTGTTGTTTAGTAACGAAGTCCTACTATCGTATGTAAAGAAGATAGCGCGCTGCTTTCTGTAAATTTTAGTTGCTTTCCAGTATTTTGGTGGGTTTTTTCAGAGCCAATTTTTGTTTTTCGTCAAGTAGAGGCTCTGCCATTGTCCAGGAAAACATTAAATAAAAGCATGTGCAAGAACCAAAAAAAAAAAAAGTTCATTCGTTAAAAACAATATGGTCAGTTACGACACTATTATCCTCAAGTGTCAAGAAATATAATTTCATTGATAATTGCCCTACAAATTGCTGATTTTGTTTTTGATAATGATGACTGGTGAAAAAAAAAACAAACAAATCGCCAATGACTAGAACAGCTAACTTAACCATATCTTATCAGTTTTACATCTCGTCTGATGGGTTTTCAGTTGGTGAGTGATCTTGTCAAACTAGCAACATATCACAGATAAAGTACATGTTGTATTCGTATCGGTCCTTTTAAGCATTTACTTTAACGCGACTCTTTCTTCCTCATCTCCCTCACTCAGCCCCTCCACCCCTCCCTCCCCCACTTGCTATCCTTCCCTCATTTACTTCTTCAAGTCTCCATCCTCACGACGTTCGATTCTATCCACACAAACCCTCGTACATACTTAACGCTCTCATACAAAACAAACATGCGCCTTCGCTCAGTCTTTAAAGCGAGAGAGAAAAAAGGGAAAGTACAGTACTCCAATTATGAAATTTCATCAGGTCTTTAAACCTTAAGTCTTCTTTTCTCCCCCATTTTAAACTGTCCTCGCTCAGGTCGCACAGTAAAGAGAAATGGATACCTAAATGTTGGCAAATAGAAGCCACTGCAGAGGGATGTGCTCAGCTATTTTAGGCATGTAGCAACATAAAGACGACCCAAGAGCGGCCACAAAAATGGAAGGGTGGAAAAGAAAGAAAAGGTGAAAAAAAAAAGCCGAGGAAAAGAGGAGGGAGGAGACGTCGAAGGCAAACAGTAGTGGAAGATCAAATTATTATCTCCACGTCCGAAGATTTCAACATGGCTACCGGTACTGTAAACACCTGTACTTTGGAGGCGATGTTAAACTACAGTAGTTGAGAGCGTCATACATGAACATGCACTCATCAAAATCACGGATTGATCGAACTCAGCCTTTTCAAATGTGTCCGTCTCTCTTTGAATATGTTGTAACTTTTTGTCAAGTTATTGGTCAGTTGAACATGTTTGGGACACTTGAAATTCTAAGACAGCATGTTGAGTAGCATGTCACCGAAAAATCTTGTTTCTTTGCTGCGGAAAGCCAAAGTCTGTCTTAATGCCCAACCAAAAAAAAACAACATGGAGCCATTACGTGCTAAAATGTTCTTAAATCTGCAATTTCCTGGAGAAAAAAAAGGAAAAAAGAATGACACTATTCTTGAAAGCACAGCCGGGAATGTTAACTTTACTGTCAGTAAATGGTCCTAAATTAATAATATAATATCAAAGGCTCGAAAAACATTGACTTATATATTATGATAATTTTTTTTTATCTTATGGATGCATTGTCATTTTTTATGGACGTCTTACTCCTTGAAGTCTTTTATGTAAGGCAATTTGTTTTGATTTTGTTTTAGTTTTGCTTTACAAAACAATACAACTAAGCCACGTGAACTTTAAAGTAAAGAGAAAATGAGAGCGGCGCCTAGCCTGAGGCGGTGACGTTTTAGTGATCTTAGTCACTATAGCAGTTCACACAGTCACTAGTCCAGGACCGAAATCACAGGGTCACCAAGGACAGAGTACTTTACTTGCCGTGGAAATCCCCAAACTCGGTTTGAAATTAGACAGTTCACCCATTGTGAGGACTGCTCTGTGAAACACCGCGAAATATTCGCAGTACTGTAGATATTCGAAAATGAAGCAGGTAAAGAGATCCTATAAATGTTTAAAATAATCCAGAGAATTCTAAACCTACATCACGAATATAAAACATAATTTCAGTCAATGGAACAAGCCCGAAAAAGGTAGACTCGCTACAAAACGAACCATTTAGAAGAAGTAGATCTCTATACCGAAATTCACACTTTTTCGTTAGTTTTCAGGACTAAATTGTCTTCCACAATCACGTGATTATTTTCATTGTTTTAGCTCTAAACAGTGCATTCACTCGAGACTGGAAATATTCCCAGATTTTGGAAATAAATATAGAGGACTCACACCCGTATGACATTTGGTTTCGTCTTCTTGAATGATTCATATTGCAGCCAGCAGCTCATTCTTCAAGACATTCCGATTTGGCAAACTCATACATGGTCTACCGTAGCCAGGCACTAAATTATAGCCGAGCTGTTCTATAGCTGGCGCTTGATAAAGGTAATAGCTGGTCAATTAAAGGCAGGTCTATTCAGATTGGAGCTTCGTTTGGAAATAATCATATTTAATAATCTTAACCACCTTCCTCACAAAGTTTGCCCGCCCGGAAGTTTTCGTCAAAAGAGCGAATGCCAACATAAGCTTGGAGGGTTGGTTGTTGTTTTTTTTTATTATTCTTTTGCATTGCCGGGGTAACCAACCATTGTGTTGGGACCAGACTGACGTCAAACGGTGTATTGATGACAAGAGAGATAACTCACGATGTCTGGCAACAAGGGATGCAACTCACCCCAATATCACATGACCACAGGACCTTTATAAACGTGAATGAATCTACAGGTGAATTTGCCGTTGTGATCATACCCCGTCCACTTGGGAGAGAATAGACTGATCTAATTTTCTATAAAACTACGCTACAAAAAGTCTATGTTGTGCTAACATTTTTTTTCACTGCATAAATCTACTTAAAGCTACAGTTACACAAGATTTGAGAGCAAAATGTGCACCAGAAGAAACAACGACATTAACAACCATCTGAACAACTGCGGCGGCAGCAGCAGCGAGAAAAGCAACAACAAGAACAATGACAAAAATGCTGAGGAATTCTGTCTATTGTTTAGCAAGTGCAATATTTCTGGCAGGGGGTTTTCGCATCATTGAAAATCAGCGCCTATAAAACGCCTCTCATCATACCCTGTTCACATTCTTCAACACCAGGCGCTGCATCGAAGACTACATTACTGCTCACTGAGCTCTGAAGCATAGGCGGCAACACGGACAAACTGTGAGTAGGTCAAGTGCTAAAGGAGGGGGAGAGAGACGTAGGCCTAAGTCTGACTCCACACTCTACAAAATCCCATTCCTTATATATCCCTTCCTCTATCCTTTTTCACTTTTCACATTACCACTCAAAGCTCCGCCCCTGTCCTCCCCCCAGCTGTGAGAGAACTTTGACGTCCAAGCTGGCTAGTAGGGCACTAGGGCATTGGGACGGGTCTAACTATTTTCATGCTTTAGTAAAATATTGACTGAATCACTTTGTCACCCTATAAAACCATACTTATTCCGAAATCAAATTGTAAACAAAATAATTAGATACACAGCCGACATTAGCGCGTCTTAGTAATGGTAACAAGGGGTCGACAACTCACGCTATGCTGGTAACAAGGGATGTAACTCACCCCAACACGACATGGCAACGGAATTCAGAGAACCCACCAAGGTTTATTGACACGGGGAGAAAAACGGACCGCCCTATGGAGCTATTATCGATGAATGGACGCAATGAAATAATGAAGAAAAAAAAAAAAAACTACACTCTATCGGTGATCAGTTTTTGAGCAGTATTAGAAATCGATTGCTTACTTTCAAAGGCGGAGACGGCTATTATCTTCAAACAAAACAAACAAAAAAATGGGGGGAAAGGGGTTAAGGAGATAAAATTAGACAAAATATTTTACAAATTTGTCTGATGTCCTTTATCTACCGAAATTACATTTTGGAGATGTTTGAAAGTCTCAAGGTAATCCGCTCAATGGGACTATCGATAACGTCAAATGGTCAACCACAAAAACAGGGAAAGAGAGAAAGAGAGAGAGACAGAGAGAGAAAGAATGTGTGAGAGAGATGAGAGAGAGGATTTGGTCGTGAGGAGAGGACAACTACTATTAACAGTAAATACAGCTGAAAACAAAGGGAGAGTACGGCCAATGACTGACCACATCACTGAGCAACAGCAAAAGATTCAAAAGAAGCGAGAGAGAGAAATGGAATATGGGGAGAAAACACGAGTGCGGGGGGGAGGGGAGGGGGGGGAAGAGGTTAGTGTCCCCTTAATCACTTATTGTGTTCCGCCTCGTGTGTTTACTTTTCATCTCTATTTTCATAAGTGAATGAAAAACGCCTGGTTAGTGGTGTGGAAAAGAAAAGGAACAGGACAAAATAAAAGAGTGAACTCGGAAAAGAATGGAAATACGAAATCAATAATCGAATTTGTGGCAGAGTTTGTGATCGATAGATCGGAGGACATGCGCAAGTACTTTGTTTGTGTTGGGCCCATTCAAGCAAAATTGGAACTCTTCATTCAAGTTCAGTCAACGGACGAATTCGATTCTGTACTCGAATCTTAAGTGGGGCATGTTAGTCCCCATTTATAGTGAATGACCGTTTGTTTAAGGAAATATCGGCATCGTAATGTCCACCCCTGCTCGGATTTTTTTATCACCCACTGAAGATATCCGCTTTTTTCATTTCATTCGTACATCTCTCTTGTTTTACGAAACAGACACCGAGCAGGCTACCAAACGTTACCCATGGTAATTCCACTGGTTAAACCTAAAGGGAACAGGAGGAAGGACAGAGAGAGAGAGAGAGAGAGAGAGAGAGAGAGAGAGAGAGAGAGTGGGAGAGAGAGAGAGAGAGAGAGAGCGGGAGGGAGAGAGAGAGGGAGAAAAACAGAAAGTGACAGTTAATTATACGTGTATATAACTCGACTTCAACCCAAAGTTAAGTAGATGTTCTGTGCTTTCAAAACCAGGAACTGTTTCGATCTGAACCAACCTAAAAATGCCCATCTGTCCATCTCCGAACAAGAGAAGCGGCGTGTGCTAGTAGTCTAGATATTGATAAGCTCCCTTTTAAACATTCCGTAGTTGTATTTTTCTTTTTACATCATCCTCTACCCTCGCGACCCGGCCCTCCATTCAACTGCCCTAATGAAAAGCCAAGAATTTAAACTTCAACGACTCGAGAGCTCCATGTAGCTTTCACAACCCCAACAAAAGAGAGCTTCCGAGGGCATTCAAAACACGGACGAAATTCCACACGAGGCTTACATACATGGCGTAACTTTTTTTTTTCCTCTCTCTCTCTCTTTCACCGACAGATGCACACCTGCGTCTTAGATTAGAGTCGATATATACACCTATTCAACACCAATACAAACTCCCTCTAGTCTAGCTATAGATCACGCGAATCGCTTTTATTCCCTGGAAGAACCTATCTCAAGTAGTAAGATGGGCGCATTCATTCGCTAGCCAAACTTAGGTCTTGACTTTCCAGCCCCTACTCTCGTGACGCAAGTGAGGTTTAAGAAAGACGAAGTATTGGTGCAAGAATACCTTTAAAGAATTTAAAGTTTACACAAAAAACACTGCATTATTCGGTGGGTGGTTGTTTCCACTGCAGCTGAATGTAATTTCCTTTTTTTTTTCTTCTGCGTGAATTCAAGGAAACTAAAGTGTTGCCGTGTAAGAACATTGCTTCACATATAAGCTAAGATGTACGTATAATAATAAAATAGATCCTCCGGGACAGTGTAAATTCTTGGGAATCAATTGGAATATCATTATGTCACTTGTTATAACATTGAGTTAATCCCTCTATTGTGGGCCGTGACTTGGGGCTTTCCAGGCCCGATGCACATATTATAATTATAGTGTTTACAGTAATAATAGAACTCTACTTCAGGTGCGTTCAGGTTCTTTAACCTCATCGTTCTCAGAACACACACTACTCAAGTGCATCACGGAAACTTATAAAGATTCAGCCACGCTGTCGTATTTTGAACAGGGTCTGGCTGTCTCGTCCCCTAGCATCCACCCAGCATCCACCCAGCATCCACCCAGCATCCATCCTTTTCCCCAAATCCTGTAAGAAATGTACAGACGAGCATCTCTCTCCCATTAATACTGAGATATTTTGGGTAATATTAACACAGTATTTACTTTTATATCTGTCTGTATGGGGGGTGGTGATCTGAGGGGCAAGGGGAAACTTCACCCCACTCTCCTTTCGCACTTCGTGGTAGAGTGTATAGGTCCTTCCACCCTCCCCCCCTTCCCCCCTCCCATTGTCCTTTTCCCTCACTACAAAAATAGCAAAAGTAGATGGTAGGTATGGTTTTGATTTAGACATGCACATTTTAATGACTGACTTAATGAAATTAAGGACAGTTCTTACTTCTAGAGTTGTTGTTTTTCTTATTAATGAAAAGGTCGTATATCCACACCGAAATTGAAGGATAAAACGGTCTTTTAAAATGAACATCCAAACTCCTCAAGATGTAGCTCAAAATCAGATGTGCTAATGAGCAGGTCACTAAACAAGTGGGATTTCCTTTCAAATAAATCAGAGAAATTGCTCACTGTCCACCATCTGCTAATCATCTCCATCAACTGTCACCTCTTCCCCNCCCTCCCCCCCCCCCCCCCCACACACACACACACACACCACCACCACCACCACCACCACCACACACACACACACACACAGAGAGAAAATCCCCACTTCTCCTTTTGAAGAATACAATTTGTCACCTCCTAGTTCGTTCATCATCACCTGCACTATCTTAAGAATGATGTAGGCTTGGGTTTTCCTAAACTGCGAACTGAACTGAACTTCACTTATCAAACAGATCGTGGGGGGAATTTTACAGATTATTCCTCCACGCATCGTCTGAGTAAGCAAAAATGTGAGAGGATGAAAAAAAAAAACACCCAGATCGTGAAGATTTTACACCCAACATGAACGTGACGAAATCGCTCCCATATTATTGCCACAGTTGTCGTGGATCGAGTCTTGTATAGATAGACTCGGATGACGCAGCTATATGCACTTTGAGGAATGCCATATTTAAAGCAGGCCAAACCAATAAGCTTCTCTGGCATGGAACAAAAACAACAATTAAACCGCGTTATTGGCTAAAATTGGTGCCATTATTGGGTTTGGTTTTATAGGATTCTATGCGCCTCGCTCAGCTCGTAAAAGGTCACAAGACACAATCACAGCATTAAAACAACATTTTTCACCAGTTCTTGTTAATGTGATTTTAACATTCGAATAGTAGAAGAAAAAAAATTCTTTGTCTCGCACAGCGATCGTTCTCAATAGTGTCGGAATAAAAAGATGTGTGTATGTATTGGGGGAGGGGAGGGGAGGGGAGGGGNGGGGAGGGGAGGGGAGTTGAGAAGGGGGCAACAACCACGATTATCTAAGGACGTGAACCCATCTTGTTCGGCACGTCACGTTATGTCACGTCACGTCACATCACGTCACACCAATTTGCCGAGATATGTCCAAGTTTCTCTCTCTCTCTCTCTCGTTCTCTTGTTAAATGAGACCAAACTGATTCTACTTGTTCTAGCACGTCACGACTTCGACTTCATCGCACAAGACGATACAGATCCGTCAACGTCGTTGTCGTGTCGTGTCGTGTCGTACCGTGTCGTGCCGGTCGAATTTGATGAACTCACAGCTTTAAGCGACAGAACTGCGCAATGACAATTCAGTTTATCTTAGTCAAGCCGTATAACATCACCAAATATCCCCGCTTAGTCTGGCGAGAAATGTTTTTAAAACACGCCTACAGCCATCAGCCGAGTTCTTTTGCGTTGCAGCTGCTGTTAAAAATCATTCACGCGTGCTTTAATCGAAATATTGATATTTTTTTCATCAGTCCTTGGAAAGGGAAACAAAAGAGAGTATTTATAGCTGTGTTTAGCATAACATGTAGACGGAGTGTGGCTATACATAGATCATTATGAAGTGTACGAGTCAAGCGCGGGTAACTCCGAATCATATTGAGAAAAAAATGTTCTCAGGGCTTTTTTTCTACAATCGGTTGTGAGTTAACGAGGTCAAATTTGACGTCATTACTTCTCTGGGCGTGGTCTCATGCTTGTAATATGTACAAAGTGTGTTTTTTTTTTATGACGATTTCGTTTTAGAGATTACAGCTGAATAGAAGCCATGCTTTAAATAACGAACATGAAACAAGAAATGTTTCTGTATATGTGCGTTCGTTGTGAGTTTGTCTTCGTCATTTGTAAAGACAAGTTTACGAATGGTACAGCATTATACTCAGCATCTGACGTTAATGGGTTTCAATTCCAGCCATTATCATGTTATAAATGTCTTGGGAAAACATTTCGTTCACATTTTTCTCAGCCTACAAAAATGGATACCTGGCAATATGCAAGCAAAGAAAATGTCAAAATACTGGTGATCTGCACTTACACAAAGGCAGCGGTCTTGTATGCTCTTCAGGAAGTTGAGAAACTTACTGACTGACATAGCCTGCGAGGGTAATAATAAGAACAAGTCGGGTGAGCGCGTTTTGCCTGACTTCCAAACTTCATTAGCATTATCTTATACTCATTACAAGGAAATTCATACCAACAACTAACAAAACAAAACCGCTTCATCTCTTCATTACCATCTGTTTGACATTTTCTGTGGCCTTATTCCGAGCAAATCAAACCCACCCAGCACTCATGTTTACAAACCACTCCAGCATTCCATCCACCACCCAAAGCCTCACATCCAAACCACGAAAAGAAGCAAATCTCTTAGCTAGATGGGTCAGGATAGTTTTGTTCAACCTACACGAAATCAGCTTCGTGCATCAAATTTATTAAGTATTGTAACAAACATAAAGAAACAAAAAAAAGACGAAGACAAAAATGGGGGAAGAAAACACATTCCTGTTGACTTGATGAATTGGAACAACAAACGGCTTAGCACAGAATAATCACCGACGATACCATACTTGCAGACTCGATACCTCCAGTATTTATTTGTGAAATCCTAGGTTCCGTGGTTTTCTTCAGCATGGTATCGAATGTTCTGCATGCCCTGGTATCGACGGTGTTCAGCTACGATTTCTCCCAGCGTTCGACAATAGAAGACTAGTAATGCAGGCCACGCATGCCAGAAAATAAATCCGAAATTAAGCGGATGATTTAAGAGGATAATTCCGTGCAGACATTAGTTTGTTTGGGATTTATTTTGTCTTAAGTTTTCTTTTTT